>JAHVAK010000007.1:0-600000 GCA_019845155.1 Luehdorfia chinensis | reverse complement strand
AGATGTATTAAGGGTCAACTAAAGGGAATGCTAGATCTTTTTTTTATTTCTATAAAGTGACGAAACGAGAAAACGTTCACCTGATGGTAAGTGCAACGTCCGCCCACAACAAATGCTGTGTCACCTAGAATATTTCTGTGTGACACCACACTGCGCACGTCACCCTGAGACATCAGTTCTTAAGTCTCAAATGCCCAGTGATTATGCTAGCTCGCAGTGCCCTTCAAACCGGAACACAGTAATGGTTGCACACTACTGCTTCACGGCAGAATAACTGGCCCTGGGGTGGACGGACCTAGACGGATTCCTGCATAGGAATTCTACCACCAGATCCATATTATCCTGACTGGTGACGGGCAGCAGTGAAATGTCTGGTACTGAGATCGCGTTTTACAAACATGAAATACACATTCAGAGCGCAACCAGACCCGGAAGCCGACAAGTTTCGTTTACGCACAAATGTTGGCTCCGGCTGGGATTCGAACCCAGTACCAGCGGCGTAGAAGTCAGCTGCACTGCCTACTAAGCCACGCTGCTCCATTTAATTATAAACATTGTGTATTAATATAAAAAGTGTTTTCAGCTGGATCTGTCCTACAAAGTCTCAAATAATCCGTACACACAACATCGATCGCTGCGAATATTGCAACCAGGCACCGAGCTTACTGGAAACTACACATGTGTAGTGTCAACATTTCTCGCTGAGGATGAAAAGACACGTCCTATGACAATTTTTGGTAAAATATATTAATCATATTTTTATATATAAAATCGTTGGTCTGTTAGTGGGCCGATAGGTGTCAGACAGTAGAATAGCACCTACCACTTACCTAGCGACTTGTCGTAAGAGGTAACATATCTTTATTTAAAAAATCGTTGGTCTGTTAGTGGACCGATAGGTGTCAGACAGTAGAATAGCACCTACCTCTTACCTAGCGACATGTCGTAAGAGGTAAGGTATTGTACGGACAGCCTTTATTCGTGCAGAATAACACAGTAATATACAATGCTGTCATATATATGTATATATTGTATATGTACTGTATCCTGATCTTGGGAACTTATATACTGATCATGGGAACGTAATGAGGAGAAAGATTACTTTTGACTCGTATCGAAATGGCGGCGTATTGGTTCGCCACCCTTCACATCTCGTTTCCCACGGGGGCGAAAATGTATGGCCTCTCCCTACCAATTATATGGCAAAAATGCGTGACTGTATGTATGTATGTCTGTAAGTGATTGTCTAACTTATGAACTTATGAACGGAAGTCAAGTTAGTAACAAATTCTATATTTAAAGACTTAAATAAGTAATACTCTCGATACTTTGCGTTACTAATGAAATTAGAACTAGCGAAAGATGTGTGTCAGAATCCCAGCAAGTGGAAAGATGTGGTATCGGCTTACCCAATGGGAAAGAGGCCCGTCTCTATGTGTGTATATATATATATATACATATATATATATATATATATATACATATATATATATATATATATATATATATATATATATATATATATATATATATATATATATATATATATGAAAACTCTAATGAAATTAGTAGCGAAAGATGTGTGTCAGGATCGTACCATGTGGAAAGATGTGGTCTCAAGTGGTCACAAGGGGAAGACGCGTGACAGCATGTACAAAAATGGAAATCCCAAAATCTGGATCCGATAGGTGGCGCTGTTGTGACGGGTGATTAATTAACTTTTATTACATTATAATATTATTAAAGGTTCATACTTATATGTAATTCAGTAATCAAACTCATAGCCAACGGGCCAGTTAGCTCAGTTTTATAAATGTACAAGGAAACGCTGTAATTACTTAATGTCAATTTGAGCATATTTTACCCAAAGACCTTATATATTACTCAATAGCTGTGCCCCGCCGTTTCACCCGCGTAAAAGAGCCTATGCCGATCGAGAATACGAGTATACATAGGTATATACTTCCCTATTTGAAAACGGATTTTGGGGTTTAATTTTTAGCGCGTTACCCTACACATTCCGTACATACTCTCATAAGCATTGAGTAAGAAACTGTTATTTTATTATTAGAAACAGACACTTCAATTTTATTTATTTTTATAGATTTATTAAAAGATATTAACATCAAACGCAATTTTGAGAGGAATGTTGTATGTAATCCACATTTTCAAATTTTACGGTAAACAGAACTAAAAACGTCACACGCACAGGCGTACCTTCTCAGTACATGTCGTACCTAAAACTTCAAGCGCTTTACGATTTACGGTACGGTCGGCAATAAAGGTCCGCTTTTCTTACTTGCTATTTTCAATATTGTCATGTTACATTTCTTAAAACATGTGTATAAGCTTAGTTGTGGTTATTGACCCATTTTTTTTTTGTAAACATCATTACACACGAATATACTTTAAAAAATATGTTGTTTATACATTTTATATAAATTAGTAAATATTTATTAAATCATATGTTTTAAACATTAGGATTTCTCTTGTATCGTGGCATACGTTTTCCAGACAAAATTGTACATTGTACATGTACTACACAAGAATTATTTCCCGTCGGGAATCGAACCTGTGACCCGTAGCAAAGAAGCCGATAGCTTAGCTATTAGACCAACCCAACTGTCATTATAATATATACTTACGTTAATTTATATTATTTAGAATTTACTCGCCGTGTGGTGGCAACGAGAATCTAAGAGAATCTACCACCCCATCTCATCCCGTGGGTGTCATAAAAGTCGACAGAGGGAAAATAAAAATCAGGTAATGGGTAGCAGCTTTTACCTGGAAAATCTGAATATATAAACTGCGGTTGCCAACCCACCAAGCGCGGCAACTATGGCAAAATCTCCCCATAATGAGAGCTAAAAATGATGATGACGATGATATTGTATTTACGTATATAGTGTGTTAAGTTTAACTCTAACGTTTTCCGTACATATAAAATATGGAAAACCTAGTATATAATTATTTATCTTATAATTTGTATGCTATTAATAAATTAATCAAGTATAATACACTAACATGTTTACTAGCGCTACAATGAGCTTTGTGAACTGAGTAAACCGGAAATTACTACGTGCAACTTTAGCCACCGGTGAGTCACCCAGACGCATATTTGACTGTAACCTGAACTGAACTGAAGGGGATAAGCAACTCATTTGTTGAAGTATCAATTAGGGTAGTGATTCAACAAGTGAGGAAATAATAAAGATTTATTTTAGAAAACTTAGGCTTATTTTATTTTAGTATCGCCACTCGTCACGGCTCGTTTCCCCCGAGGGAGAAAAGTGAGCTATATAAGTAGCCTCTGCCTACACCTGATATGGGGAAAAGGCATGACTGTATGTATGTATTTGCGTACATATACTTGGGTTGACTCGATCGGGGAAGAACGAACCTGAACGTTTTTATATTTTGGACAGTGTGGTGTCACACAGAAATATTCTGGGTGACTCAGCATTACGTAACCCTAATTATTCCGAACAAACATTCATAAGCATTGAGTAAGAAACTGTTTATTATTAGAAACAGACACTTAATTTTTTTTTATAGATTTATTAAAAGATGTAACATCAAACGCAATTTTGAGAGGAATGTTGTATGTAATATTCCTATGCAGGAATCCGTCTAGGTAGGTACCACCCCAGGGACAGTTATTCTGTCGTGAAGCAGTAGTGTGCAAACATTACAGTGATTCGGTCTTAAGGGCACCGTGAGCTAGCGTAATCACTGGGCATGTGAGAAGAACTGATTGAGTGAACTGATGTCTCAGGGTGATGGGCACAGTGTAGGGTTACAAAGAAATGTTCTTGGTGACACAGCCTTTGCTATAGGCAGACGTTGCACTTACCATCACGTGATGCTCGTTTCATCACTTGTACAATAAAAAATAAATTGTCAAAATTACGATAAACGGAAATAAAAACGTCACACGCACAGAGAAATATACTGGGTGACACAGCATTTGTTGTGGAAGGACGTTGCACTTACCATCAGGTGATCGTTTTGCTGGTTTCGTCACTTTCTACAATACAAAAAAAAACGTCACTTATTGATAAATATTCTTTATATATTATATTCTTTCTTCAAGTTTCTTTTCATTTTTTCTCCTCGTTGTTATTTTCTTAAACACATTTGTTATTTTAAAATGGAAGAATGCTGATTGTTTGTTTACTTATATATACAATATAGTTCTTACTAAATCAGTTTATCATAAGAAGTTCATTAAGAAAAAAAAGCTCATTCGCCTTTTAGTTAGTAGAATCAGGCTTTGACTTTACGAAAATACATTATAGTGAAGGATCGGAAGTTAATTTGCTACGATCCGCATGCAATATATGACTAGGTAATATGCACCGTTTCATATTTTGTATGCGGAACTTCCTTTCCTTCGTTATTCGCCTTTAGCTGTTTTAAGAATGAGTTAGCGTAAAATTAATATTTGGCGGATAATATTGCCAAGGAAAAGGTCTGATCTGGGGAGGACGTCTCTTCCTTTAGTAATATTTAGATGTTGTATATATAGTTCGCATCTCAGAAAACATTCATAGCGCGATTATGGACGTATGGGAATATTTCTTGAGCTTCTCATGTGTCGACATAGATGTCGCTACATTAATCTTCTTCCGAGCACATCGCATAAGTGTTATGTAGAAACGAGAAGAAATAGACGAGTGATTACACCTGTTGCACACTAATACTTGAGTACAAATAAATAAATTAAAGTTATGAAACTTGTTTTTTTTACATATTGTTGTTTCATTTACATGATAGAAATATAGGAAATTCGAAGCGTGTCCTTACATAAAATGTAGATGAAAGCATTACTTTATTCTACAATAGCATTATCAAAAGGTAAACACAAAGTTATTAAATATTATAACAAAATCTTTAAGCTTATAATTATAATTAAAAAAAAAACAAGAACAACCTGAGTTTTTTGAATTGCTTTGAAGCTTACAAATGAAGTATGGAAATTAATAGTTTGCGATGTCCTCTAAAATGTAGACAGCGTAGCTTAGAATCGTTTGCTGTTTTGACAGAAGGAATTAAAATTCCAAACGTAGAATACGTGCTTGCTTTGATTAATAAAACGGATAAAACAAATATAAACGGAACATGCCAAACTAATGCGAGGGGAAGGGAAGCAACCTAATGGAATACAAATGACCGTTTTGCTTACGCTACGGAATCAATCAATATTCAATACTATCAGGCTGTTATCTGAAAACATTATACAAAATGCTATTAAGTTTGATGTGAATATAAATTTAGTTTAATTAGAGACTCGATGGTTTATAATTGTTAAATAACTATAAAGCATTAATATAAAGAACGACGAACTGAACTGTTTTTATTGAACATCGATTGGTACAAGTGACTCCTGACTGTGCTCTGTCACAATATTTATCGTCTATGTTGCTGTAAAAATGATGATGATAAATATTTCCATTGATGATACAAGCGTACTTAAATATCGGTCGAGTTTATATGCACGAGATTTTTTTTCGTTTTCCAATATAAATACATTAGAATAGCCAGTCTGCCGTGTGATAGCGGCTTAAGAGAATCTCATCCCGTGAAAGATGACAAAGGGATAGTAAAAACCAGGATATGGCCAGCAGCATCTTCCTGGAACATTTAAACAAATAAACTGCGGTTGCCTACCCATGTGTGAAGCGTGGCAACTATGGCAAAACCCCTCAAAATGAGAGCTACAATTTTTTTTAGAATTCTATGGGGGAGCAGAGCAGCAGTGGTTATAGGCTGAAATGATGATGATGATGATGAGCTAGTCTTATACATATATCATTATTATTCATGTAGTGATAAGTGGTAGCTCAGATGAGCCGTGGTTGTTCATAGGTCGTGCGATCGGTATAAATAGTACAGACATACTACGCGAGTGACCCGAGTTCGTTATCCGGTGCCGGCGCCACTAAAATTGTTCTGCAATTTTTAGTACTTTTTGCCACGTGCTCAAAGACGAAGGAAAACAGAATTAAAAACATTTCGAGGACACGTGAAGTCCGCCAAGCCGCAGGAAAAGCGTGGTGGACTTTTCTCGGCTCAAAACTCTCTCAGGAATGAGAGGCCTATGCTCAGAACAATATTTACAAAACATCAAAGATTACTGAATGTTAAAATAAGATATATATATATATATATATATATATATAGATATATATATATATAAGACAGTTTAACTACATATATATTATGGTTTACAGATTATGAAGACAGAGTTATTCTTAGCAATATTTTTTGAAGAGAAAATTTCTATAGAATCGAAAAAGCGACACTAAAAAGAGACAAACATATGAATCTATAGGATTTAGCCTGCGAGAGAATGAGATAGAACACAGCGTTTCCTATTATATTTATATTTTAGAATTCGCCCAATCTTAGATTTCTTCATAGATTTTGCTCTCATAAGCTCGACAACAAGATCAGAAACAGTAATTGACGCTGTATTTCAAAGATATATTGGTCAAATTCAAACTACAGCATTTATTTCATACTTTGGTCACCACAAGCCACTCGTTTAATTTTTTGATATTGAAAACTGGGAGTCTGTATAATTATGTAATCTATACATATAAATAAAATTGAAGTGGCTGTTTGTAATAACTAATTAACAGTTTTTACTCAATGCTATTATACGAGTACAATGAAAGTATATTCGGCACTTATAAGAAAAAAACTGTTTTTTGTTTTTTTTTCTGTCGGTCTGGAAACGGCTGAACTGATTTCGACGGGACTTTCACTGACAGATACCTGATATTATAGCGGGTAACTTAGACTAGCTTAATTTTAGAAAAATAATTAGAGAACGCCAAAATCCGATTCAAATAGGGAAGTATGTGCATCGAAATATTATAAACTTGAAATAGTAAAATATTATAAACTTGGTAACAATATAATAAAAAAATATACCCTACGATTATAATCACGGGTGTGTATAGAGAGTTAATATAACTACTCGTGATACTCTGAATTCATCTCATTATCTCGAAGTTTAGAGTTCTGAAGGTTTCACTTTTACTGCGTGTAAACGGCATACATGTTTTTAAATAAGGTATATGCAAGTAAGTTCTCGTAAAAAGAGAAAACAAAACTAGTACTGGTCTAGAGAACGGATTACAAAAAACTATAAATAATTAGAATAAGAAACATTACCAATTGGTATATTTTGAAGTTCAATCAATAGCCATCTTTAGATATAATGTAATATGCAACATTCATTCGAAATTCAAATTATGATCATGTAATACCTTGTAAAAGATTTATTACTTGCATGATATCAGACCATTGGAGACTGTAACAGAAGCATTCCCAGTCGGAGTAGTAATCGTTAAATTTAATGTCGTCTGTGTGCATAGTCTTGACAGCAGTCTTCTTTAAACTCCACGACTTTTGAATATTTCATATAAATATTAGATTACATACTATAAACTTTGATCTCCCACAGAGTTACATTACTGGTTTAGTTAACTCAAACGTTTTTAGATTAAAACACACCTACATTATTTACTAAATCAAACCAAATTAGACACTGTTAAAGGTTTGTGTACGTTAGGTTAAAAACTTTAGGTATGTTTAGTAAGAATTGAAAGATTTTTTATCACAATATATGAATGGTTATATAGTAGCACCATAAGAGAATGTACTACACAATGTTATTCCCTGAGAATAGTAAAACTGGATTAAGGAAACTTTAAAAAAAACATGGGCTCCAACAAATCTATCCGAACCATCTTACAAACTAATTTTATTGGACCGGGCAGCAGCAGCATTCATATTATTGTAATATACAATTTGCAGTCTTAATGCCTTTTGGCACTCTCTCCAAGTCAGCCCAAGGCATGCAAAAATATTATAATAACAGCTTAGAACAATCTAAATATTTAATACTCACTTAATATAAAAACATTAGACAAACAGGACCAAAATATATGTCATCAATAATCCATAAAACTGTTATTGCCATTCCGTTCTTCTAAAGAGGGCTAAATTACGGCTAAATATCATTATCATTATTTCAGCCTATCTCTAGTCAACTGCTGAACATACGTCTTCCCCATAGATTGCCGCAAAAGTTCGTAGCTCTCAGTTTGGGAAGATGCTGCTGCCCATCTCCTGGTTTTCTTTTTCTCTTTGTCAACTTTTATAACACCCAAGGGATGGGGTGGCACATTCTCTAAAGTCGTCTCCCGACGGCATAAATTAACGTTTTATTATCACTTAAACTTCTTTATTCTTTTTACAGTTCCTGAAACAAGATTCGATATGATCCAAGACCGACTAAATGATGGATATTTGAACATTATTTGTTCTGTTGAAGGCGTCTTCCCCAAACCAGAACTTATTATTTTAGCTGGTAACAGGTAACTATCTTCGATTTAAATACACATACATGCAGTTACGCCTTTTTCCCACATATGGGTTAGGGGCCACACCCGTAGGCCACTTTTCGCCCCCTTTGATGTTTGCAAACTACTAGACGGATTCCAGCATAGGAAACCTACCACCAGATTGCTATTCCATTGCTGGTTGGTGAGATATCACATGGCGTCACAACATATTTTTTTATTTCTGCAGGTCAGACATTACTCACGATATTTTATTTCCCCGCCAAGATCGTAATAAATCAGTACTTAAAATTGTATTTAACAATTCGAGTAGTGTCGGGACTATGGATCGAATCCAGGTTTTTTTTTATTTATTGCATAAAGTGATGAAACGAGCAAAACGTTCACCTGATGGTAAGTGCAACGTCTGCCCATAACAAATGCTGTGTCAACCAGAAAATTTCTGTGTGACACTACACTGTGCCCATCACCCTGAGACATAAGGTCTTGAGTCTCATATGCCCAGTGATTACTGCTAGCTCACAGTGCCCTTCAAACAGAAACACAGTAATGTTTGCACACTACTAATTCACGGTAGAATAACTGGCCCTGGGGTGGTACCTACCTAGACGAATACTACGAATACCTGCATAGGAATCCTACCACCAGTACTATGATATCTTAGGCGAGACTGAGCTCTCTAGCGTCGGAAGAAAAGTAAGCTTTATTATTACACTACTATTAGTACTTTTTACGTGGCGCAGAATACAACCTGGACTGTTAACCATAAGACTTCGCCGTGATCAAAATCGGTCAGAAGGACATTATGTCTTTTCCAGTTCAGTTTAGAATATAGTCGAAATCAATTTTCATCCATTAGTTGTGTGCTTCAGGAAAACTTCAGACTTCGCTCAAAAATGTTCATACATACAGTCATACCTTTTTCTCATATAACGGGTAGGCAGAGACCACACACGCAGACCTCTTGTCGCCCCGTGGGTGACGTGACGGGTGGCGAACCACGTCGCCGCTATTTTGGTACGAGTCAAAAAAACCTTACTCTCCATTGCGTTTTCACGAGCATATTATGGTGTTATTCTGCGCGAATAAAGGTCGTCGTCGTCGTCGTCGTCGTCGTCGTCGTTTCAGTCTATCACAAGTCCACTGCTGAACATCGGCCTCCCCCATAGATAGCCACAAAAGTTTGTTACTCTCATTTTGGGGGGATTCTGCCGTAGTTGCCACGCTTGGCAGGCGGATTGGCAACCGCAGTTTATTTATTCTGATGCTCCAGGAAGATGCTGCTGTCCATCTCCTGTTTTTCCCTTTGTCGACTTTTACGACACCTACGTAGGAAAGACGTAAGGCCTATTCTTCTCTGCCGGTGAACCTACCTAACCAACCATCAAAAAAGTATTGCTTCTATTTTGGGTTCTCTTCTTTAAATTCACACAGAAGTAAGTAATAGACCAGAAGCAAGAATCGCACGTACGAGTAGAAATGATTGTGTCTACTGAACGTCAAAATAGGCTTTGTACATAGATATGCCAAGTATACGACATAACATCTGAATCGTTTAACACTGCTTTCAAGCATGAAATTCCTCGAGTCATACATCATGCACGGCCTGATAAGTTTTGTTACTAACAAATAGTCTGGGCATTTGCCTGATTTAAGTTTGCACTAAATTATTAAATCTTCTTGTACTCGTATGAATGTCAGATTAGTACTTATGTAGTTTATATAAAAATAATTACATTTTATAGGTATATTAAGGTAACCTAGAAACCTTTTTTACACGCTTTATTTAAGGTAGGAAAGTGACGAGACGAGCAAATCGTTTAACTGGTGGTAGGATTTATATACAGGAATCCATATAGGTAGGGTACCACCACAGGCCAGATATTCTGTTGTGAAAAAATAGTGTGCAAATTTTACTGTATTTCGGTCCGAAAGGCACTGAGAGCTAGAGTAATCACTGGACATATGAGACTTAAGAACCAATGTCTCAGAGTGACGGGTGCAGCGTGATCTCACACAGAAATGTTCTGAGACACAGCATTTGTTATGGGCAGACGTTGCACTTACCATCGTACAGGTGAACGTTTTGCTCGTCTCGTCACTTTATCAAATAATAAAAGAACTGTCATCTGTGTCTCATATGCATAGTAATTACACTAGCTATCAGTGTCCTTCAAATTGAAACATAGTAATGTTTGCACGCTACTGCTGTGACAGCAGAATAATAACTATAAATGTCCCACTGCCGAGCATAGGCCTACTATAATTTCAGAGAGGGTTATAAGAGCCGGGGAGAGCCACACTGCTTCAGTGCGGACTTCACATTGCAGTCGTTGAATTTTATTTTTATTCCTCAGATATGCAGGTTTCCTGACGATGTTTTCCTTTACCGCTAATCACGTGGTCCAACAGCACTTAAAATTGCAGAACAATGTTAGTGGTGCACGGGAATCCTACCACCAGTAAAACTACAAAAATATTTTACCTTAATCAAAAATTTAAAAAGTATATAGTAGCGATTGTAAACTATGTATAAAATATTATATCTGTCCAAACAAATCGTCGTTCGATCGCTTGAATGTAATAATGCATTTACGTTTGACACACTAAATTGCTCTTATGTACATGAGTGTTATTAGGAATCAATGTATGTAGATACTGGCTTCATGACATACGGCATTGGAATCTCTTTCA
Organism: Luehdorfia chinensis; assembly: GCA_019845155.1. Classification (NCBI taxonomy): domain Eukaryota; kingdom Metazoa; phylum Arthropoda; class Insecta; order Lepidoptera; family Papilionidae; genus Luehdorfia; species Luehdorfia chinensis. The sequence goes on along the minus strand of JAHVAK010000007.1, from coordinate 588,928 downwards.
TGAATTGGATTCATGAAGGCCGTGGAATTATTAATATCGTTTGCAATGCAATCTGAAGTCAATGTACATATATATCTTACATTATGTATACCGACCACTTTTTTAAATAAATAAAAATCTAAATTACAAAAAAAGGTTTTACGGGTGGCAGGATTTCTCTACTGACTCTGTCTTTGGCAAATGATATTGCCAAGGAAAAGGGTAGCTATCAAGCCGATCGGATGGTCTGATCTGGGGAGGACGTCTCCAATTACTAGTATTTAGATGTTAAACTTTCAAAGCGCGTTTAAGGAATGTATGAGATATTTCTTGAACTTCTCATGTGGCGACATAGATGTCGCTACACGTCTACTTTGGTACCGCCGTGTCAGTCATTCTGCCGTCAAGTAGTAGTGTGCAAAGATTATTGTATTTTGGTCTAAGCTTAGCTAAAGTAATTACTATTCGTATGAGACATAGGAACTCATGATGTATCAAGGTGACTAGCGCACTGTGGCGCTGGCTGGACAAAAATGTTCTGGGTTTAATTAGGACGCAGCATTAGTTATGGGAAGACTGCACTTACGGTAGTCAACGGTTTGGTCATCTCTTTATTTTCTTCCATGAGATAAGTTTGAAGTACCTAGTCCGGCCATAAGTTCTGTTACAAATGAAAATGCATTTATTTTGTTTCAAGCCAGGCTTGGGTAGTTTTTTGGGTTGGTTAGTTGGGTAGTCCAACTGAAAGGTCCACGGTATATTTTTAAAAAGTGTATTGCTGAGTGGTTTTACAACATGATCCAAGACTGTATCTTGATACACTTTGGCTGAAGTTTTCACTCCTTTTTCACAAAAACGTATTTTTGTGACTCCTTGATAAGACACGCCCCACCAAACCATCACTGACGCAGGATGATGACCACGCTGTACCTTTCCGACCACATGAACAGCTTCTTTAGAACTGTGAGCGTACACTTTATTATTTTGCTTATTGTAGTGTTCTTCAATCGTGAAAATTTTTTCATCGGTAAAGAGGATATTTCTGTGCCTTTCACCTGCGTATCGCGACAGAAGGCGTTATGATCGATCCTCTCGCGTCTCACGTCTTGTACATCATAGATAAGCACCGAGCTTCAGGTCTTGTGTTATAATACGCGATAGAGTCTTAGCGGGAATCTTCATTTCTCGCGATAAGATTTTTTACTTTCTAATGGGGTTTCGACGAATTCTGGCTTTAACAGCATTTACAGCCTTTGTAGTTCTATCAACACGGCGCCGCCCCGATTTTTTCTGGTCTTAGAGGAAGTGTTGTTGTATCTGTTGATAGTACGATATACGAACATACGGCTGTTACCAAGCTTTTGAAGTGTCTGGAATATGACCATTGGCTCCATACCCACTTTGTGCAAGGCGATCACTTTAACGCCCCATTCCATATTGTAATTTGATAATGAACACGAAAAAATATGTGAAATGGCGCAAAATCGAACGAAGTTTTTAAAATATTATACGTGTTCCAAATTCAAAACAATTAAAAAGTTGTAAAAAAGAAAAGTTTTTATGTAACAGTATTTCTGGCCAGACTATCTACATTGGGTCACGGCGACCAATTACCATCATGTTTATTATTTGTATGTTGTATTTCCGTTTTTCACTCTTGATAGTGTCGTATAATGCAGATATACATATATGCTTATCGTGCAATATTTCATAATAAGTTTCACAATCTATCAGCTCGCTTGGCAGTGTTTAAATAATAAGCTTTGGATTCGTTTGTTTCTGTGGTTCTTTGTCTTATATGCGATGTCCCAAAACCTACAGTAGGAATTTTTTTTTAGTTTACTAAAATAAATCATTATCAAAAATCAAACTTTAAGTAACATTTATATTACAGTACAAAAGTAAAGAAGTAGTAATAGTAGAAGTAATCTTAAAAAACAGGAACTCTAAATGACGTAGTTAAGCTATGGTTTCTCCAGGATGATAATAATAAATCGACTAAAGTATTTTTTTTATTTACTTACTTGCTGGCTGGTTGGCAATATTTGATTAAGTAATTTTCTTTTTTGGCATTAAACCAACATAGTTTGTAGATATGAGTTAGTTTAGTCCATAAATATAGAGTTCTTTAATAACTTGACCAGACTGCTGTCTATTAGATCGTGGAATAGCTATATTAGCTATAAACCAACGCCTAGACAACACAAATATATTGTGTGTGTGCTTACTTGCTGGCTGGTTGGCAATATTTGATTAAGTAATTTTCTTTTTTGGCATTAAATCAACATCGTTTGCAGATATGAGTTAGTTAATTCCATAAATATATAATTCTTTAATAACTTGACTACACTGCCTATCAGACTTTCCGATCGTGGATTAGCTATAAACCAACATCTAGACAACACAAGTATATTGTGGGAATATGACCTCAATCGATTATCTCTTTCAAAAGTTACACAATAACTAATGATCTTTAAATAAAACTGTATGAATGTTCGTTTGTTCAAAATTTTAAAGCTTAGAAAATTCTTCACAGATTGCTTTGAAATTTTGACACAACGATTCATTCGAATATGTGCTTATTTTTAGATATCTATTATATATAATTTATATATATAAATAGATGATATCTGTTTGAGATTAATAGATTATAACACCGTTTCATAATTCACTATGAAAATTGGAAGTTATATGTATTATTCATAGATTTGTTTATGCTATCCATTTTCTTTTAACTTGTCACTCGATGGTACTGCGGCGTATCGACTTCTATTAAATATACTCAGGGTAACATCTGCCGGGTTTTCATGGTTATATGCATATATGCATTAAGATTTTGTTCACGATCTTCTACATCGTAGCAGCAGTCTCTTAACAATCCGCTGTGGACATCGTCCTTTCCCAAGTAAGAGGATTCGATGTAACCACGATGTAGAAAACTTTGTTTTTCTATTTCCTCTGGATAAGGTGTAGGAAAAATGGTAACGGTAGTGAAATGCGACATATATTTTACTACTGTTAAACGCGTGTTTACAGCGTGACGGCGGTTTATTATGATGTAGGTTCTAATATGTATATTTCTCTCTGATATGTATACTTCGATAGTATTTATAATGTAAAGTACCAATTGCCGAAAGATACATATATAAGTTTGATGTAATAAAAAATGTAATGTTTTATAAATAATGCATAAATAAATGTAACTATTTATAAATTGTTAATAAAACGCCTTTATAGATCGGCCGGATTTGGCGCGCAATTTAAGGCAATGGAAGCTTAGTCTTTAGTCACAATATACCAACTTTAAATGTTCGATTTGATAATATTAAAGCATATCGCATTACTATTCTTGTTATCAGGCCGTTAAACGCGAAATCTTCAATCAAGAACTTTGATGGCCGCTTCACGGCTCTCACAAGCGCCGTAGTGAGAGTTGACTCGTTGCCACCCACCGTGGAAATCCTGTGTGACATGCAAGTGCCGCTAGCTAATTATTTCAGCAGAAAAAGGGATATATTCTATAGAGGTAAGCTACACTAGTCGTCTAAATATCGCTCACTGTTTATAATTTATTCTAGAAGAGAATTTTACCAGTTGACGTAGATTTATTTAATCTTCAATGTTAATTCTCCATGTCGAATATCTTACGATGATTTTTGAGTTGATAAAAGTAAAGTAACAGCTTATTAATGTCCCACTGCTGAGCACAGTTCTTCTCTTATCTATGAGTGGGATCCGATTATCTGTGAGGAAGAATCCGTTACGCTGCTCTGTGCAGGGTGGCGGATTTCCCATGTCATCGAAATATTTTTATTCCTCAAACGTGCATGTTTCCTCACGGCATTTTCCTTTACTGCTGAGCATTACCACGTGCATCAGCACTTAAAATAACAATTTTAGAAGTGCCGGGACCGGGGATCTAATTTGGTACATTCGCATACTATGAAATTATTTTATCGACGTAAGAAATTGAAATTTCTTTATTACATAATCCGTAAATGAGGTTCCTGTGACCGAAGAATAAACAAGCAAAAGAAACTGTTTAGATATCCTCTTGCTTGTATTTTTTATTATAACAGTGTTATATTAAAATAATAAACTCATAAATAATTAAGAAAATTAAGGAGCTTGGCATAGTTCTCGACTTTAGTGGTGTATATTACCTAGTGGTAGTATTGTAGTGGTTGGTAGAGGGGTGTCTGGTGGCGGTTCCTGGTGGCGGTGTTAGTTTGTTTGTGCACGCTACTGAGGGAGGGCGAGCGGTGCTCTTCAAAAAACTAGGTAATATACACCATTTTTATATTTCGCATGCGGATCTTAGCAAATTACCTTACTTTCCCTTATTATAATGGATTTCCGCAAAGTAACGCCTGATTCTATTAACCATAATAATATCCGTTTTATAAAGTATTAATATTTTTCTAAAATAATTTGTTAACCCACATGCATTTTAATGAAAAGTACACATGACTTCTATATATGTACTTATTTAATCTTTATTGCTAAATCACTTACAATAAGGTAAATAAGAATAAACTTAACGCCTATTGGCATTTTCTAACATCCAACCCGGGGTGTGGTGAGAAGTTGTGATAGGCACTGCAACTTAGATGTACATTATAAATTTATGGAACCGATTCTGATTCCGAATCTAGCAATCAAAGAATCATGTTTGTAATAATTAATATTATTTAACTTTCTAGATCCACCTTCAACTCCACTTGATACAACAAACTCTCCTCAAAGTTCTCCTGACAAAGGTAATTTTGGTAGCTTGTTACAATTTTTTAAGTGAAGAAAAAAATAATAATCTTGGATTTAAATTAATTGCATACTGAATACCACCGACAATATTAAAAGCTGACCACGCAGTTTAATGATGTGATAAATTATATGGCCGTGTGGTGGCGGTTTAAGAGAATCTACCACCCCATCTCATCCTGCGGGTGTCGTAAACGTCGACAGAGGGAAAATAAAAAACCAGGAGACGGGCAGCAGCATCTTCCTGCAACATCTGAATAAATAAACTGCGGTTGCCAACCCGCCTGCCAAGCGTGGCAACTATGGCAAAATCCTCCCAAAATGAGAGCTACAACTTTTGTGGCAATCTGTGGGGGAGGCCTATGCTCAGCAGTGGACTAGTGATAGACTGAAATGATGATGATGATGAATGCCACTCTAGTTTATAATTAGCGAAAACGTGTAAAGATTATATTTCTTTAATCAAGTAAATTGGCATAGCTTTATCCGAAATAAAATGAAATAATGAAATGATGAAATTTATAATATTTTATCTGTTTGTTCGTAAAAGTATTTATAATATTCTTTAAAAATTTATAATTTATTTTTTGTTTACAGGTTGCTCCATAGACACGGCGTCAGTTTTAATTAATGTATCGATAGTGTTATGTTATATATTACATATCAGGTGAAAATTATGAAGATTAGGGCATTGTAAATAGTCGAAGTTAATGTTTAATGTCAATATACAATGAATTTTGTAATGTATCATAAGTTTTTGTAAGTGTTGAACTTTTAACGTTTTAAAAATTGGTACGAGGGGATATTGTGGATAGATTCTATCATTCGTCATTGCTCAAATAATAGATTATATTTTGACTATAATATATTCCGTAGAAATTAGAGATGACATGTTCCCTAACTATGTCTTGAATATGAATTCAGAAAATTCATAGCTGTTAATAAACAATTAAAGTATTGATAGATAAATGTAAATATTAAATATTTTTAGCACTTTATTTTCTAGTCATGGTGAATTAATAAAAAATATTTCAATCCATTATTTCTGTGGTTTTTATTAATGACTTACATTATATTACTTCATAAGTTATTTAAAGTTATTTTTTTTCTTTAAACGTTAAACTATAAATAATTATTAAAAATAACAAAAATTTTACAAAATATAAATGTATAGATCAGGACCATACATCAGTGCAATAAGAATATACCTAAAATAATCTCTAATATATATTAGAAGAAGAAAAGCTTCAGCCATTTATAAACAAATTAATACAGTATCTAATAGACAAATGCTAATATACCTTGTAGGGGTTTTTGATGACAAGTCTACAAAATAATAAACAATCGCAGTTTTATACATTAAAATTTAATATATTATTGTCATAAATAGGTTAAGGTAAAAACGCTGCTCTCAAATTGACATTTTATTTTATTTGATAAAGTGACGAAACGAGCAAAACATTCACCTGATGCTAAGTGCAACGTCTGCCCATAATAAATGCAGTGTCACCCAAAACATTTCTTTGTGACACCACACTGCGCACGCCACCCTGAGACATCAGTTCTTAAGTCACATATGCCCAGTGATTACGCTAGCTCACAGTGACCTTCAGACCGAAACACAGTAAAGTTTGCTCACTACTGCTTCACGGCAGGATAACTGGCCCTGGGGTGGTACCCACCTAGACGGATTCCTGCATAATCCTACCACCAGTAATAAGTTTGTAAGTCACATAACAAAACAAATTATAAGAAAATACTATTTAAGTAAAAACTTTCTTACGCTTTAATAGCATTCTCTTAAGTCACCATCGTCGTATCTACCTAGACGGATTCCGGCATAGGAATCCTACAACCATTATAATGACAATGCCAGATCGTGCCCCTTCTTGACGTACATTGAGTAAGACTACTGCTACTACTACTAATTGTATACTTCTAAGACGTCAACACGCATTGACATGCGAGACTACAGTCAATATCTATGCTTACGTGCTATCAAGGAGCCAATTCCTCTTTTTGCTGGTACGCGAGTTTTGCTATGGACTACGGTCCTTTCCCTAACTTAACGTCCCTCTTCGGAGAGAGCACGTATAGACCAACGCTCACCGCACAAGGCGGGTTATGGGAGCCGTGTGGTTTACCCACATTTTTTAAATAATACTCGTATCTCGGGGGAGCGAATACTTTGGATCGGGTATTTAATATATACTAAATGTGAACCTCGGCCAAGTGCGGAAACAATTCACCTTGTATCAGTAATGACTAAATTAATATTGTCAACCCTAAACAAGAGTAGGAATTACTTATTAAGATATAATTCGGCACTGTCTACGGCTTTTTCTCTGGTGAGCATTCATCTTTCCAAGAAACACCTAAAAGAACTGGTTATTTAACAAACACAACGTATTTAATGGCCCTAACTAAAACGATCTCACTTAATAATAAAATTATTATAACTAGCCTAACAAAATAAATCTTTAGAATGACCCAAAGGAAAAATCTAATAAATTTCTTGGTCACAATATTTTATTATTTATTAATATTTAAATGCAAATAGTCACAATATGCTAATGCAAATAACATTAGCCCTCAGCGTCTTTCTGACCGAAACACGTTTACATACTACTGCTTCACGGCAGAATAACTGGCCCAACTGTGGTACCTAGACAGATTACCGCATAGGAATCCTATCCCTGGTATTATATTTTTATCATTTAACATAACATTTTTATTCATCGTTCAATATTTTTTTTGCAAAATAATTTTACAGATGAACACAACGTAATTCCATAGACGAGTTTAGGTCGAAGTCGTTTTGTTGGAAGATTAAGATTTGTACCGCACAGATTTCCCATGAGACACGTATTTTACATTAAGCGAGGCCGTTGGGACATTATATGACCCGCAGGATGTTAATACAAATTTGGAAGGCTTAGAAATTTTTCCGAAAATACTTTAATGTAAATTTTGTTTAATTCTGTTACAATTTATACTGGATCGATGTGAATCTCTCAAAGATTCAAATTCAAAAAATCATAAGACTTTTAATGATTGTGTAAAAAAGATAATATAGGTTACGTAAACGTGATATATTAAATTATGTTGTTTAGACATCTCAGTTGATTGCAATGCAGTGTAAAACTTAGCTTACTCATTGTAAATCATCACAATTTTTTTATTACGAGTATTATCTGTTTGTGCACCTAATAAATAAATATTATTTCGATAAATGGTTTTTATTAGAAATTGTTTAAAAAAAATTGTGAACAGCCTTATACAAATACTGTAATAGGAAAAGAAAGTTAATTTCCTAAGATCCGTATGGAAAGTATAAAATGGTGTATATGACCTATGTAGTTTTTGAAGAGCGTTTTAGGTGGAACACGCGGAGGGTATCTGATGGCGGTTCCCGGTGGCGGTGTACAATTGAGCGGGCGGTGCACTTCAAAAACAAGGTAATAGCCTGGTAGCTCTGGGCTAGGCGCTCACTTTAATTATTTCATAGTACGCGAGTAGCCTCGGTTCGTTTCCCGTTTCCGTTTAATTCCAATTTTAAGTGCTGATTTACCACGTGCTCGGCGGTGAAGGAAAACATCGTGAGGAAACCTCCATGTCTGAGAAATAAAATTAAAAAATATTTCGAGGACATTTGCAGTCCGCCAACCCGCATTGGAGCAGCGTGGCGGATTCTTCCTAGCTCCAAAACCCACCCTCTCATAAATGACAGGAGACCTGTGCTCAGCAGTGAGATATTTATAGGCTGTTACTTTACTTATTTACTTCTGTACACCATTTTATATTTAGCATGCGGAACTTAGCTAATTCTCTGTCCCTATTATAAATTAACGTCTGATTCTATTCACTTTAAATACCGTAGTCAAATATATTGTACGAGTATAACTTGATTTCATTAAAAAAATCGTCACAAATTATTTGATTTTAAGAGCGTTAGCCGCCGAATATAATAGCACGTTGGCAGAGAAGCGTAACAATTTACTGCCTACCAGAGCTCTAAATCAAACTAAACTGAGTATGTAAGTCTTCGTCTCATAAACTGGCAGAGCGTAAAGTTTAATGCAGCAGAATAAATGTTGATGAAACGCAATGAAGATATACCATAGGACTTTTATTAGCGTGTAAATCTTAGTTAATAATAACCTGGACCCAGAGTGGGTGTTAAGAAAATGGTGTGATTTGATAGTTAGTAATGTTCTAACGTGCCCACGCCCAATGTAACCCTCGTGCGATAAGATCAAAGGTAAGCTAGGATGTTGTGTCTGAAACACGGGAACAACTCACAATACAACCGACTAGAATACCAACTAAGACCCGGAAAACTGGTGGTACAATTCCTATGCAGGAATCCGTCTAGGTAGGTACGACCGCAATGTCAGATATTTTGCCGTGAAGTAGTAGCTGGCACTGATAGGTAGTGTTATTACTGAGCGTATGACATCCAAACAATCGGTGGAAATTGAGCTGAAAGCAGTTGGACTTGGCTGGGATGGAGCAAAAAATATTGCGCGCAAGCAGGAGGACTGGAAGAGTATTCCCGAGACATCTTAGGACTAACAACAACAACAACTGAAAATTAATATTTTATTCGTGCCAACCCTAATTTTAGTATCAACAGATTTTTTGTAAAATGTATGGTCATTCAATCAGCCTATCTTAGTACTGTTAAACGTAGGCTTCTCCCATAGATTGCCACACAACACGGTCCTAAGGCCACCTGCATCGATCGACTTCTCGCAAAACCGTACTTTCTTCCCCAACATTTATTGGTTAGCTATATGGTCGATCCATTGCCACTTCAGATTGCTATTCCTTAGGGCGATGTCGGTTTCTTTAGTTCTGCTGAGGTTCATCGTTACAGATTTTATCACGTAGAGAAACTCCGAGCATAGCCTTTTCCATACCTCGATGAGCAACTGTGAGCTTCCTCATACATAGTATATACAATAATAATAAAAGTCGTTTCGACCCGTGCTATTACAATTATTTTTTCAGAATCTATTTTTTAATATTTTTTTATTTAAAGGTCAAAGTCAAATAAGGTCATAGTAGCAATGAGAACCACAATACATAACACAATTGCTTATCGAAAGATAATTAAATTGCTTAAATCTATTGGGACGTGTCTCTTAATGTAAGTGGATTCGACAATTTGTGAATTATTCATTTCAAAATTGATTAGGTTACAGAACGTTAAGTGATTGTATATTATAGTTAATGCAATATAATATACAGGCGTGTTTTTGCGAAAATGCATTAGCATAAGGAGAGAAAACTAATTTGCTAAGATCCGCATGCGAAATATAAAATTGTGAATATTACCTCATTTTATATTCTTGATGATGCAACCGGTCCATATCTCAGACAAGGAGATAACGACCGGGGATAAGGGCGATAGGGTATTAGTTTGCTTGTACAGGGCTTCACGCTGTTATGTTAAAATTTGAAAAACTAGTTAATATACATAATTTTATATTTTGCACGCGGATCTCAGCAAATTAATTTTCTTTCCTTATAATTGTATTTTTATTCATAATTTTAAGCCATCGACTAAATAAGTAAACAAAAATCTACAGAATTTCTAATGCAGTACTAGTTACTTTACGTGTTCCTTTGTTCATTAATGAAATTCCGTTGTATTAAAAAGAAATGAAACACGCAACTCCAGCAAAGTTAAGGATGTGTGAAAAAGTGTATAAATTTGTAATAAACTTAATCAGCCTTTACTGCTTCGTTTTACCGCTTAATCTAGAGTAAAATTCACGGTAAAATATTTAATAATTGTGCGAAACTCAAAACCAAGCTTAGCAGTAACGTAATCCCGGCTTTTCTGAAAATATACAAATATAACACGCGGGCTAATACCCAGGTTTTATTGAGAGAAGGGTTTCTTTGGAAAGCAATAATAACACAGAAGTTAGGATGGCTTCTTTACTATTGCACAGGGAACAGAATTGTTATTTATGTAGTGAGCAATGTAGAAATATTAACGCTCAGCTAGAATACACGCTTCAGGAGTCTTGATATTATACTTGTAGGTCACACATAAAGAAAATGCGCAAGAAATATAATTTTCGTTGGTCAAACGTAATTTTTTTACAATCTGTCACCGTTTCGTAATGTGGCTTCTCCTAACTGAGAAGAAACCGACGAAAGAAACTCCGCAAGTATTCTGTTGTTAGTTTTTAGTAATCTTAGTTACTCACTCGACCAGAGTGGTGATTACGGCAAGCTCTCCAAACTTTGGACGTACGAGTACTTTTATGTGTGAATTAAAATAAGACGTTGACGTAATAAAAATATTAGCACATATATGGTTCATCATCATCGTCATCATCATTTCAGCCTATCACTAGTCCACTGCTGTACATCGGCCTCCCCCAGAGATTGCTACAACAAATCGTAGCTCTCATTTTGGGGGGATTTGCCATGCCCATCTCCTGGTTTTAATTTTCTCTCAGTCGACTTTTACGCCACCCACGTGATGAGATGGGGTGGTCGATTCTCTTAAGCCCCCACCACATATATGGTATATGTGCTGGCGGCTTAAGATATGGTTATTATATATATGGTTATTAGCCTCAAAATAGCTCATTTTAGGAACAATAGCAGACACCACAATATTTACCTGTTGTGGTAAATTTCTTTTCTCGCGTAAATATTTAAATAATCTTACGAATTTGCCACTAGTTAAACACATTAAGCCCAATGCACATTCGACGGCTCGGTTTTCGCAGCGGATATAGGGTCGCGGTCTTAATTTCCGCACGGGAAATCATTTTGTATTTTTTAATTGGATAAAGTGACAAAACCAGTAAAACGTACAACTGGTGGCATGTGCAACGTCTGCCCATAACATATGCTGTATCACTTTAAAAAGAAACACAAATACGAAACAAATACTCTTACAGATATAACAAAAATAAAACTTTCACCAACTCGTTTAATCTACCAATATATTTTTTAATTAAATTCTGTAGTTTTTATCAGATACCCGTGGCACCATAGCCGCCAAAATAGACATTTAGTAAAAGCAAACAGGCAGACAGCATAATTCAGAACATTTGTAAAAATAATATGTATTGAACCAAGCTGATAAAAGTAGTGTTACCTCCAGGTACGATGCGATTTGCGACTAAATATCTGCTTTTTTACCAGCAACGTTCAATCCAATCCTTTCGGACACGGTATACGCCCGTATGAATTGGAAACCCGACTGCAGCTGCTACTGTCTCTGATTGACGCAGTGCAATTTTGAAACCGCATATTGTGATAGTTTTTTTTTATTCAGCGAGGATTATCACTGGACTGTCTAAAAGTTACAACAGTCGTTTGTTTCTGTAATATAAAATTAATTTTGTGTTGAATTTTATAAACAAGAATATAAAAAAAAATTGGAATAAAATAACATGCAAAAATCGCGTGACTGTATGTACAGTCACGCGATTTTTCCATATAAAGGGGTAGGCAGAGGCCACTCATGTGGCGAATCACATAGCCGACTTTTTGGAATTAGTCAAAAAAATCTTACTACTCATTGCGTTCTCACGAAGAATATAGTAACACTTGCTTTGCACTTTGCATTGCATTGACAAAATTTAATTAGCACTTATAAGTATATAACAATTAAAAAAAATCTGTTTTTCTCTTCCCGAATTATATAAGTGTTCGCAGAGAGATTTAACAATATTTAGCTATTCATGTTATTATGTTTCTTATGAGCAATTTACTTTTACTCATATTTACCCCAGTAGATTCCAAGGCAACAATGGTCGGACTTAATGCTTAGCAGCATTCTCTGCTAGTCAACCCGCAGTGTGGTAAGCTATTGTGGCAAGTGTAATATACGCTAACAGGAGGAATTTTAATAAGTTTTTAAAGTAAAATATTTTGAAAAATATCTGTTTTAAATCAAAGTATAGTGATTTCACTTATCACCTTCCTCAGCACGTCTCGAGTTATCGCCAGAATTCCGTGTAACTGTCGCGCAGAATTCAATTTTCACAATTTCTTTCAGCAATCAGACACTATTCAAAGTCGAGAAGCGAATAAAATTATTCACGGAAATATTTAAAAATATACAATTATATAATTTATATTTGCAATTGTTGTATTTTCTTTAGTTGTGTGAATAACATTGGTAAAATTCTTTTCTACTACTATAAGTTTATTTATAATAACTACTGATGCAAAAAATGCACCTATGTACCTCTCCTTCCGAGGAGTCATAAAAGGCGACTAAGGTATTGAAGAAGAATGCAATGGGTAGTAAGAATTTGTTGACTGATACCAAAATGGCGTCGCGGTAGTTCTCCACCCGTCACGTCTCGTTTCCCGCGGAGGCGAAAAATAGACTACGGCTGTGGTATCTGCCTTATATGAGAAAAAAAATTGACTGTATGTATATTTAAACATTATTACCAATGTACAAATAAACGAGCATTATGGCTTATACACTTTAATGAATTATATGACAATTAGACAATAATATAGAACCAAAAACAATAAATAAGTCCTAAAATGTGAATTTATTTAGATTGAATCTGGTGTGGTGGCGGCTTAACAGAACCCCACCCCATCTCATCCCGTGGGTGTTGTGAAAGTCGACAAAGGGAAATGAAAACCAGGAGATGGGCAACGGCATCTTCCTGGAACATCTGAATAAATAAACTGCGGTTGCCAACCCGCCTGCCAAGCGTGGCAACTATGGGGAAGGTGTATGTTCAGCAGTGAACTAGTGATAGTCTGATATGATGACGATAATGATGAAATAATATCTGCCTACCGCAGACGGAAGTTATGCTAATAAGTTGCAACTACGTAGATCTTGGCCTTCTTCATAATTCATCGCCTATTTTCAGAATAAAGGGTTACTTATAGTAAACTTATACAAAATGTCTCCTCATTGAACAAAAAAAATAACCACAGCTCTTATAAATTAATTATATTATAATCCCGTTTCCTTAGCAAGAATATTACGTCAACTTACTTAAAAATTAATTTGTTCTCTTCCAATTAATTTACACTTCGTCCATGTGTAAATAAGTAGTCCTCCTTGCTTTGCCTTCCCCGTTTTAAGAAATCCTTTGCTTAATTAAGATACGCTACTGCTGTTTAATGTAAAGCGTGGACTTTAAAACGATTTATAAGGTTGTTTACGGTTAACGTTCATTTTAATTTTATTTAAACGGCTTACTTTGGTATTAAGCTTCGAAACGTTGATTTAAGATATATTTGTTGTTTTTGACCTTAGAACCTACTACGTTTTATAATCGACCCCCAAGCAACTTTATATAACTAATGCAAATCAATTTGGTCTTTTGGTGTATTCACATGACTGGTAAAAAAAAAACCCTTTAAATACTCACTGTTTTTTTTATTGGATGAAGTGACGAGCAAAACTTAAGTAAGTGTAACGTCGGTCATAACAAATGCTTTGTCACCCAGAACATTACAGTGTTACACAACACTGCGCTCGTCACTCTGAGACATCAGTACTTAAGTCTCGCATGCCTATGTTTCTCTAGCTTCCAATGCCCTTCAAACCGAAACACAGTAATTTTGCACACTACTTCTTCACGGTAGAATACCTGACTCTAGGGATCTACCTAACTGGATAGATTCCTGCATAAGAATCCTACCATCTTTTTTGTGGTAGGATTCCTGTGCAGGAATCCGTCTAGGTAGGTACCATCCCCAGGGCCTAGTTGTTCTGCCGTGAAGCTAGTAGTGAGCAAACTGTGTTTCGGTCTGAAGGGCACTGAGAGCTAGCGTAATCACTGGGCATATGAGACTTACAAACTTATATCTCAGGGTGACGGGACGCAGTGTGCTGCTACACAGAAAAATTCTGAGTAACACAGCATCTGTTATGGGCAAACGTTGCACTTACCATCAGTTGAACGTTTTGCTCATCTCGATACTTTATGAAATAATAAAAAAAAAACAGTTATGTCAACAGCTGATGACAGACCTCCTTTTATTTGGAGCCGAGAAGAGCGGCGTGACTGACTATACTGCTCCAATGTACAGTCCACGTGTCCTCGAAATATTTTTAATCCTTAGACAAGTTTCCTTACATTTTATTCTTCACCTCTGAGTACGATGTAAATCAGCACTAAAAATTGCAGAACAATTCTAGAGGTGCCGGCAGCGGGATCAAACTCAACTCAGCCGTCAGAAGAAATTAGCGTACTCTGAAATTTAAGGCGAACATCATCTGTGCTGCTACGGCTTATGTCACATGTCAGTATTAAAATGTAATATAAGTATGAGGGGCTAGGCGTTCGCTTTAAATTTTATAGTGAGTGTGACCTGGGTTCGATTCCCGGTGAAAGCGACGAAACGAGCAAAACGTTCACCTGGTGATAAGTGCACATGTTCGCTACAACAAATTCTGTGTCACCCAGAATATTTCGGTGTGTCACCACACTGCGCCCGTCACCCTGAGATATCAGTTTATAAGTCTCAAATGCCCAGTGATTACACTAGCTCACAGTGCTTCGAACCGAAACACAGTAATGCTTAAACACTACTTTTTCACGGCAAAATAACTGACCCTGAGGTGGTAGACGGATTCCTAAATATGAATGCATAAAACTGAATTAAAGTTTTCATTTTTCAATTTAATTAGCACCAGTGTAAAATAAGTAACTACTTTAAAGTAGATGATACGTGAATCAATTTCATGTGAGAATGTGAGATAGCTCCTTATTTTGAATACTAGCGGTCCTTTTGGGAGCAAGGGGCGTGCTTAAGAAATCACTTCAAATCAATAGCACCATTAGCGAAGCTCCCGAGCATTTCCTTTTGAGGTCGGTCAGGAGGACTAATGTGAGGTCGGCCTTAAGAAAACTGATCCTTGTACATAATCCGGAATATTCGTAGGGTATGGGAGCTGTGTGAGTTTTAACATAAAAGAGAATCCTTACACCTAAAGTAATGAATTTTAATAATGTTGTTACATAGAATTTTACTGTTAAACTTAAAATAACCTTTACCATTAGAAATTGGCTTTATCTCATTTTAATAATAGGCGATGAAAACTTTTTTATTAATGAGGTAAAGAACTTATTCAAAGCTGTTTAAAAAGTAACAGCCTTTAACTCTGTCACTGCTGAGCCACTAGTGATCTGGTGGGTTTTGAGGCGTTTAGTGTCCGCCGTGGTGCTTCAATTCAGCGCGGAGTTTCGTAAAATTATAATATTTTTAATCTTTAAGACATGCAGGCTTCCTCACAAAATTACCTTCAGCGTCGAGCATCTGATTAATCAGCACTTAAAAATGCAACTGACAATTTTACGGCAACGGACACGAGACCTGGGTTTGATCCCGTACTATGAAATTTAAACATAGTCCGGCCGTGGGCTATCACAGCTCTCAAAGCTATTTACTTCCTATACGCACATGATGCAATAACAAATTAGTTTACAGTCACAGGGCATTATGATCAACGTTCCATACCTCTCCATACGCTCACTCGCCTCCCATACGCAACTCACAAAGTGTTGGTTTTCGATACTCGAACTAAATATTTTGTAAAGTTAATAGAATCATTCGTTACTGTGCGGCAATCCATTATAATGAAGAAAAGAAAGTTAATGAAGAAAAGAAAGTTAATGAAGAAAAGAAAGTTAATGAAGAAAAGAAAGTTAATGAAGAAAAGAAAGTTAATGAAGAAAAGAAAGTTAATTTACTAAGATCCTCGTGCAAAATTAAAATGTTAGTAGTAATGGTAACCAGGTATTACATACCATTTTAAATTTTGCATTCGGATCTTTCACAGGTTACGTCTGATCCTCACTCTAAGTCCTCACGTCACCGGGAATCGAACCCACTCGCGTACTATGAAATTTGAAAAGAGCGCCTACCCCCTGAGCTACTGCGGCTTTAATGCTAAATGTAATAAGCGTTAAATCAGATAAGGGAATGGTAGATTAAGTCTCGTAACAGTTTAAACTGATATTTATGTCACTAAAAAGCCATGTGGTGGCGGCTCGATAAAAGAATACTACCACTCCATCTCATCCAATGAATCTCGTGAAATCGCATCGCATGATGGCGATGGGCTCACCACCTATCACACCAAGTGCATTATATTGTTTTGGTGAAACGTGGATTGTGGCAGTCATCTGTTTTTGCAGTGAGTGCCCAGTCTCTGACTACCCCTTATGGGATACAGGCGTGATCTTATGTATGTATGTATAATCTATACTGGACAAACAACCGCTTCTGGTTTTTAAACACACCATTTGACCGTGGTCGGTATCAGCCAAACACTCCAAAGTACCAAATACGAGTAATACACCATGTTAATTTTCTCTGTATCTGCGATACAAACATTTATTTATTATTTATGCTCTGTACTACTGTAAGGTAGGCCACGTGTGGTGGCGGCTTAAGAGAATCTACCACCCCATCTCATTCCGTGGATGTCATAAAAGCCGACAGAGGGAAAATGAAAACCGGGAAATGGGCATGAGCGTCTTCCTGAAACATCTGAACAAATAAACTGCGGTTGCCAACCCGCCTGCCTAGCGTGACAACTATCGCAAAATCCTCCCAAAACGAGAGTTGCTAATTTTTGTGGCAATCTATGGGAGAGGCCTATGTTCAGCATTGGACTAGTGTGAGGCTGAAACGACGACGACTACTGTAAGACCTGGTCAACTTGAATTTCATCTTATTTTTTTCTTTTTTTGTTATCAACCATTTCAAGAAGCATACACTGTTAAATTGTATACCTTTTAGGAAATGGTACTAGAAGACGTAAAATTTTATTGAAAAGAATACTGTACATATCCAGTAAGCGCTTTTAGATAGGTTTATAAGCCTGTTGAATTTAATGCACTCACGTACGATCTCAATGACTAGAATCGTACAAACGTTCAGTACCAGTGGAACAGTTATGCGATTTACTATAACTAAAATTATAAAACATAAGAATGACCACGAGAATAAATGATGTCCACAAGATAAACGTTACGACGACATGATTTGTTTTGTTTTTTTAACAATTTAAAATTATAGTAACTTATGCTCTTAGTTACTGATTTGATGAAGATGATAAAGTCCTCCTGGCGGATTTTTAACCAGCATACGGTTCATGCATTTTAACCAGCACATGTTCCTCCAGGATTTCAGTAATGTACCGACCAGCATTTAATGACCCTTGCCCACGGCCACCCCGAGTCCGGAAAACGCACACAAGTTCCGTTTTCCCGTCGACGGAAATGCTGCCCCAAAACATACACGAGCCACCCCCGTATTCGACGGATTCTTCAAAGCAGGGTTGTGGGAACCTCTCCCCCTGTCTTCTGTAGACCCTTCTTCGTCTGTCATTGCAGAAGAGACAGACCCTCGTCTCATCAGAGAAGAGTACGGTCCGCCACTGTTCTAGAGTCCACTCGCAATGATTGCGAGCAAACTCTAGGCGATCTCTGCGATGCTGTGCAGTAAGTTTTGGACCTTTAACAGGTTTATGGGCTGTTAAACTCTTCTCGTGTAACCTTCTTTTTCTTCTTATCGTAGAAACACTCACAGATGTTCTCCGAGTTGATCGAAGCTGTTTTACAAATGCTGTTGCAACTCAACAGCATTTGTAAAACGGTTTCGTAAAGATGTCGTAACGATGAAACGGTCATCTCTTTCTGATGTGCACCGTTTTCTTCCAGATTCCGGTTTTCTAACATAACCACCAGTCTGCTGAAAACGTTGGAACACCCGTCAAACTGAAAAACGGGACAGGTTCAACTGTCGAGCAACGTCACACTGCCGCATCCCCGACTGCAATAGGGCAATCACTTGAGCGGCTTCTTCAGAGCTGGTGTCCATCTTTACTTGTTCTTACTTGGGTTACTTGTTCACGTGTGTTCACTGCAAAGTCTAAATTACGACTGGCCCATATTTCATCCAGATCGATTCTTTTATACCCTTTTTAGGTGGTGTAACTAGCGTCCTTACTAACGAGCATTTGACAGTGTTTATTTTTGACGCTCTATAATGATAAATGTTTTAATAATTTCATGATTTTTTTATTAATAATGTAAAGCTATTTAAATACCCATTTCAAACATACCAATATTTATATAAATATAATTCGTTTCTAGCCATTACAGCCATTTTTCGCGCAAACTCAGAGAGGTGCGATTTTTGTGACGCTGAGTGTATGTTTAATAGAAAACACTACGGTTAACTTTAGATAGAAGATCTTAAATTCGGTAGTCAGAACTTAAGATCTTCTATCCAAAGTTGCTTTATTTAAAAAAAATTTTGTTCAACATATTTATTGATTCTATAATAATTATAAGAAACATAATGATTTCTTATATTTACGCGAACACTACACATTTAAAAGAAACCAAGTTTACGGATTTTATTGGGTTTAATTTTTTTTTTACTATTTTTGTTATTATTTTGGCTTTTAATTATTATTTTTGGTCGGACCAAAAATAATAATTAAAAGCTGAAGGTACCCCAGGTTAACTATGACATCAGGACATCTGTCACCTCAGTCCTCCCGTGACCATGGGTGTTGTAAAGCACTCGAAACGTCGGGTTATGAATAGTAAAAAAAATGAAACGCAATAAAATCCGTAAACTTGGTTTCATTTAAATATAGGAAACATTTTTACTTCACATATAATTATTTTATAACTTGTCCAAGAAAAGGACAAACGAGACAAGACCCACGCGAACAAACTCGGGGGTACAGCCATTTAAAAAAATTAAAAAATTATTAATGATATAAAACTAATATCTTTTAAGTAACTGTAGTATGACATATATCACATATTTAAAAGTGTATAAAGTAATAACTTACTATTGAGCCAAACTTCGCTTTAGTGACACGCATTGTGCAGTACAATGGCTGTTATTTTTCCAGCAACATCCAATATAATCGTTTTGAACACAGTATACTGCATATGAGTAGTAAAACTCACTGCAGCTGCTACATCATTCGATAGGGCGTCACGTAAAACAATTTTTAAACTATATATTCTGATGTTATAAATTTTAAAATCAATTTCCTATAATGAGAAAAGAGAAAGAAACAAATTTTATTAGCAGCTCCAAATAAATACAATACACCACATAGTAAATACAATAGACAAGAAATATGTTTTAGCTTATATTGGATTACAGCAACGAACAGTTATCCGACTCAACATTGTGCTACAGCACTGTTGTTGCGGCGCTGATATTCTGTCGGAACTGTTAATAAATATCAGTCCTCAAATATATGAATTAAAGAATAAAAATTACCAGTAAGTGACAATGAACGTAATATCCATAAAAAAAATTTTTTTGGGGAAAATATATTTTTATCAATATTATATCCCTACACCGCGAAGATAGCGGAGGGGTATTACACTTTTACCAGATGACACTCC
This sequence comes from Luehdorfia chinensis, assembly GCA_019845155.1. Classification (NCBI taxonomy): domain Eukaryota; kingdom Metazoa; phylum Arthropoda; class Insecta; order Lepidoptera; family Papilionidae; genus Luehdorfia; species Luehdorfia chinensis. The sequence goes on along the minus strand of JAHVAK010000007.1, from coordinate 568,778 downwards.
AAGGCGTTTCTTTGGCGGTAAACTTTTTCATATTCTACCCTATAGGCACCGCACGTGGTAACATTGCACGCTTCACCTTGTGACATTTTAGGCTACCCAAGCTCTTATATTATACTCCGTCCAATGTTGCGTCATAGTTTCTTCGCGACAAGAGGTCAAACCTGATGTAAAGAAGACCAATGACATCTTAATACACCTGAATAATAAAATCTCTATGTCCTTTTAGGCCTAAGTAGACTGATAAATATTAGAGCTAATTTTTTAAGATACTTGGATTTCATACCAAATAATAAAAAAGGGACGAAGGGACGGATATTCAAATCGTCAAGAGTTCTCAAGTTGTTTGGAAATTACAATAATATCAAATAGCCAGATTTACAACTTCAGAGTGTTATAAATAAATTCAAGTTTTTTAATCAAAGAAATTAATAGGTTTTTTTTTCAAAACTCACGTACTTTGATTAGAATTAATAATAACTAGATGCTCGTCATTGGTCGAAATTTGACCGTAATTCATTTTTTTTAAGTTAAACATATTGAAGTGAACGATATTGATGTTCCAGTAATTATTTGTTGGCAACATTTTAAATACTCTGTGCGACTGTTTTACCAGAGACTTCGTCTTTGACATTGGCAGTATGAACGTAAACAAACGGCAGACTATTAAGAGATTGACATTGTCAGTATGAACGTAAATATTCAAAGTTTTATTTAAAGTATTTGTAACACATATTATATATGAATTTTAGCTTCCTCGCTTTATCTTCACACAGACTTAACCTAAGCTAAATATCACACTCTCTTTCGCGCGCACAGTATGCTTAGAGATGGGTAGAAAATTTTCTCTTCACGTATTAATATACAGATATTCAAGTTTCTCAGTCAAATAAATTAATAGAATAATTCTTTCGAAAGTCATGTACTTTGATTCGAATCAATGATAATAAAATGTAATTGTACTTGGTTTCATACAGTACTATAATTCCTACGTACTTGCACTGGATCAAAAAATATACTACATAGCTTTCTTGCTTTATTGTATCGTTTAGCACCACTAAATTTGCAGTTAACTAGAAGTGAGAACAGTGTGTAAATGTAAATTCTCAAAAACTTCTTCAAATAGTTGTTATAAATAACATTATTTATTTTTAATTCGTCATCATCATTTCAGCCCATCGCTAATCCACTGATGAACATAGGCCTAAGATCCCCCATAGATTAAGACAAAACTTTACACTCATTTTGGTGGTATTTGCCATAGTTGCCACGCTTGTCAGACGTGTTGGCAACGGCAGTTTATTTATTCAGATTTTCTAGGAAGATGCTGCAGTCCATCTCCTTGTTTTTTTTTCCCTGTGTCGACTTTTACGACACCTACTGTATGAAATGGGGTGGGAGATTCTCTTAAACCGCCTCCATACGGCACAATTTTTAATTGTAAAACTATATCTAAGAAATGCAATGGGCGGACTTAATGCCTAGAGGCATTCTATGCCAGTCAACCCTGGGAGACTGGCAAGCGGCGACGAATTAAGAGACGGGTTAAAAAAATCTAGGATGAAAATAAAAACACTGTTACATACTAAATATATAATAATATACATAATCAATTAAATAAAACATAATACCACATAATTATTATATCCACAAAATCAACATACAAATAATAAATATTACATATGAAATTAGCGTTTTGTCGTACTGGCCACTATGATCTGAAATATATCCTCTTTGGTTAGGAATTTCAAATTCAAATTTATAAATCCATTTAGCTGGTATATTCGACTTTGGAAAACAGTCATTCAGTTGTTTTTTTCCTAATTAGTTTTTTCTTTGGCGTCGCTCATCTCGCACAATAGAAAACTTGAAATATCGCTTTATTTACTTGTTCGAGTTCTACCGTGGCACCAGTACCTTAGAAACTGTTCGAAGCATTAACTATGTGTAGGGCACTGGTGTCGCAAAATAAAATACGGTACGTTTTTGGTTCCAACATTTTCGTTCTGGAAATTTCGACCTCCAGAACAAGCTTCGTGGACGGCCGGAGACCAAAGTGGATAATAAAGAATAAAAGGCTATTGTGGAAGTGGATCCATCGCAAACCACTTCGCAGTCAGCTGCAGGCTTCGTTGAGTGATAAAATTGTTTTAATCCACTTGAAGCAAACAGGAAAAGTAAAAGAGCTTGAACGGTGGGTACTTCATGAATTGATTCTCGACAAAAATGGTTGTTTTTAGTAAAGGGATCAAGGAACTACCTATAATATGCACTTTTATGCACTTTTGGGCATAGATAACAATGGTACATACACAATATAATATGCAAATAATACGTATACAAAGATGAATAATGAATCAGTTTGCCTCCAAATAATATTGTCTAAGAAGTATTTTAAAGGCGTTTTTGTTGGGTGCACTCCTGATATTAATAGAAAGGGCGTTCCAGTGTAGCCTGAACTGTGAAAGGATACCTGAAGAATCCAGTACTTTTTTGTTACAATTTTTTAATATTTAAAGTACGAGGAATCTGATTATCAGTCGAATAAATAAATTGGTAGTTATCTTTAAGATAAGAAAGGGAGTTAGAATAGTGTTAAAGTTGGTAAAGTATTAATAAAATTCTGGAGCTACGCCGTTGACGATAAGGGAATATGTGGTCATACTTACGGAGCCCGTAAATAAATCTTATAGATTTTTTTTTTATTGGATAGAGCGACGAAACGAGCAAAACGTTCACCTGATGTAAAGAGCAACGTTTACCCATAACAAATGCAACAAATTCACCCATAACATTTCTGTGTGACACTATACTGCGTCAGTCGCCAAAAGACAAAAGCCTTTCTCCAATTTTTTTATGATGAGACCTGGATCCCATTCTATGAAGTCCATCTATCTTCTCTCTATGAAGTCGTTGCCACTCTGCGATCTCTTCATCGTCTAAAAAACTTTTAACCTATGAAAACCAAGCTTATGCTGGTTCATTCGCTTATTCTACCTATTATCGGTTATGCAGACGTGTGTTATCCACATCTATCACAAAATCTTCTAACTAAATTGTGGCGCCTCCGTCTAGGTAGGTTACCCAGGACCAGTTAAAGTCTGCCATTAAAGCAGTAGTGTGCAAACATTACTGTGTTTGGGTCAGAAGGACACTGAGAGCTAGCGTAATAACTGGGCATGTGAGACTTAAGAACCGATATCTCAGGAGGACAAGCGCAGTGTGGTGCCAAGCAGCAATTTTCTGGGTGACACAGCATTTGCTATGGGCAGACGTTTCACTTACCATCAGGTGAACGTTTTGCTCGTCTCATCCCATTCTGATATAAAAACGGAAGCGTGCTACAATTTTTATGGGTGCATCTCGTCAATTTGAAAAAGAGATAACCCATTTTAAATAACTGCTATTGCAATCTCTTGTTCAATAAAGTTCACATCACTCAATTTTCAATCGCGAAATGTACTGCAATGTTCATATTTTATAAACATTTTCCCAAGTTTTTTGGATTTTTGCCAATGGTATGGCAGTTTCAAAAATAGATCGGGTAACAACGAAAATGAAATATTATTATTTTAAATTGGTGTTCTTTTAGTTACATACCAGGGATAATTGACCAAGTTGCCTTGTCCAGCAAATAGAGTACCGAGTGCGACCCCGGTCTCCCGAGCTAGTGCTGTCTCCTCCTGCTTGTTTCGAGATCCTTATCCTACACCTTATAGCTCCTTTCCCACCTTATAATGATCAGATCACCAGATTTCTACGCCGCGTCCTGGGTTCGAGTCCCAGTCGGAGCCAACTTTTGTGCGAAAACACAAAATGTTGATTTTCTGGTTGTGTTGTGATTTTCCTCGTGTTTCTGACGCTGCATACTAACTTAGCCTACCTCCGATCTTTTCGCATCAACGTTACATCGAGCGCGGGTAGGTTGGGACGAGTGAGCGTCTATGTGCTTACGCGTACACTTGTGGCACTATAATATCTCCTGCGCGTTTGATTGCTTCCGTCAATATTGGAAAGTTGTCACCGTGGTCGAAATCGGCCCGGAGCACATTAGTTCCTTTCCCAACTTCCCATTCCCTATTCTTTTCCCTTCCTTTCTGCCAAGCCACTGGTTGAAATGCCGATGGCTAGCTACTCGCGAAAACGTATTAGGGAGCAAGAATTTAAACACGTGTCAAAAGTAGGCTACAGATATGGTCTCTGCCTTATATGGGAAAAATGCGTAATTGTAATATTCTTAAATATATATATATATATATATATATATATATGACCGAAACCTTGAAGCTTACTTAATTACAGCTTTATTGGTGATTTACCACGTGCGGTGAAGACAAACATCGTGATAATACCTAGAGGAATAAAAATATTTCAAGGGGATGTGTAGTCTGCCAGATCGCATTAGAGCATCATGGTGAAAATGATTATTTACATGCCACATGCATACCACCTTGCTTTTTGTATACAAAATTCATTCGAATGATAGATAAATAGATATGTAATTTTAGGTATTCTTTGTATGTAGACACTGATTTATTATTTTGGTTTTAATTAGGGACTTTTCTTCGTAATCTAATATTTTTTTTTTATTCAAAGTCAGTGTTAAAAATAGTTAGCATTATATTCAACTTGCGTCCATTGAATGAAACATTGCGTGAAGCTTCCCTGAACTGAAAATAACACGCATTCTATTTCCCAAACGTTATGACGCAATATCCACTGTTTTTTCCAAACCATAAAAACCAATTCCTTTTGACGCAGGGCATTCCCGTGTGAATTGAAATCTGAACTGTATCTGCTACTATTTCTGATTGACGCAGTTGGAACCTCGAACTGTAGGCTACGATTCCATGCGGTTTTAACTGGTTTAATATAGTAGTAAGGCCGTACCTAATATTTTTTATAATAAGTAACGGCAAAGTAAATTATAATTTTCTTTTTATCATTAATTAAATAAAAATACGAAAGCGTAAACTGATTTATTACATTTAAAACGAATATGTATCGACAATGTAAACGCAATCTAAACTAATATTATAGAGAGGAAAGTTTTGATTTTCTTTGTTTGGTTGTAATGAATAAACTCAAAAACTACAGAACCGTTTAAAAAAATTATTTTATCTATATACAGCTACATTATCAGCGACTACCATGGGTGGTATTTAATTTAAATAAAAAAACAGTTCCCTACAAAAATGCTATGTTTTAACTCAAGGTATCAAAAGTTTACTAATAAAAGTCATTATTTGGGGTGCGCTGCAAAAATGATTGATGATAAATAAAATAACGTACTAAATTTTCATAGTACTCATTATTACCCACAAAAAAATCCTCGAGTCTATATGTCTAACTATTATAGTTAAGTCACAATAACCGTTTTTTGTTAAAATTAGTGAAACAAAACACGGGTAGAATCGAAAGGTGATGATATTCGTATCATGATATTCATCCTTATCCTACAAAAGAGTTTCATAGTCAAGGTTGATTATGTACATGTAAAGTCCTCTTAAAATTATTTGAATCAGACCTGTCGTTTAGAAGTTACGACAGGTATAAAAATTCTAAAAGTAAGAAAAATGCCGCGGTGTGAGCAAACCTTTTAATCAGGCGAAGCTGTGAATGCCATCGGGCTTACAGTGACCATCAGTCACAAAAAAAATTTCAACGAAGTTTTCGTCAATTGTAAACCATTTCGATATTTTTTTGTTTCAAGTGTCCCATATAATTTTGAACAAATTTTGATGATGGGATCCATGAGTAAATCATGAAACTTAAATTCGTATAAGCATGTTTGGATCTGTTGCGTTGCAGTTAGTTATTTAATAAATAATTATTTTGTATTATTTGTAACATTATCAGTGGTTTTGTTGTTGCGTGAATAAGCCGGGCTCGTCCGGGGAAGTTCCGCGACCTCACAGAATACCGGCGTGAAGTTGAAGTCTAATAAATTTCTAAAACAAAAGTCAGCACATAGGCAGAATTGGCGAGAGACTAGTTCGCTTTCCCTCGGGAACCATTGCGTTCTAGCCAAGTCTGACCCAGTGAATTTCTGTCAGCAATCGCTTCCATCTCTGGACAGGGAGACGAATCGTTGTCCCACGCCGCAAAAGCGAAAGCCGACCTCTTAGGCTCCCTTTTTGCTTCCAACTATGGATGACAGGGGGAACTCATCGCCGACTATCCTGCGTGTTGTGCGCGAGTATTCCACGCCTGAATTGACCTTTCTCGGAGCTCAGTGCGCAAAGCACTCTTCTCTCTGGACACCCACAAGTCGAGTGGGCCATTTGGAATCCTCTCAATTGTGTTAAGAATGTGTGCTCTGGAGTTGGCACCGGTTCTAACGCGTCTTTTCCGATACTCCTATTCTCGAGGTGTTGTCCCGAACTTTTGGAAGAAAGCTTTAGTGCTGATCCATCCAACTACAGGCCGATCGCCATCACCTCCTTGTTCTTCAAAATAATGGAAACTATTACTAACGGCCAGCTCTTGAGGTATCTAGAGGAGCACCAGCTGATTAGTAACCGCCAGTACGGCTTCCGTCAGCGTAGCTCAGCTGGTGATCTTTTAGTCTACCTCACTCATCGATGGACGGAGGCAGTCGAGAGCAAGGGGAAGGCCCTGGCAGTTAGTTTGAAGATAGCGAAGGCCTTTAATCGGGTTTGACATAAAGCGCTTCTCTCGAAGCTTCCTTCCTATGGGATTCCTGAGAAATTATGCAATTGGATCACCAGTTTTCTCACAGACCGGAGCATCAAGGTTGTAGTCGACGGTGCATGCTCGGACTCAAAACCTGTGAATGCTGGTATTCCACAAGGCTGCGTGCTATCCCCAACTCTGTTTATTCTGCATATCAATTATATGTTTTAAATTAGTAACATTCATTGCTATGCAGACGACAGCACTGGTAATGCCTTGTACACCGGCCGTGCATTTCTCGGGAACACGTTGAAGAGTACCGGAACAAACTTGTGTCTGAAGTCGTGATTTTGGACTCGAACTGCAGACGAAAATAAACAGACAGGCAGGCAGACGAAATTAAGTCCAATTCAATCCCAAGACGACCCAAGTTTGCGCCTTACCGCTAAAAAGTGTCTCCTAATTTCTCTCCCTAGTATCGGAATCCTTGGCGTTGACATATCGAGTGACGTTCAGTTTCGCGGTCACTTGGAAGGGAAGGCCAAATTGGCTTCTATAAAGCTTGGAGTGATCAGTAGAGCGGGGCAGTACTTCATGCCGCTCCCCCGCTTGCAACTTTACAAGGCGCAGGCTCGGCCTCACATGGAGTAATGTTCTCATCTTTGGGCGGGGGTACCCCAGTGCTAGCTCCTTCCATTTGACCGCATTCAACGAAGAACGGCTCGAGTCTTCGACGACCAGGTTCTTTACGATCTGCTTGATCCACTAGTCTTGCGAAGAGAAATCGCGTCTGTTTGCGTTTTTATCGTATATACTTTGAGGAATGTTCCGAGGAATTGTTCGGAATCATACCAGCCGCCGAGTTTCACCATCGTACATCGTCGCACAGCACCAAATTCCATCCACATCACCTTGATGGTTGGCATTCCACCACAGTGCGCTTTTTGTGCATTTTTCTGTCAAGCACGACCACTTACTCTGTAGAACTTGCTGCCGCCAGCGGTTTTTCCGGACCGATACGACTTAAGGACCTTCTTGGAAAGAGCCTATTCCTTTCTCAAAGGCCGGCAACGCACCCGCGATTCCCCTGGTGTTGTGGTGTTCATGGGCGGCGGATATCACTTACAATCTGCAGGGCTATTGCGTATCCAAAGTGATGATCACTTATAAAAGTGTTGAACGAATATATGCCAAATAAGTGTCTGCATACTGGTTATGATTAACAAAAACGACGTCATATAAAAAATAATCATAATTTTCGTAACCATTAGCAGTTAACCATTACCAGTATGAAAACAATTATTTGACAGATATTCGTTCAACACTTTCATAAGTGATCTTCACTTTGGATACGCAATAGCCCCGCAGGTGAGCCGCTTGCTCATTTTCCCCCTCTTGTTTAAAAACACACGGGAGAACAACAACCGAATTAAACGAAGAAATACAACGAATTAAAACCAACTTTTTCAACCAACTTGATTTGACGTATTTATTAAAACTCAACTTTTACAAATATTTGTACTGATGTTATACATATGTATTTTGCCCTACACTAAACGCCTGCGTCATTTTACATAATAGTGCCGCCATCTAGTAATACTTCTCTACAAATAGGTTCTTACAAATTTATATTCAACACGAACTGTGCCCCGCGGTTTCACCCCGTAAAAACCGATCGATGATATACATATATATTTCCCGAATACATATTAATTGAATCGGATTTTGGGTTTAATTTTTATTGTATTAAGTGACGAAACGAGCAAAACGTTCACCTGTGCAACGTCCGCCTACAACAAATGCTGTGTCACCCAGAATATTTCTGTGTGAGACCACACTGCGCCCGTCAACCTGAGACATTAGTTCTTAAGTCTCAAATGCCCAGTGATTACCCTAGGTCACAGTGCCATTCAAACCGAAACACAGTAATGTTTGCACACTACTACTGCGGGGGGGGGGGGGGGCTAGCTAGACGGATTCCTGCATAGGAATACTGACACCAGTAATTTTCTAATTATTTTTAAAAATTAAAGTATAATTTAGCCTATTTATTTTGCTAAAATTAAAGGAGCCTAAGTTACCCGCTATAATCTATCTGTCAGTGAAAGTCTCGTCAAAACCGATGGTCCAGCTGTTTCGGAGATTAGCCGGGACAAACAGACAGACAAACATTTTATAAACCGTTTTTCTTTTAAGGACCGTATATCATAAGCAATGAGTGAAAAACTGTTACTTTGTTATTACAAACAGACCCCTCTATTTTATTTATTTCTATACAAAAACACGTTTTCCCAGAGATATTTTTTAATATGTTTTTTATTTTACACCACATCATAGTAATGGTACATTACATATATAATTATATAATTTGTTTTTATAAAAGTTAACTGCCGATGTTCTTAATGCGAAAAGCTTTGTCGTGAGTAAGGGGCATATACTTGAAGCTTTTAAATCAACGGCCTCATTAGCAAAACCGTCGAGCACTTCCTTGTAAAGACGGTCATGAGGTTAATGCGTGCTCCGCCTTAATACTGACCCTTGTAACGCGACTCAGCGAGTTCTTAACTTTGTTCCGAAGAGATCTAAAAGATACAGACGGATTTTTCTATAAGTACACGAGGAAATATAACAAATCTTCAAACAATAATCGTGTAAATATATCTTTTTTTAATCTACCAAGAATAAAGTTTACAGGTGGTAGAATTCCTATGCAAGAATCCGTATAGGTAGGTACCCTCCCAGGCGAATTACAGCTACTGTAATCAATAGGCACGACTTAAGAAGACATAAGAACTGATGTCTCAGGGTGACGGGCGCACTGTGTTGCCACAGAGAAATGTTCTGGGACTAACGTTGCATTTACCATCAGGTGAACATTTTGGTCGTCTCATCACTTTATCCAATAAAAGAATGAAGTAAATAGATTTTTTTATATTTGTCACAATTGCAGATAAAATTATTTGGAATTACTCTGCTTAGGTCGGATATAATACAAGTCTAATAGCGACAATCAGAATGATATCTTTCTGGCCGATTTCGACTTCGGCGACAGTTTCCGAATATTGTCGGGGGCCAATAACTGTGCAGGAGAAGTTATAGTGCCGCAAGTGTATGCGCAAGCGCAGAGGCACTCACCCAACCAACCCGGGCCAGATGTAACGCTGCACATCAGCGTAAAACAACACATCATAAGATCTAAGGTAGGCTAGGATGCAGTGTCATAAATACGAGTACAATCACGACACAACCAGGCCCGAAAACCAACAACTTGTGATTTTGCACAAATGTTGGCTCCGATTGGGAATCAAACCCAGGATCCGCGGCGTAGAAGTCCCTCTGACCCCTCTGTCGTCCCGATGAACAGAATATGTATGGTGAATACAGCGTTCTGCATAAATTACGGCCTCTTAACCATTCGTACATACATACATACATAAGATCACGACTGTATCCCATAAGGGGTAGTCAGAGACTGGGCACTCACTGCAAAAACAGATGACTGCCACAGTCCACATTTCACCAAAACAATATAATGCACTTGGTGTGATAGGTGGTGAGCCCATTGCCACCATGCGCTGTTGGGTGCACAGTGCAGTTTAATTCCTTACTCGCCTTTTACGAGATCCATTGGATGAGATGGAGTGGTAGTATTCTTTTAACGAGCCGCCACCACACGGCTAAGCCGCCACCACACGGCTATAATAACCATTCGTACTTCAACTAAATTTTTCTTCATACCGTATGTCGAAATGGAAATTAATTTCTTCATATAAATTTATAACTTCTATATTATACGACTCAATAAGTTATTTTAGTTCCCGCTCCGAGGGCAGTTTCTTTATTTGACATTTAACGAACACGTAAACGTTTACGTGTTACTGCAGTAAAGGGACGATAAGGTCAAAAATACGTCGCTTTAGATTGTTGTACCTAACGCCTGTTAAACATTAACGACTAACTGTGCCTCGCGATTTCACCTATTTATCTTAAGCCGACTACATAACTGAGCCGTACGGCATGGTACGTCGCCAATCTTAGCATTCGCAGTCTGGCCCTTCTCGGTAATTTTCAGTTCTCGGCGTTTGTTTTCATAAAATCATCGTTTATTTAGAAGAGTTTTAAATCATAATACTTTGTTATTATGATTTAAAACTCTTCTAAATAAACGGACAATCTAATACAGAAATAATTTAGAAAATCAAATTAGTATTTTCTGATATTCGCGCGTTCAAACATATAAACTCTTCAGCTTTATTATACGTTGTAGTAAGAATTGACTTTGGCACTAATTTTACTATTTTTTTTTAAGCGATGATTTTGTTTCGACCAGGATTTTGTATGTCTAAACGAATATTATAAAGAGAAAAGATTTGATTTATTGTATATTTGTTTCGTTGTAATGAATAAACTCAAAATCCACTAAACCGATTTAAAAAATTCTTTTCACCTATATAAAGCGACGTTTTCAGCGACAAACATGGGTTTATATTTAATTTAAATAAAAAACTGAGTTCCCTACAAAAATTGCTATGATGTAACTCAAGGTATCAAAAATTTACTTAAAAAGTCATTATTTGGCGTGCGCTGCATAAACTATTGATGATAAAAAAATAACGTACTACATTTTCATAGTACTCATTATTACCCCGCGAGGCTATATGTCTAACTGTTATAGTTAAGTCACCATTATCGCTTTTTGTTCAAATTAGTTAATCAAAAGACGTGTAGAATCGAAAGATGATGACATTAAATTGTTGTTGTTCTATTTGTCCAAATACGAGTAAAGTACTAATTTATCTTTGTAATTTCTATGTACCCGCGCGAAGCCGGGGCGGATCGCTACTCGTACATAAAAATCACATGCATAACACATCCAATCTCAAAAATCAAAGATTTGTGTTTTTGTACAACATTGATTACGGCTTTGACTCGTAGATAATGATCACTAGGCGACACGGTCCTCTATTAATATAGTGTTTTTTAAATTCTATTGTAAAGTTACATTTACAATTTGTAAAAACGTCACCCTAATAAGATGAGATGATTTTTTTTTATAAAACAGCACCATTCTAATTTGTATACTATCTGTCTGTCGTAGTGTCCGTATTAGTTGATAATGCCTTATCGTGAGGTGAAACACATGTCGTGTTCTTGGCTTCAGTGGTCTCTTTTACCTAGTGGTAGTTATGTAGTGGTGAAGGTATTGTGTATTGTGCGATTATATACTAAAGCTAATACACACCATTTTTAATGTTGCGTGCGGATCTTAGCAAATTAACTCTGTTTCTTTCCTAAGCCAGTAATAGTAAAGTTAATAATTAGCTATATGAAATTTTCTATCAAAAATAAACACTAGAACACAGTGTGATGATATATGTACGTACATATATTAAATGCCACCTTAGGCAGAGAATAAGAACAGTGTATTTTGTTTACTAATAACTCTACTTACGTTTAAACTCTTCTGAGAACAATGAAACCATTAGCTGTATTTAACGAACCTTACAGTACGAGTATGTAGGTTATTGTCATTTCCACGTACGGATGTTACGTTAACATTGGTTTTGAAATAACAATGAAATGCCATTAAGAAAGAAAAATCCAGACCTACTTATTCGAAGTTAAAAATTATCGTGTTCACACGTTAGATACAGCTATTTGTATGGGTTCGACTACATTTTAGTTTATACATAAAACATATCAACAGCTTAGCTTCAGCCGCACATGGAGTACTGTTCTCATCTCTGGGCGGGGGCGCCCCAGTGTCAGCTACTTCCATTTGACCGCATTCAACGGAGAGCGGCTCGAATCGTCGACGACCATGTTCTATCTGATCGGCTTGATCCACTGGCTTTGCGAATAGATGTTGCATCACTTTGCATTTTTTATAAGATCTACCATGGGGAGTGTTCCGTAGAATTGTTAGGATTAATTCCAGCCGCTGATTTTCACCATCGCACATTGCGGCACAGCGCAAAATTCCATCGTCACCACCTTGATGGTTGGCATTCCAGTACAGTGCGTTTTCGCGCAATTTTCTACTCCGCCAGCCGCTTTTCCGGACCGATACGACTTAGGGACCTTCAAGAAAAGAGCCTATTCCTTTCTCAAAGGCCGGCAACGCATCTGCTATTCCTCTGGTATTGTAGATGTTCATGGGCGGCGGTGATCACTTACCATCAGGTGAGCCGCTTGCTCGTTTGCCCCCTCTTACATAAAAAAAATCTTCAATCCAATCCATGAGCCATGTCGGTTACTTTGGTTGTTCTGCAAACATCCGTTCTGGATTCTGCTACGAAGAGAAACTACCGATCCGCGCCCGGCCTCGATGGCATAAACAACAGGGTGATCAAATGTCTAACTACGCCGCTATGTCTGTTAGTCAGTATTTTCAACGCGCTTCTCTCCAGCTGCTCCTTCCCGGACGACTGGAAGGAAGCGGACGTTATAGGTATTCCGAAGCCTCACAAGCCGAAGAACATCCCGTCCAATTATCGCCCAATAAGTCTCTTCAACTCGATGGCCAAGATTTATGAGCGGTTAATCCTTAGTCGATTAAAAGACTACGTCCTTAATAATAACATCCTTCCAGACGAGCAGTTCGGCTTTCGCCCCGAACACTCGTGTACCCATCAAGTGCACCGCCTAACGGAGCACATATTAGAAAACTTCCACGACCGCCCTAAGCCAGTAGGCACAGGGGCCTTATTTTTCGATGTCGCAAAGGAATTCGACAAAGTCTGGCACGACGGCTTGTATTACAAGCTGTATCACACAAAAGTGCCGGACAGACTCGTGAACATCATACGAGCCTTCTTGTCCAATCGCCTATTTCGCTTCCGGGTAGAGGGAACGCGCTCCTCAAGCCGCCCTCTTCGTGCGGGTGTCCCTCAGGGCTCCTGCCTCTCTTCACTCCTGTTCTCGCTATACCCTAGCAATATACCAAAAGACCCTAAAGTCAATCTTGCGCTTTTCGCAGATGACACGGCCCTGTATTATTCCGATAAGCACAAGGGCCGCATAACGATTCAGCTCCAAGCCGCAGCCGATCGCCTAGGCGAATGGTTCCGGAAATGGAGAATAGAGGTTAACCCCGAGAAAAGTGTAGCAATATACTTCTCGAGGGGCACGCCTAAGCCAGCTAGACGTTACCACACAATCGGCAACAATCAGCTAGGCTCGATCACCCTGTTCGGACGCCCTATTCCCTGGGAAAAGAGCGTCAAATACCTCGGGGTCACGTTAGACGCAGCGATGTCGTTCGCTGATCACATTAAGAACGTGCGTAACAGGGCGGCTTTTATCGCAAGCCGTCTATATCCGTTAACTTGCTCTTCAAGCAAAATGTGCTTAAGACACAAACTTCGCCTCTACAAGACATGCATTAGACCCGTAATGGCCTATGCATGCGTCGCGTTCGCACACGCGACGGGCAATCATATAAAGAAATTGCAGACGGTGCAAAATAGATTCTTGCGAAGTGCCACCGGAGCCGGCTGGTACCAACGCAATGTCGACCTTCACAGCGACTGTGAAATGTCCGTACTCTCTGAACACTTCAGAGAAGTATCACGGCGGTTTTTCGAAAAAGCCGTGGTTCATCCAAACCCGCTGGTGGTTAAAGCAGCGAATTATCGATCTAACAAAAACGCGACCGAACGCAAACGTCGACCGCGAAATGTGCTAGACGACACGGACGTCTCAGCACTCCCTGACCACGATACGGTCAGTCACGATCCGAGCAACACTGTACACACAGTTAACAGCTTCAACATCACACGCACAACGTCGCGCGACCGCCGTAGAGAGCGGCGCGCAGCTATCGCTAATAACACCGCGTACACCAGATACACCCGCGTTCCGGGGCGGTTCTCACCGCCCAGAGTTACCGACACACAAGTCGACAGTCCGAACGGAGGCTCGCAGCCTCCTTCGGACGGTCATTAGATGACTTCATATAATAAATTTATGGAGATATTCACTGTAGCGCAAGCACGCTAGCGAACGCAACGGACCGAATTTAGATGTCTAGTAGGAGTTTTTTTTTTATTTATGTATTTATGTTTGGATCAATCCAAACCTGGCACGCGGGCCCCGGGCCCGCGAGCACAGCATCCGATGAAGCTGTAAAAGCCAAAAGGCTAACAGCGATCACTTCACCGAAAAAAAAAAGAAGAGAAACTCTTAGCAAAGCGGTCGCAATATTTTGGTGAGCAACTTGAGCTTCCCCGTACATCTGGCAGCGAAGGCGGCACCTCGACGGCGTTAAGTCGAATTTCGTGTTTAGATTTTAAAATACCACGTAACGCGGTTCTTATCGATGCTTCTTAAAACCTAAGAAGAGTTTTATATAGTTATTTAGACTCATAATATAATCAGACTATTCAGAAATCTTAAATTAGAATAAATAATTGAATCGACGTAGTAAGCGATTCGGATCTACTGCTGGTAAATACTTTTAGGTAAAAGCTAGAAAAATAATATTTTCGGAAGTTGGCACACTTTCCTTTTATTGGAAACTAGATTGATATTGCAGTGATACTCCAAATGTGAAGGGTGCTGCATAGTTCAAATTTGAAATTGTATATCCCGATACCTTTTTGGATTTATGCCAAACGGTCTAGAAATAACTTCTAGATTTTTTTTTTTTAAAAAAGTCCCAAATTATATATAACTGAATTATTCAACCGGAACCACCAGTATTACTTTAGTGCCACTCTAAATGTTTAATTTCAATGGAGCATGAGTGGGGCGGGACCACTGTGAAACAAAATTTTCTCATAAAAATCTACGAGAAACTCGAATCTAAATCCAATGTGCCATCCACATCGTTGCTGTAGCGGCTTCAAAGGGTATGGTCTCATCGGGTTTTCTTTTTATTTTATTTTTATTGGAAAAAGTGACGAGACGAGAAAAACGTTCACCTGATGGTAAGTGCAACGCTTGCCCATAACAAATGCTGCGTAACTCAGAACATTTCTGTATGACACCACACTGCGCCCGACACCCTGAATTCTTAAGTATCATATGCCCAGTGATTACACTAGCTCTCAGTGCCTTTCAAACCGAAACACACTAACGTTTACGCTTAGAGCTTAGTAAGAAAATTCGACACTACTGCTTCACGGCAGAATAACTGCCCCTGGGGTGGTACCGATTCCTGCATAGGAACCTACCAGCAGTATTTCTGGTTATTAAGAAACGTTGATCTGAAAGAAACAAATTATAATAACGTTTATTCACCATTGCTTCACAAAATAATGTTGATATAAAATGTATATTCCTATGAACCGCGAAGTCAGCGCGTTGCATCTAGGGTCCTCATTATTTTGAGGACGGCAGACGTCAGTAACTTTAGAGTGGAATGTGGAAGATCGAGACTTTTTTTAAACCGGAGTTGCAGAATTTTCCAGGTTACAATACGCGGACCTGGTTTCAACAGGATAGAATGACAGCCCGTACCTCTAACACGGCTATGCCCATCGTTCGTCAACTTTTTCCAAACAAAGTGATCGCTTGAAGAGGAGATATTTCCTGGCCACCTCGTAGTCTGGATCCCCGATGGATCTCATGGACTTTTCTTTTGAAGAACCCGAAATCTGTATCGCAAAAGCCGATCGCAAAGCCACTGCCCCTCCTAAGCCCCGTATTAAAAGTTTAAAACAAATGAAATAATTGATAGTTGTTTTTTACATATATATTTTTCTTCAAAATACTCATGCTCCACAGAAATTTCCATTCGCTTAAGCCAATTCTGAAAACATTTATACTAGTCTTCTTTCGACGGGTAGAATAGCGTTACTTTGCACTTTGCTGTAACTCCTTTGGGACCCGAAAAAGCTATCTTTTTTAGATTTCCTTGACTATAGGAAACTAAAAGAATTAACAGAAAGCGAAACTACGACTAGTTCCTTGTAAACGTCTTTTGTCTTTTTACTAAACACTTCCAAAATGCTTTTGTTTGGAACCGTTTGTATACCATTTTGAATTGAGTCATATACAATTTCTCAGCATAGATATTGCGAGATGTCAGCTCCGAATGAAATAAAACTACTCGTAGCTACCAGTCACTTACCGACATTCCGACGTATATAATTTCGGTGATGTAACTTTATCCTTTTGGATTTTCCAGCTTCATCGGATACTACATTCCGAAGTGTTTGCGATTCCTAGCTCTTCATCCCCAAACAAAGGCGAGGCGGCTGTCTATCGTAGAGTCAATAATGCATCATTTTGAAATGAAACAAATTTTCGTGGTGACGACTTCAGTGGTGTATATTGCCACGTGGTAGGGCGGTTCTCGGTGGCGGTGTTAGTTTACTTGTGCACGCTACTGTGGGAGGGCGGTGCTCTACAAAATTAGGTAATATACACCATTTTATATTTTGCTTACAGATCTTAACATTCAAACTTCCTTTCCTTCACAACAATGTATTATAGGTTTTTTTTTCTTCTTAATTGAAAGGATACTTCACAAACTAAGCGAATTCTCATAAGACTTAAATCATAAACGAATAAGTAATATTTTCGTAGTTATTTTCTTACAACATACTCTTTATTTATTAACCAATATTTATTTAGCTTTACTCTTTACAAATTCATAATTAAAACTAAATTGTGTTATGACGTGATGTAACACGCTGAATAGCGCTATGCACTGTTATTATATTCTAAGTAATAATTTAAAGTTTGTCGACCTGTCTGGTAACATTCTTTTTTTTTTTAATATATTTCGTTTATTATTTAGAAATCTGGTTCGCCTTGTCTGTGCATAATTAGACGACCACGTGGCCTAGTGATCAAAGTACCAGACTTCTACGCCGCGGGTCCTAGGTTCAAATCCGAGCCGGAGCCAACATTTGTGCTAAATCACAAATTTTTGGTTTTCGGGTCTTGTTTTGTTGTGATTGTTTCCGTGTTTCTAACACTACAGCCTAGCCAACCACCGATCTTATATCATCAGTGTTACATCGGGAGAGGTAGGTTGGGACGAGTGAGTGCCTCTGTATTTGCGAGGACACTTGTGGCACTAAAATATCTCCTGCGCAGTTGATAACTTCCAACAATATTCAGAAGTCGACACCGTGGTCGACATCGGCCAGGAGGTCTGCATCATTATAATTAATTAACCTTCATTTTATTTATGGCACTGTTGCAACTAGTTTGTATAATTCTAAAGAATTCAAACTAATCGGAAGTAAATTAACATTATACGTTTTTTGTACTATTAGTATTTTAACAACATGGAACTTCTCATTAAAATTTTGTGTTCATCACTAGCTCACATAGGTAGCTCAGGTGTTAGGCGCTCGCTTTTAATTTCATAGTACGCGAGTGACCTGGTTTCGATTCCAGGTGCCGGCACCCTTAAAATTGTTAATTGCAATTTTAAGTGCCGATTTACCACGTGCAAGGCGGTGAAGGAAAACATCGTGAAGAAACCTGCATGTCTGAGGAATTATACATTTTTCCAAGACATGTGAAGTTTGCCAACCCGCATTGGAGCAGCGTGGCGGACTCTTCTGGGCTCCAAAACCCTCTCAGAAATGAGAGGAGGCCTGTGCTGAGCTGTGGTACATGTATAGGCTGTTACTTTACTTTTTTTACTGACACATGTGGGATAGTAAATCTAGATAAATAATTTAGCATTAAAGTAAAAATGCGCAGTTCGCATTCTATGTAATAATATATAGGCTACATTAAATCCTAGCATTTATTTACAATATTTGGTCGAAAAAATGTAAATGCATACATGCACATCAAAACACATAGACCATTTACATTAATACATATTATCACAAAATACTAATATCGTTCATACCAGTTGTCGAGATTTTAACGTCGGCCATCAAACCGTAGCCGTTGCAGCTGCATATATTTTATTATCTTAATTACTGTATTATTAACCAGTCAAGATCTCTACGTTGTCAACCGAGGGTTTATCAATCCTTTCGTCTGCAGTCATAATTTTCATGTTCATCTGTAATTTTGTTTTTAATTTGCCAATCCGTGTATTCGTTCTCGTTTTATTTAAATAACTTGTTCCCAAGGTTTTCAATCGTTAAAAGACACTGCTAATTCTTCTCTAGTTGTCTGCTGCTGCATTGTTCTTATCTAACACGGAACTGGTGTCAAAGTCATATTCATTAACTTTAATCGGGACTTCAGCTTAAAGTGTTTGCAGACCCGAATCGATCGTTTTATCTATTTACCTTATCTCTAGATCTGAATCTCCGCCTCACCCATTTTCAAAGATTCCATTTGTAATTTAAATACGTTAGTATCTGAAGTATAGGTAGGATTACATGAGAGTTTTTATAAGTGTTTTTTAGTTACTGAAAATCTTCAATACAACATTTAGAAAAAAAACAAATGTTTGTAAACTTTAAAAAAAATGCTCTGCAAATACGATGAATTATTGGGGTGAGAACATTTTGGAACGTTTTTATTTTAATAAATCATGAATATTAAGCCCCTCTGACCAGTTTTAACGGCGATATCTTCTAAAAGATGTATTGTAAGTGTAGGCGTAGCCACTTAATCACTTATTACTTTTTGATCCCGCGTGCGATATAAAAGCGGTAATTTGTATTAAGTATGGTATTGGCTACATTTATGACTTTGACTTTGGTTGAAATTCGTATACAGGTAGCCGCCATTCTGTAGGCAGCTACGCTGACCACTTATACAAAACTATCATACAATAATACCAGTTATTATTAAAATTACCAAACAACATCTAGATATTTAAAGTAGATGTTCTCTGTATGTGTACCTCTCGTTTGGGGGGAATTTGAATAAAGTTGCCACGCTTGGCAGGTGGGTTGGCAACAGCATTATCTTTTTTTGGCAGTTCCAAGAAGTTGCTGGTCATCTCCTGGTTTTCATTTTTACAACACCCACGGACTAAATGGGGTGAAAGAATATCTTACGGCGACATCGCAGTGACGATGCACATACGGAACCTAGACGTTTTCTTTCACTACAGGCTGCATGAAGAAGCTCAAACTCGTTCAGCGAGCTATGAGAAAAGCTACGCTTAGCTTTTCTCTGTGAGATAGAATTAATTTTAATTTTATATTTTTAATATAATAAATATATATAAATAAATATATATTACATTTATAATATAATATATATTTACAAAAATATTTATAATTTTTATTTTATTTGAAGAACCGATAACTATTGGGGAATAAAGGCTATGTGTGGACTGGCAACGACGTACCAGTAGCGCAGTTTAGGGCCTATATCCTATTGGATGGAGCGACGACCTGACTGATTTTGCGGGACGAAGTCTGTGGACGCAGGAAGCTAAAGACCGTGTTTTCACTGGAAATCTATGGGTTAGGCCTAGTAGCAGTAGACTTGTGAGGGGCTTAAATGAAGATGATGATATTTCTTTAAAACGTGTATTTTATTTTATGTAAATTTGTGTTTATTTATCTTACATGTTTTTGAAATGCAAAGCTGAGTATAGTTTGAGATACTTAACAATATCAATACCTTCCTCAGCCATGAATACTCTCTGATTGGGAATTCCAAATTGCATCTATTCGATATTCCATCTACGAGTATTATTGCTTGCGAAGTATTGAAAGATGGCCTGAATCTGTGAAGATTTTCCAAAGAAAACTTATAATTGAGATGAATATAAAATAGATCACAATTTAAATATTAATATTGTTTACTAGTGTTGACTAGCTGCTGAGCTTACAGTCCTTTTATTTTTTATTTTGCATAAAATCTGTCCAAACGATTAAGAAATCGTTATCAAACTGATTTATAATCTAGCATTTATGACGCTATTTGGCAGTATATTGCTGGCGAAATGGATCAAAGTGGTGCTACAGTTTTGATGAAGAGGGAGTTTGTTTTATATTCATTCTTAGAAGATTGTCTTTTTGTATATCTTTAAAAATTAGCAAATAGTCAACCTGATGGTTCGTAATCACTGCGGTCTACATTCGCGTAGACCGCAGTGATTACAAAACATTCCGTGATGAAATTAGAGTGGTGGTAGATAACCATGCCACACTGATACCCGGAATGTTGAATCGGTCTAGATACCTACTAGAACAACAGTGCTAGTTATTCTGCAGTGCAGCAGCAGTGTGCAAACATAACTGTGTTCTAGGAAACTTAGGAACTGACGTCTCAGGGTAACGAACGCAGTGTAGTGCAACAGAAATATTGTGGGTGGCAGTGCATTTTTTATTGTTATCATCAGGTGAACGAAATACTCGTTTCATCGCATTTTTCCATAAAAAATCAAAATCTGATGCTCGTTTCATCGTTTTATTTCATAAAAAATCAAAATCTGATGCTCTGTTACCCCCGAGGACCGCCATAGAAAATTCGTTGCCATTCATAAGATTTCCAGTTGTTTTCACTTATCATACAAAACATAAACGTTGTGCTGCCATTTTTCGCTCTTATTATGTGAGCTCAGCCATATTCTGGTTAAAATTTAGAAAAAAGTAATTATACGAGGACGAAAGACTGAACCCACGAGAACTCTTTCATGAACTTTTTTCAAAAGACCTAAAAATTTAAATGTGTACACCACTTGTTGGAAACCACTTTGTGTTTTAAACAGAGTATATATGTCGCATCGGCCATGCCAGCAAGGAAAGTAAAGGATCATTCTATCCGAATACTATCAGGCAGCATGGCAGTACTACTGGCCCTCGACAGTAATGTCATGAAATCAGGACTCATATACCAATGCTACATGAGTAAATGAGGTATGTCAATTCAACAAAATAACTCGGAAAAGCAGCTGGCCAAGTCCTCCTTGTCTGCCCAATGGTCGCCGCGGTGTCTTCCCAGCAATCAAGTTGCAATCTCGTATTAGCCAACGTGATGATCCTCAACTAGATGGAGTGACGACTTTTCTAATTTTGAAGGAAGAAGATTTTAACATAGTTTTCTTTAACGTCATCAAATCAAATATTAAATAATTGCATTAATTGAACACATAATGTTCGTTTTGGCGAAATAAGTAATGAATTCGTGAGATTTTTTGGTTTTTATTGAACGAATTGCTTTGTGTTCTATTTTTACCTTTTTCTTTATAAAATAAAATGAAATGTATGGCTTTGACATTTCTTATCGTAAAGGGCATACGTCGTTTTTCATTACTCAAATGTTTTCGGGCAATTGTACTCTAAGCAGGCAGGTGCTTCTTATCTTAACGTCCCGTTGTGCCTTAGCATAAAGATTCCATATTTATATACCCGTATACTTTTCTTTTTTTAAACAGTTTATGCATGACTTGCCAGTACATTAAAGCTATTTTCATATTAGGAATTAATAGTGCAAAAATGCAACGATATATAACAAAGTTCATGTTTGAAAATTAATTTGTAAAATAATATAAATGAAGATAATCTAACCACCGACTGTTATTTTACTACCCGATGGTTGGTTTTGCGACAATTTAATTACTTTTTACCTTATAATTGTATTTATCTTTTTTTGGTTTATACTACGTGCATGGTCAATATCTTAAAAAAAAAGATAGCAAAAATTAAAAGTCGTCTGTTTAATTTTTTTCATTTTACATTTAGATTAAGCTTTTCTAGGTGGTATGATTCCTATGCAGGAATCCGTCTAGGTAGGTGTGGTACCTACCTAAAACGTTTAACCTATGAAAACTAAGCTTATGCTGGTTCATTCGCTTATTCTACCTATTATCGGTTATGCAGACGTGTGTTATCCACATCTATCACAAAATCTTCTTACTAAATTGTGGCGCCCCCGTCTAGGTAGGTCTTACCCCAGGGCCAGTTATTCTGCCGTGAAGCAGTAGTGTGCGAACATTACTGCGTTTCGGTCTGAAGGGCACTGTGAACTAGCGTAATCACTATTAAAAAATATTATTAGGGAATATTAGACTTAAGAACTGATGTTCAGGGTGATGGGAACAGTGTGGTGTCACACAGAAATTTTCTGGGTGACACAGCATTTGGCAGACATTGCACTGACCATCAGGTGAACGTTTTGCTCGTTTCATCATTTTATCCAATAAAAAAAAAGTAAATCTAAAAAAGACCTTCATATTTTTTATTGTGACATTTTCTGCTATTTTTCTGTTTTTGAACTATTCGAACCTAAGAACCGCGACGCAGTAATCAGGTATTCTATCCACTAAAGCAAGCGGTCGTTTTTTTTTACAGAAGTAGAATTCTATAATCGCAGTAACATAAAAATTTAAATCTATGTATATTTTTCTTAAGTAAATATTGAAGCAATTGTGGAAGTACTCGGTTTACAAAATATATTTAAAGGCGCTTTAGATTGAGAGAGAGACATTTGTCCAGCAGTGGTCTTACACAAGTTGATGATGATAGTGATAATTTAAAACGTTATTCCCTCATTAGACTAACATTATTATTGCAACTATATCTACCAGTACTGCTACTTCTTTTTTATTTTCGATATAATCACACCAACTTGTTAATCGTTAGCAGTATGTACACTAAATCAGTTCGTCATCATCACTTCAGCCCACAACTAGTCCACTGCTGAGCACAGGCCTCCCAAATAGATAGCCACAAAAGTTTGTAGCTCTCAATTTGCGGGATTATGCCATAGTTGCCACGCTTGGCAGGCGGGTTGGCAACCGCAGTTTATTAAGATGTTCCAAGAAGATGCCGCTGCTCATCTCCGGGTTTTTATTTTCCCCCTGTCGACTTTTACGATACCGACGGGATGATATGGGATGGTAGAATATCATAAGCTGCCACCACACGGCAGTTACTGCGAACGAAAAAACACGAAATAACACTAATTTTGGTATTTATCGAAGTAGTATAGTTTTGTAACACTACTAGCAGATGCCCGCGACTTAGTGGATATAGGTTTCAAAATATTCCGTGGAATCTATTTGTTTTTTCGGGATAAGAAGTATATCATATGTCCGTTTCCAGTATGCAAACCATATCTGTGCCAATGCTTGAGGCTTGATCCTCTGGCCTTGCGAAGAGATGTTGCACAAAGGGCGGTAACTCCGCGATTCCTCTGAAACTGCGGAAATTCATGGGCGGCGGTGATCAGGTGAACCACCAAAACAAGACATCTGTTATTTAGTCTCATATGCTTAGTAATTTTAGTACTGCTAGGCTGCACGTAGCTCGAAACTACGGGTTATAAATAGTTTAAATGTAAACGCGATAAAATCCGTAAAATTCATTTTATTAAATGTGATGGATGCATTAACATGAATCCATCACCGACATAACCAGCATACGGGACCACATGTTCCTCCAGAATTTCAGTAATTTACCGACCAGCATTTAATGACCCTTGCCCACGGCCACCCCGACTCCGGGAAACGCACACAAGTTCCGTTTTCCCGTCGACGGAAATGCCGCCCCAAAACATTCACGAGCCACCCCCGTATTCGACGGATTCTTCGAAGCAGGGTTGTGTGAACCTCTCCCCCTGTCTTCTGTAGACCCTTCTACGTCTGTCATTGCAGAAGAGACAGACTCTCGTCTCATCAGAGAAGAGTACGGTCCGCCACTGTTCTAGAGTCCACTCGCAATGATTGCGAGCAAACTCTAGGCGATCTCTGCGATGCTGTGCCGTAAGTTTTGGACCTTTAGCAGGTCTATGGGCTGTTAAACTCTTTTCGTGTAACCTTCTTCTTATCGTAGAAACACTCACAGAAGTTCTCCGAGTTGATCGAAGCTGTTGCAACTCAACAGCATTTGTAAAACGGTTTCGTAAAGATGTCGTAACGATGAAACGGTCATCTCTTTCTGATGTGCACCGTTTTTTTCCAGATCCCGGTTTTCTAACATAACCACCAGTCTGCTGAAAACGTTGGAACATCCGTCGAACTGAAAAAGGGGACAGGTTCAACTGTCGAGCAACGTCACACTGCCGCATCCCCGACTGCAATAGGGCAATCACTTGAGCGGCTTCTTCAGAGCTGGTGTCCATCTTTACTTGTTCTTACTTGGGTTACTTGTTCACGTGTGTTCACTGCAAAGTTCACTCTAAATTACGACTGGCCCATATTTCATCCAGATCGACCCTTTTATACCCTTTTTAGGTGGTGTAACTAGCGTCCTTATTAACGAGCATTTGACAGTGTTTATTTTTGACGCTCTATAATGATAAATGTTTTAATTATTTCATGATTTTTTTATTAATAATGTAAAGCTATTCAAATACCCATTTCAAACATACCAATATTTATATAAATGGCTGTGATGGCTAGAAACGAATTATTCGTTTCTAGCCATTACAGCCATTTTTCGCTCAACTCAGAGAGGTGCGATTTTTGTGACGCTGAGTGTAGAATTTCATTATACTCGTATATATTTTAATTTCTTTAACTCTATGCTGACATTACATTTTAAAACGCTATTTTTATGGTTTTTGATGATATTATAACTATTGCTGTGGTAGCTCAGGGCCTAGGCGTTCGTATTAAATGTTATAGCACGCGAGAGACCTGAGTTTGATTCCCGGTGCCAGCATAACTAAAATTGTAAGTACTTATTTACCACGTGCGCGACAGTGAAGGAAAACATCGTGAGGTCATTTGCGTGTGAGAAAACATAGAATATTTATTAAAAATAACAACAGTATTTATTATTTAGACGACATGTGAAGTCCGCCAACCCGCATTGGAGCAGCGTGGCGGATTCTTTCTGGCTCCAAAACCCTCTCAGAAATGAGAGTGTGCCTGTGCTCAGCAGTGGGACATTCAGAGGCTGTTAATTTTTTTTGTAACTGCTTTTGTTTATTATATTTTTATTAGCTATTTTTTGTTGTATAGTTTAAACATTTTACGATGCGAATTTAGTATTGGAGCTCGTATGTGCCACTACAATACAACAAGTTTTAGTGACATTCCTGAAGTGACGTTATGAAAGCAATAATAGCTCGCAGAAAGTTTCCTGTGACAAGAGATTTTTCAGAGCGCTGTAGTATAAAAGTAAAACGATGGAATGTTTATTGTACGTGCCTCATTTTTCTTGTGAGTGAAATACGATTAAGAAATAATGGTCTTTATTATTTGCTCTAAGAAAGTGCCAACTATATTAATTGATGGCAATGATGTCGTCCTGATTAATATTGAACACTGCTAGCTAACACCAGCTGATTAGTGACCGGCAGTACGGATTCCGTCGGGGTCGCTCAGCTGGTGATCTTCTAGTCTACCTTACCATGCCCATTACGATGGGTGGAGGCAGTCGAGAGCAAGGGCGAGGCCCTGGCAGTTAGTTTGGACATAGCGAAGGCCTTTGTTGAAGTTTGGCTTAAAGCGCTTCTCTCGAAGCTTCCTTCCTATAGTAGGCGGTGCATGCTCGGACTCCAAGTATGTGGGTGCTGGTGTTCCACAAGGCTGCGTGCTATCGCCAACCCTGTTTCTTCTGCATATCAATGATGTGTTGCAAATTAGTAACATTCATTGATATGCAGACGACAGCACTGTTGATACCTTGTACACCGGCCGTGCTAATATTTCGCGGGAACACGTGACGAGTGCCGGAACAAACGTGTGTCTGAAGTCGAGATTTTTTAGACAAAATCTCGGACTAGAGCTGACTAAATTTAGTCCAGTTTAACCCAAATAAGACACAGATTTGCGCGTTTACCGTCAAAAAGAAACCCTTCGTCGTATCACCACGTTCTGTTACCACTCCCTTCGTTGCCTCAACCAGTATCCTTGGCGTAGACATATCGAGTGGCGTTCAGTTTTGCGGTCAATTGAAAGAGAAAGAGAAAGCCAGATCGGCTTCTAAAAAGCTTGGCGTGCTCAGTTGAGCGGGACAATACTTAAAGCCGGTCCATCGCTTGCAACTTTACAAGGCGCAGGTTCGGCCTCACATGGAGTACTGTTCTCAACTTTGGGCGGGGGTACCCCAGTGCCAGCTCCTTCCTTTTGACCGTATTCAACGAAGAGCGGCTCGAATCGTCGACGACCAGGTTCTTTCCGATCGGCTTGATACACTGGCCTTGCGAAGAGATATTGCATCTCTTTGCATTTTTTACAGGATTTACAACGGGGAGTGTTCCGAGGAATTGTTCGGAATAATTCCAGCCGCTGGTTTTCACCATCGCACTTTGCGGCAGAACACAAAATTCCATCGTCACCACCTGGATGGTTGGCATTCCACCACAGTGCGTTTTTCGCGGAATTTTCTGCCACGCACGACCACTTTATAGGAATCGGCTGCCGCCGGCGATTTTTCCGGATCGATACGACTTAGGGACCTTCAAGAAAAGAGCCTATTCCTTCCTCAAAGGCCGGCAATGCACCCGCGATTCCTCTGGTATTGCGATTGTGCTCATTTGCCCCCTCTCCTATAAAAAATAAAATTAGTTGTTTTCAGCGCAAGATGTATTAATAATGCCGTTAATATATGCGTTAACTCAAAGCCACTAGCTTGTCCTTAACCTTCAAATTTCTCATAAACCATTTTCGACGGCATCTCAAGGAAGGTCAGATGCACTGTCAGATACATAGAAGCTGTCAGAGTAACAGTTTATGGTTTGCGAAAAATCCAAAACTAGTACTAGAAAAAATACTATCCCAAACAATTTGAAGCCCCAATAGTGTAATGGTTTGGGTACGGACTGCTAAACATGATGTCGCAGGATCGAGCCTGCCATTCGACTAATCTATAGGCGTAGGAATTAAATACATAAAAAATCATTAATAGGACTATTAGGTGATTGATTGTTGTCTGATTTTGATAAATTGTACTATTGGTAAAGTAGCTTATAGTGCACGTAGGATTCGTATGCAGGTATATTTGTATTTCAAGCCAAAAACTAAGTACAAATCTCACTGGAAGGTGGTCACAACGTGCACTGTTAGAAATTGAAACATATTACCTTAAACATTTCAACAGCAACGTAACAAAGCGGATTTCACCGTTGAAAATTAAACCTGGTCAGTTCTAGCTAAACGAAGTTTTAGCGTTACTAAGTTCAATGCTAAGTTTGGATTTCATCAACATCAAATAATCGCAGTTAAAGCTAAACGCGATTAATATTCAGAAGGCCCAATTTTCGACGTTCAACTCTTGAGACGCGTTTAGAGAGCTGTCATTGTGAATTGCACAACTATGTAAACACCAAAATTGTATGTAACCCATGCATACAACAAGCTGTTTGATGTCGCAAAATACGAAATACATCGAGTTTTTGTTTTAGATTGTTTCGATATTTCACTTAAACATCGTTTTCCTAAACACGATCAAAATGGAGCTGGTGGCCGGTTAGATGAAAACCGAGATCAAATTATACATTTGAACTCATTTAAGTAAAACTTGGTTTTATTAAACTTGCTTTTCAAAGCAATCGGTGAAATCGGGTGTTAGAGTGGTAAGTAGATTGGTGCTATAAGAAATAATCTCGTAAAACAGCATTTGTTATGGGCGGATGTTGCACTTACAAACAGGTGAACTATTTGCTTTTCTTGTCACTATATTAATGTTAGATATGAAGTGTGTAAACATTTAGTATGTACGCTCCTTAGGAACTACTATCTTTTTGTATACTGTCCTTTATAATAATTTGAGACTGCTGACTCTACGTTTCACCCGATGTGACCATTTTAGATGATATTATATTTTATTATATATCAAATGACGAAAAAAAATTATCCCGCTGGATTTCTTACTGGTTCCTTCCAGGACAGAGGCATTTCTTTGCGAACCACTGTAGTTCAAAAAAAATTACGTTCAATAAGTACTCGTATTATGTAAATGTTCTATATTGAATAAAAAATATTCTATTCATTCAATAAATGTAGGTTGATCACTAGTGATTGTTTCTTTTCATCATTTTAAAAACATAATGGTTTTCCAATTGAATTCACTTATACTAAGAGCGGCCTAAGAAAATCTACCATCCCATCCCATCCCGTGGGTGTCGTAAAAGTCGACAGCGGGAAATAAAAATCAAGAGACGGGCAGCAGCATCTTCCTGGAACATCTGAATAAATAAACTGAGGTTGCGAACCCGCCTGCCAAGTGTGGAAACTATGGCATATTCCCCCAAATTGAGAGCTACAAAATTTTGTGACGATCTATGGGGGACGCCATATGTTCAGCAGTGGACTTGTGAAAGGCTGAAACGACGACGACGACAATGCTAAGAGCGTGATTGAAATTGATAGTATTTTAATTAAAATTAAAATAAGGTAGCTTTTATCTACAATTCCACCTGGTATGCATATTCCATGTCTAGTGGTACATTATACAAGTATAATTTTTAGTATTTATAACTCGAGCGCTTTCACGTAAAATAACATATACCTGAGGTGGAGATTTGATGCCAGGAGTCTATAGATAACTGTGTTCTGGATCATCCCAAAACATTGATAGACCACAATTATTTCCAAAAGAACACCGATTTCTGCTAAAGGATGATTCGCAAGGTTATTGAAATTAAAAAATACCCATTCAACAGAGAACCCTTCTTCTCTGTTACTGGGTACTGCCACCGGCTTGGAATCCTATAATGAACTAAAATTTGAACACCAATCATACCACTGCAAGACTTCAACATTGTAAGTTCAATTTGCGTAGATCGGACCAAGATTTATAATAAAAAACCGAAAGGTAATACGGGGTTTATTTAAGTGATGAATAAAATATGTACTTTACACGAAATTTTATCATATTTTTATAAAATTAACCGGCGGCTTCTTTGAATGTACATAAACTGTTAAATAAATAAAATATAACATTAAAATTATATTACTAACTTATTTAATTCAAATAAAATGATATTTATGAAATAAATAAGGAATGTAATTTTACAAAAATAATAATACATTAAAATGAAAGAAGTTGCTTTGATACCAAAACAATTTCTTAAGTATTTCCTTCCTTCCTTTACTGCGAAATTTAAAATTTCAATTCTGTATGCTGTAAAGTACGGTCTCCTCGAGATTTTTAAAAACCACTCATGATTTCTGTACGTGACTTTATTAGCAAAATGGCGTAGGTACGTTTAAAGCAGATAAAATATTTATACATGAATATTAACAATTTCCATGAATAATATTTATTCAGACCTAGAATGTGTTTATGGTATTTACGTAATACATGTAATCCAATGTAATCCCATTTTATTTTAGACTTCAGAGTCAATAGCTATTTATGTATTACAATGTTTAAATAAACGTACACCATATTTTAGCAACTGCTTGACTCAGTAGTCAGCGTACTTGCTTATTAAGTTGAAGGTCCTGGATTGGAACTTTACGTTCAGCGAAAATGAAGTTTACTGGTGGTGGGATTCCTATGCAAGAGTCCGTCTAGGTACCACCCCAGGGCTAGTTTCTGAGCCCAGAAGCAGTGGTGTGTAAAAATTACTGTGTTCTTGTTTGAAGGGCACTGAGAGCAACTGTAATTGCTGGACATATGAGACTTAATAACTGATGTTTTAGGGGAACGGGCGCGTTATAGTGCCATCTAGAATTTTTCTGGGTGAAACAATATTTCAATATTAAAATATTTTAACCAGCGATCAGGTCCGGATTCACATAAAAATAACAATATTTGTTAGTATCGGCAGACTTTAATCCGACTTTATTCACAAATATAATATATTGATGTTCTCCTAGCCGATTTCGACCACGGCGACAACTTCCGAATACTGTCGAGAGCAATCAACTGCGCAGGAGATATTATAGTGCTACAAGTGTACGCGTAAACACAATCACAACACAACCAGACCCGAAAACCAACAATTTGTGTTTTAGCACAATTATTGGCTCCGGCTGGGAATCGAACCCAGGATCCGCGGCGTAGAAGTCAGGTACTCTGACCACTAGGCCACGCGGTAATAATACCATTAATAAATGGGCTCCTATAAGGGCTCAACGCTCGCGTATCCCGTATTATTCACGAAGTATCAGCAATATGCATATCCATTTTTTAGTTTCTACATTATTTTAATTGTATAATTCATTAACCAGTATTGACTTAGCTTTAACATTGCAACATACTTGTTTAATAAATATTATAGTTTTAAAAAACATAATTTTCCATCGCACAAACTTAAAAAAAAAAACGTCATGTTTCGGATAATTACCGCGTAAGGGTTATATAGGTTTTGATAAATAATAAATAATTGTTATCCAAAAGATTTCGCTATAGTCATCATCAGATCGGGGAGATATTTCAATCAATATCGAGTTTTAATTTCTTGAACTTGACTCGATGACTGTCGCATTAGTCAAAAATCCGAGCGAAAGACATTGTTTAAAATCAAACGTTATATGAATGATTATTACAGTTGTAAATCCCTGAAGTTGACTTCGATGACTAATAACGCAGTACCGTTGTATGGCAGTGGCTATAGAGAATCTTCATTTAATCGTGGGTGTTGTAAAAGCTAGGAAAAAATGGCGCAATAACTAAGACAGTTAATTCCAGACATGAATTATCAAGACTAGTATTGGGCAGCAGCATTTAAGGTGATAGATGATGAGCGTCGCCATTACGACAAATATTTCCAATTTGGGAGAGTTCATTTATTTTTTACAGTATTTAAGTATGCGAATGAATATCATAAACCCTGTATTGATAGTTCCCCTTTTGCTAGGATTACGTTCGAATGAAAGGTATCACGACTAGTCTAGGAATAAGCCTAAATGCGTAAATAAGGTTTACAGTTTAAACTGGAGCTGTAATGGAAAAGGCCCCAGGCTATCGTAAATTCTTAACGCCACCTGCTTCCGGTTTTATTAACTTACTATGACACAATAAGTTTTTCAGATAGATCTCTTACTACACTACTAAAAAGTATTACTATTAAGGGAAATAATTTATGTATGTTTTTACATATATTAATGACTATACGTATTTTTTTAACTACTGCCACACAAATGTTTATTTCTATATCGTAGATACGTTTAAAATCATAAATTACACGTACATAAATACTTAGACCAGAAGCTACTGTGAGAAGGTCATATGAAATTTTTTTTTCATAATCATCATCATCATCACCTCAGCCTATCACCAGTCCACTGAACATAGGTCTCTCCCATAGATTGCCGCAAGTTTGTAGCTCTCATTTTGGGGTGTTTAGCTGTAGTTACCACGCTTGGCAGGCGGGTTGGCAACCACAGTTTATTTATTCAGATGTTACAGAAAGGTACTGCTGCCCATCGCCTGGTTTTTATTTTCCCTCCGTCTGTGTGAAATGAGGATTCTTACAATACATTACTTTAAATTATTGGAACATTTAAACTTTACATTGCAGCACTATACCATAGAGGTTGGCAGCTTTTTGTTTTTATTTTTCTAAACCGTTTCCTTAATAAACTGTATTATTAAGGAATTCAAAATTTATAGACCGTGCGGTATTTATCACTAGCTTCGTAGATTGCTGGCTTATTGAAACGAAAAACGCTGCAGCGTGAAATATATTTTACGCATCAAGTTTTTTGAGTAGGTTCCTGGCAATGGAAAAACTTATTCAATATTTATTTTAAAGCTCAGACCAAACATTTTTTAAAAATACTAATTTTCCTTTAATAGAATGTGAACGAGAATAGAACCAGTAGAACTAATAAACTAATTAATAACGGCTATTGTGTTCTGTTTCGCCGACACGACACGAGGTACAAAGACAAATTTCATATTTTTATTCTTAAACGGCCTTTCTAACAAATGAATAGTAACATAACGATTTCTTTCTTTCCGTCATCAGTAATTTAACATTCGAAAAAAGAAGACAAAGCATTGTGTATCTATACAACCGCTATACAACGTTTATTAATAAAGGGATTAAAGTTTTACATCAGACTATGCGTATACATTGCCAGCATTCCTTTTGTTATTTCCGACTGTAATGCAAATAGTCATAAAAATTACGCACTGTTTATAATGTATTATTATACTTAATAAATGACATAAGCAGTAAACCAACAATATTTCTGTAAGCACTTTCAAAAATTAAATTCGTGATAATTTTCTAAAATTTTTACATAATACTCGTAGCTGAGTTGTAAAGAAATTATGATCATCATCATCGTTATATTTTATTTCAGTATCCAATATTATGTATTATGCTTGGCATATGTATTATATTATGTACATTTTAATTATTTAAATATTAATATATGTAAATATGTATATTAGTATGTGCTACTGCCTACGCTGTTTACTCACTGCTCTACGGTTGACTGGCAGAAAATGCATTATGCTCATTATGTTCGCCTTTTGTTCCATTACTACGTGTAAGTTTCAACATAGTTTAAATAAATAAATAAATAATATAAATAACAGCAACCTCGAAAATTGCACCCTATGTAGAACGAACCGCATGTTATCGCAAGTCTCCAACGCCACCTGCTCCCGACTTAACTTGAAATTTAATTAACATAGACTGGTGCAATTTTCTAGATAAGACTGTTAGTTACTCAGCTGTATATAATTTTTTTACATTATAACAATATTATAAAAAAATATTTAACTTTCTATTATAGCTATGATATTAAATAAAAAATACCCTATTATGTTGATACTGAAAATGTATATATAGAGACATAAAATATAATTACTTAAGACACAAACATTAACAGTTTAGTAAACCATTCTTAACTTAACTTGCCTTGGAAGTGCATTCTTAAAATACTATTAGAAGTCACACTCATTATGTTGGATTCATCAATACAAAGCTAAGTACCTCCCGCAGTAACGCTAAATCGAAAAAACTAAAAAGAACACGTCTTCTGACATTTTATTAGAATAACCCATAGAAGAAGGAGAATAGTGATAGAAAAATAACTTGGGAAATGAAGGGGAGTCTGATTAGTATTTGTTATACTAGGTATTTCCATGATATCTCGAAATTAAGAAAAAAAATTACAGTGAAATCGTAAAGTAAGTTAATGCTGTAATTTTAATAAGTTCCCGTATTTTTATGACTCCTAATTTTAAAGCGGCCCAGCACACAAAACAATGTGTTTATAGATTATACTGGCTGGTATTTTGTAACAATTAACTTATCTAGTAATTTTCGAATAAAAATCATTTCCATTTTCTCTATGGCCTGTCTTTCCCGCGCGCAATTCCTAAGCGTTCCCTTAATTGTGTTTAGTCAATTAGCATACGAAATTTCATTTACTATCTTTCGTAATTACTGAGTTTGCATGATAATGTTCGTAAGTTGTAGCTCATTAAATCCTTAGCACCTAATATTATTAAAATTTTATTTATAATTATAATCTTTTCCGTCGATAATACATACATAGAACGTTAATTACTTTGAAAATACTAATTTTTTAATATTCTGATTTTAGTTTAGTTCGCCTCGATTTACTAGTACATATTTCAAAATAATAACTGTTAGAGCCATTTCTCTTTGAGCTATTTCAGTGAGTTATTTGCATCTATTGATTATAACCATTTTAAATAATAATAATAAATTATTGTTATTTAGTATAAAATAAAGCAGCTTGCAGTGATGTCCTTATCCAAGCACTTATGTTACTTATTATATAAATGACTGGCTATCATAGTTTGAAGAATTGGTCCTGGTAGCGATTTTTCGAGGCTAGCGTTTATTTCGCCGATATGTGTCCGGCGGAGTAGAATAGCACCTACCTCTTTCCTACCGAGGTGTCGGAAGAGGCGACTAAAATATTGTACGGACAGCCTTTAATCGTGCAGAATCACACCATAATATGCAATCCTGACACTATACTACTCGTGGGAACGCAATGGGGAGTTAGAATTTATTGACTCGTACCAAAATGGACGTGATTCGCCACCCTTCACTTCTCGTTTCCCGCGAGTGCTAAAAGTAGGCTACACACATAGCCTACTACTACCACATAAGTAGGACAATAGATATAAATGTTAAATACAGACCTAAACGGTACAAGTCACTCTTGTAGTGATTAGCACATCATTAGGCCATACGTGTGATAAACAAAAAATAATAAATAATTAGATATGACTTTTATTCGCGACTGTCTCATTTTAATAAAATTGGAATTCAATTTTCTGATAAACACTCATGGGCTAAATATAACAGCAAGCGTTTTTGGCACTGGGCCACGAGAAGTAGGACTGTATGAAAAATTTTGTAGCACTGAAAGAAATGAAATGAAATATGTTATTTTCTGAAGTAAGAAATTCAGATTGCGTTTGTCAAATGTGCCTCTTTTTAGTCAGTTTTCAATGTACTTTTAAAATAATAACTATGTATATAAATATATATATATGTGTGTGTGTGTGTATATGTACATATTAGTATTAAGAAATAGCCTGGTAGCGATAAAGTATACTAAGTATATAATGTAAATAATAGATTTATTATTATAGCGTGATGGGCACAGCCCACTTAAAATTTTTCCAAGTCAGATAGAATAAGCCAGTATATGAAGAAAAATGTATCGTTTTATCATTACTAGTGGGCGAAAACGACTGTCATTCATTAACTTTTTTATTGAATTTAATGTACTAACACATATTTATTAATTTTATCACACACTCCTTTTTCATATAAACTTTAACTATCCCAAATCTCACACTGCGCACAATATGCTTAAAAAGGGGATACAAAGTTTTCTCTTTACGAATTAATATATAATTTAATAATATTCAGGGGCTAGGCGCTCGCTTTAAATTTCCTAGTACGCGAGTGACCTGGGTTCGATCCCCGGTGCCGGCACCGCTAAAATTATTAATTGCAATTTTAAGTGCTGATTTACCACGTGCTCAGCGGTGAAGGAAAACTTCGTGAGGAAACCAGCATATCTAAGAAATAAAAAAAATTTCGAAGACATGTGGAGTCTGCCAACTCGCATTGGAGCAGCGTGGCGGATTCCTCTTAGCTCCAAAACCCTCCCAGAAATGAGAGGAGGCCTGTGCTCGGCAGTGGGACATTTATAGGCGGAAACTTTACTTTACCTTTTTTCATATAGATTTTAATTACTTCAAATGATTTTGGATAAACATGAAGTATTGGATAGAAGTTAGATAACTCTAAAATAAGATTGAAAAATGTCATAAGTCCATTTTGTAATCTGATAATGTTTCATAGCGTTACTTCATACTCTTTCAATATTAAATATCCGCAAATTGTTCTTCTATTTTCAGATTTACTACGTGCTTAGCGGTGAAACAAAATATCGTGAAAATCATGCATGTCTGTGGATATGTGAAGTACGCTGACCCGCGAGATAGGAAAACTATCTCCAAAAATTTAGAAATGACAGGAGGCCTGTGCTCAGCATTGGGAAATTTATGGGCCGTTACTTTCCTTTAATCTTTATTGATTCGATTTATTATTACTACAATTAGTTTGATATAGCCCAATATTACGTTTTTTTCGAATAACGTTGTCCCTTCAGCGGCAAAATTTATCCTTTTTAGTCCCTAACTGAGGATCGCAATACAATGCATGGTTCTACCTCGAGGGTATCCACGATCGTTCGCGATTGGCATTAAATAACATACGCGGGGCTCGTTGATGGAATATATCACGAATGCATAGAATAGTTTACCGTTGCCGCTGGCGGTTTGTTTATGAATAGATCGGTTGCTTCTATGCTTTACACATTTACTAGTAACTCAGTAAGTTATTGATTATATTTGCAAGGTTTATAGAAGTAAATTGATGTTATGACGTTCACTAAAATTATATGCAGGAATCCGTCTAGGTAGGTACCAAAACCAGTGCCAGTTATTATGCCGTGAATCAGTAGTGTGCAAGCGTTACTGTGTTTCGGTTTGGAGAGCACTGTGAGCTGGAGTAATCACTGGGCATATGAGACTTAAGAACTTATGTCTCAGGGTTTTTTATGGGCAGACGTTGCACTTCCATCAAGTGAACGTTTTGCTCGTTTCATCACTTTATCCAATAAAAAAAAATATAAAAAAGATCAATGAGTCGGAGGGTTTTAATTGGAGTTTATATTACTAGTCAAAAGCAAGTTCTCTCTTATTAACTCTGGATTGACGTCTTCCTGGCCAATTTTCTACCATGGTAAACAACTTCGGATTACTGTTGAAAGCTATTAAATGCATACATACTTTCACGTCTCTTTCCCATATAAGGGGTAGACAGAAATTCACATTCGGAGCCCTCTTTTAGTCCGCGCGGGAAACGAAACGTACCATCTATTAGGTACCTATTAACAGACACATAATCATGCAATTTTCCCATATAAGAGGTATGCAGAAACCACACCCGTTGCCCTTAATACCCCCGCGGAGAAACGAAAAGTGACTGATGGCGAACCACGTCACCGCCATTTTGGTACGAGTATAAAAATTCTTACTCCCAATTACGTTCTCACGAGGAGTATAGCGTAAGCCGTGTGGGAGCGGCTTAAAGAAATCTACCATCCCATCTCATACCGCGGGTGTCGTAAAAGTCGACAGAGGGAAAAGAATGGCCAGGGTGGGCAGCAGCATCTTCCTGGAATATCTGAATAAATCAACTGCGGTTGCCAACCCGCTTGCCAAGCGTGGCACCTATGGAAAAATCCCTCCAAAATGAGAGCTGCAAAGCTTTGTGGTAATCTTTGGGGGAGCCTATTGTTCAGCAGTGGACTAGTGTTAGGCTGAAATGATGATGTTGAGTAGTATAGGGACTACATTGCATATGGTATTATTCTGCACGAATAGAGCTGTTCGTACAATACCCTTTTCGCCTCTTACGATACCTCGGTAGGGAAAAGGTAGGTGCTATTCTACTCTGCCGGACACCAACCGGCTAATATGTATGATAACTATTAAATGCGCAGGAAATATTATAGTGCAGCAAGTGTTCGCAGATTCACTGATATACTCACTCCGCCTAACCTACCCGCGCCCGTTGTAACGCTCATGCGATAAGATCAAAGGTAGGCTAGGATGCTATGTCAGGCACACGGGTGCAACCACAACACAGACAGAGTATTTTTACACTAATGTTGTTTAATGTCTATCGAAACCACTAGGTATTTTGGCCTCTAGGTCACTTAGTTAATAATAAACATGGTACATCTTTATATAAATAATTCTTCTGTGCGTGTGTATGTCACTGAACACCTCCTAAACGTTTGGACCGATGTTGACGAATTTTTTTGTGTGTGTTTGTGTGGTTCTCTGGATGGTTTAGATTCAGAATTGGACCCAGTAGGTGGCGCTGCGATAGAGTTCTAGGAAAATGACAAAAGTCACTCAGTGCATAGTTTATCAATAATTCTAATATCGAAAAATCGTTTGCTAAATCTTTTAACAGCAGGCAAGTCACCGTTTGGGCAGGACAACGTCCGTCGGGTATGCTAGTATAACTATAACGTCCATTAATGTATCTAGGATCGCCCTTGACAGTTTTTCATTAATACTTATCGCACGCAACAAAAATATCGGCAACATTTTTTAAAAAATATCATTGTTTCAGTGAAACATTACAGAGCACATTCTCTTTATATTATTTAAGGACACAGCACGCAGCCTATAAAGCTTCTCTGTTACGGTTTATGTGGCCTTACATTTGAACAATATTATGTTTCGGCATGCAGGTTTCCTCACAGTGTTATTTTTAGAAGCGAACGCACTCCAACGCAAAATACTGCAAATTTTAGTACATTTAGCAATAAACAACGATCCATCTTGATAATTGTTTACTCTCATCACCATCAGCCTGTTACTAGTCAGTAGTATGCAAACATTATTGTGTTTCGGTCTGAGGGGCACTGAAAGCTAGTGTAATCACTGGGCATCTGAAATTTAAGAACCGATCTATCTGGGTGACGCGAGCAGTGTGATGCCACACAGAAATGTTCTGGGTGACACTGCGCTCTATATAAACCGCATGGTTAATTTTTTTTTATTTTACTTCATATAGACTCAAGTATGTATATGTATATATATGTAAGGGCGATGCAGAGACAGAATGAGGTAGGTGTTGAAGGAAGTTAATATAAAGGGGGCAAAAATTAAACTAAATACATAATATATACTAAACACGTCCGCGACACTGAAACTTTCCTAAATTTCTACAATTTACGGGTGTCTTGGTCCTCGAGTGTAATCACCGCGGTTGTGAATCCCTCCGTAGGTTCTGAACTTGGGACAGACGAATAAAGTGGGACATCGAATGAGTGGGACGGTAAGTTCACAGAAACGCCATAACTATTCCTCTATAACAAATGAACCAAAACAGACAAATAGATAACAATGAAGAAAAGTAAGTTAATTTGCTAAGATCCGCATGCAAAATATAAAAATGGTGTATATTACCTAGTTTTTTGAAGTGCACCACCCGCCCTCCCTCAGTAGCGTGCACAAGCAAACTAACACCGCCACCAGGAACCGCCACCAGGTACCCTCCACCAACCACTACAATACCACCACTAGATAATATACACCACTGAAGTCGAGAACACGACACGTGTTTCGCCCCAAAACGAGGCATTATCAAGCGTAATAGACTCTACGACAGACGGCCGCCGAGTGATTAATAGGTATATGAATGTTATTTATTAAATATTACTATAAAAATAAATTAAAGATGTCATTTAATTTTTAAAGTTCCACTATATAAGTTTTTAACGTGATTATTATGGAAAAGGGTTAATTTTAATATAAAGTGCGACAGGCGGTTGACCTAAAATGAAATATATTCCGAATTTTACAAAACAATATATATCAAAACTTTGTAAATTACTGCCCCATTAGCCTTAATTTTCCCTCGGAATTTAACTTTTAGCAAGCGTAACTTATTTATTATGTAAATTATTTCAGACATATTATGTATATCGCGATAAGAATTTGCAAACATATTACAAAACACTTCCTATTTTATCTTAATTATTTCTAAATTATTTACGTTAGTTATAATGCGAAATCAGATCGGCGACGCGGCGACCGCGTTGACTAGTGGTTAGCGCACGTGACTTCTACGCCGCGGGTCCTGGGATTCGAAATTCCGGTCGGCGCCAACATTTGTGCAAAATACATATTGTTGATTTTCGGGTGTCAAGTTTTGTTGTGCATGTGAATTGTATGTCTGTAAAACGCACCTTACATACAGAAGAATTCCCACTGTGGGACATCGTTTTTTTATTTATAATATACCCATAGGTATAATAGGATTAAAAAACTACGATAAAAAGCCGTGTGGTGGCGGCTCGTTAAAAAAATACTACCACTCCATCTCATCCAATGGATCTCGTAAAAGGCGAGTAAGGAATTAAACTGCACTGTGCACTCAACAGCGCATGGTGGCGATGGGCTCACCACCTATCACACCAAGTGCATTATATTGTTTTGGAGAAACGTGGATTGTGGCAGTGATCTGTTTTTGCAGTGAGTTCCCAGTTTCTGACTACCCCTTATGGGATACAGTCGTGATCTTATGTATGTATGTATGTAAAAACTACGATTATAGAAACTATTAGATATAGATTAATCAGACTATCCTGAAGTTATCTATAAAACAAAGCTTAATTTGTTGAATTTTAAATAAAGAATTTAAGAACACAAATCTATGCAAATAAATAGTGTCTGTTTGTAATAACAGCTTTTTACTCATGATTATGAAAGTATGATGTTCTCCTAGTCGATTTCGACCACGGCGACAACTTCCGAATACTGTCGAGAGCCATCAACTGCGCAGGAGATATTATAGTGCCACAAGTGTACGCGCAAACACAGAGGCACTCACTCGTCCCAACCTACCCGCGCCCGATGTAACGCTGATGCGATAAGATCGGAGGTAGGCTAGGATGCAGTGTCAGAAACACGGGGACAATCACAACACAACCAGACCCGAAAACCAACAATTTGTGTTTTAGCACAAATGTTGGCTCCGGCTGGGATTCAAACCCAGGACCCGCGGCGTAGAAGTCAGGTACTCTGACCACTAGGCCACGCGGTCGTCAATACGATACTTATAAGAAAAAAAAACAATCTTTAAATTTTTATGGCTGCCTGTTTGTTTCGACTAATCTCCGAAACGGCTTTACCGATTTTAATGGGACTTTCACTAACAGATAGCTGATAATATAACGGGTAACATAGGCTACTTTAATTTTAAAATCTGGTTCAAAGAAAAGTTTTTCGCGGGTGAAAACGCGGCGCACAGCTAGTGTATTTGTAATAAAAAACTATTACAGCTTTCGGGAATAAACGGAAACGAGTATATGTTTAAATTAAAATACATGTAATTTCCAAGTTAATTTACAATTAAGTTACTCCGCCAGCTGCGGCAATTACTGTACTGATAATTACGAGTAACTGATTTAAGCTAAAATAAACCTTATTTATCTAGAGGTACCGCTCTTTTTCTATCTCAGTTGTGTTGTGAATAATTTAATTAAACATTTCTGTTAAAGCTCCGATCAATATTCTTTGTACTTTTTAAATTGAGGTTCGATTTTTTAATTACATAAATTTTCGCGTTACGCACTGACATGAAATTGGTTTTGTAATTATTCCACGTAGGAACAAAGTTTAATCTATTAGAATATAGTCACACCTTCCACAAAAGTAGTTGGCAGAGGCTACAATGTAGACCATTTTTCGCCCCTACGGAAAAGGAGACGGGACGGTTGGCGAACCACGTCGTTTTGCCATTTCCATTTTGGTACAAGTCAAAAATAGAAAAATTGACTCTCCGTTGCGTTCCCACGAGCAGTATAGTGACAGCATTGGATATTATGATGTAAATCCGCACGAATAAAGACTGTCCGTACACTACCT
The DNA here is from genome assembly GCA_019845155.1 of Luehdorfia chinensis. Taxonomy (NCBI): domain Eukaryota; kingdom Metazoa; phylum Arthropoda; class Insecta; order Lepidoptera; family Papilionidae; genus Luehdorfia; species Luehdorfia chinensis. The sequence continues at coordinate 527,448 of JAHVAK010000007.1, read as the reverse complement.
TAGTCACCTCTTCCGACACCCTCGGTAGGCAAGAGGATAGGTGCTACTGTACTCTGCCTGACCACACATCGCATCTATACTAATACCAATAAAAAAAAATAAAGTGTCTGTCTTTGATTTGCAATTTTTTTTTCTTAATCCCAATTGTGGATATTTGCAGGATACCAAAACTCAAATACACCTTTATAAAATGTTTGTCTGTCTGTCTGTTTGTTGGCAGGTTTTAGACTTTTCAGGTTACTCCCCGAAAAGTCCTCCAAGCTCTCTAGACTCTAAGCTACTTTTTACTTCGGAATATTTTACTTAAATTCGGAATATTTAAGATTCCTGCGTTAACCTGAAGACTGTAGAAATGAGGATGCTATGGCGTAGGCACCCGCGGTATTGATTTCCATTGTGGTCGTTGTTGTTGTAATTCATGGCAGTTTAAATATTTCTTTTAATATCTTAATAATTGGGTTAGAATTATTATTTTTACGTCTATATGTATTTTACCCTACTACTAGAATAAAGCTGGAGAGTTTTTATGTCTGTACGTATTGATTTCGAAAAATACTAAAAAATTAGATTAAAATATATTTAGTTTTTGCCGGATAGTTATAGACTATAAAGGCTTCATGTCCTTAAGGAAGCGCAAGCTTATAGGAGCTGAGCACTAACGGTATTATTAGTCTGCATCGGCAAACTTTTTCCCGACTTGATTATCAAATATTGTTATTTCTTTTCCCAATTCTTTTATTAAGTATATCGCTGTAGAAACAAAACTTTACTTGGGCCAAAGCCGTGTGGTAGCGGCTTAAGAAAATCTACCACCCCATGTCATCTCGCGGGTGTCGTAAAAGTCGACAGAGGGAAAATTAAAATCAGAAGATCGGGCAGCAGCATGTTCCTGGAATATCGGAATAAATAAACATGCGGTTGCCAACTCGCCTGCCGAGCGTGGCAACTATGGCAAAAATCCCCCTCAAAATGAGAGCTACACACTTTTGTGGCCATCTATGGGGGAGGCCTATGTTCAGCAGTGGACTAGTGACAGACTGAAATGATGATGATGATGATGAAAGTCGATTCGAGTCGCCAGCCTAAAATATGGTGAAGTTTACCATGATATTTCTCCGTACCTACTGCATAACATGCTCAGTATGTAGGTACGCTAACTATTAAGCTACGTGTCCGTCAATTATTTAATAAATATAGTATTCCGACAAAATGTACCAGTTTAGTTGAAATATTTGATAATCGAATGTCCTACTTTATCTCCTCCATTATATCCTTCCCCCTGGCCGATTTTCGACAGCGATTTTAAATTTTAAATTTTTCACGTCGACGTATTTTGCCGGATTCTAAAGAACCATAATGTAACAATCATGCGATAAGAACGAAAACAGATTAGGATGCAGTGTCAGAGACGCCGGAATGATCACAATAGTTTAGCGTATTCTTTTTTAGAAGGGGGCAAACGAGCAAGTTCACTTGGTGGTAAGTGATCACCGCCGCCTGTGGGCTCTTGAGAAAGGAGTAGGCTGTTTTCTTGTACGTCTTCAGTGGTGTTGATTTGGAAAAATAGCAACAGCAAATTCTACAAATTGGACGTGTGTGGCAAAAAAGACTTGAAAAAGGTACAGTGGTGGAATGCTAACCATCATGATGATGTGGATGTAATTTAGAATTCTGCTGCACTGTACGGTTATGGAACTGGGCGGCTGAAATTTAATACTAAATACTTAGTAGGAACGTCAGCTAAACCCATTGCGTACGCTATGCACTGGGAAGGCACACACAAAAAAGATGATTAATCACAAAAATAAAACCTGTACTTTTTTAAAAATTTAAAAATTATTTGTTTATTAAACCGACCGATTCCGCTGAAGAACCAGCCCCTGATTATGACGTTTAACTAAATGAGAAAAAAACGCGGCCTTTCAGCTGGAGACTCTATTGTTTGATTATTCGCCGACGGCCAGCAAACTTCTTATCATTTTCCCAAAGTCCTCTAGTCTATCGTGGGTGCACCACTGGTTTTATTAAAGGAAAACAGCAATAATAAAGCACTCGAGGAGGGTGTCTAATACTCTCCAGTAAAGACTTTGTGCGCAGTTTTATCATTTGACAAGACTGAGATGATGCATATTTTTCTATTATCCTATCCGCCCCAGAAGGTGGTTTACCACTGAGAATTAAATCTTCTCTCATTTTTCCATCCTCAAACACACGCTCCATAACTTTGTGCCATCTTTGCTCTTGTCATTGGAATCACCACCATTCTGGCAGTCTAGCTCTAGTAGTCTACTGATCACACTACTAGAGATTTGGCCTAAATTAATATTTCAGCTCTTGTAGTTTCTACCAACAAAATATATTCAAAATTTGATGTCTTCTTTGAATACATTTTCTTTTTTTATTGTTTTTTATCGTCACTTTAACTCACGTGGTCATCGTTTTTAGATTGTAGATTTACCTTACTGACATACTACATATACAAGCCAAATATACCATAAAAAAGATAACAAATCTGATGTGCTGCTAGCTGCGAAACGGCTGATGTTGATTACGTATTGGCTCTGTGTGATAGTGATAACAATTGCAGCATCACCAGCTGATTTTTAAATATTTGGTGGTCGCACTAGTCGGCTTTTGTACGCTACCGCTGGTTTATCACAAAAATGCATTTTTGCTGCTATGACTTAAATACCGTTAAATAATGTCAACAAAATGTATGGCACATTCGATTTATTTATCAAGGCATGCGAATCTAGCGTGGAATAAAATCGTTTAGTTCGCTGAAAGAATCCTGTAAAGAATGAATTGAATAGTTTACTCTCCATTCACTGATTCTGCTTACTCGAACTGAATCTACTTTGAATGTTTTTACTGTTTGTGTAATTCATATGCAGGCATATGAAGAACCTACTGTGTAGCTACTGACTGAGAAAAGTTTTCGATGTAATTGATTTAATCACTTTAGTGTGACTGTCATTTCAATTAGTTTGTTTCTATTTGTAATGTATCAACAGATATAATATGAATAGACCGAAACACTTATTTTCAAGTACTGCTGGTAAATAGTATACTTTTTACATATTTCCAAAGTCAATTTAGTAAGTGAAAATAGTCTATGGAATATTTTGAAATTGTTCCCAATAAAAAGAAAGGTGTTGTCCGATTCAAATTGAATTTCTGTATTGGAACTATGAAAGAAATTTGCATGCACGTAGACAATCCGCCTTTTTTCACTTTATTGAAATATCTCATCAAATGCATTTGACCATGAGATCTTTCAGCGTTTTTAAGTTGTTTCGCATCGTGCTTTTAATGGAATACAACGAACGTGAACTGTCTACGAATTGAATTCGTAGGATTAATAGACTTATTGTAGTTGTTTATGTTTTAAGGTAGAAAATTACAAATTTAAGAAAAAAAAATGTCATGACAGCCTTTCAACTTACCTGCATAACTTAAGCATTTAAACTAGCCAATGAATTAGTTCTTCAGTGAAGCGAATATGTGTGTTTACCGGTGGTAGGATTCCTATGCAGGAATCAGTCTATGTAGATACAGTGTACACCGCAGGGTAAGGTATTCTGCTGTGAAGCAGTATTTTGCAAATATTACAATGCAAAGTGTGTTACTGTGTTTCAGTCCGAAGGGCACCTTAATAAGCATATGAGGCTTAAGAAATTATGTCGCAAGGGCGCAGGGTGGTGCTATACGGAAACGCTCTGTGACATTTTTATGGGCAGATGTTACCTTTACCATCAGGTGAACGATTTGCTCGATTAGTCGTTTTTTTCAATAAAAAACTATGTAGGGCCACGCTATAGATACTGGCCCGACCTGGAAAGTAAATGACTAGAAGGGTTACTGGCAATAAGTTATTTTTAACCCCAGAGACGACTTCGTCAATATATATCATCGAGGATGGTTGTTGGTGTCAATAGTAACCAGTTGCCATTAGGCAGACCTGTGTGCTTGTGTGACAATCGCATATAACAAGTTTGGACTTTCACAAAACTACAAAGAAATTAACGAACCTGAATGCCATTTTTCAACGTAGTCAATTAACTATGAATTTAGTACGGCTGGCATGATCTAAATCAATACATAATAGCGATTTTGTCTTTATTATGTTATCAAATTGTATAAGCTATAATAGAAAAACTGCTTAAAAATTTCATTATTTATCTAATTCATCCAAGCCGATGTCGAATTGGCCTAGTGGTCAGAGTACCTGACTTCTACCCCGCGGATCCTGGGCTCTAATACCAACCGGAGCCAACATTTGTAAAAAACCACAAATTGTTGGTTTTCGGAACTGGTTACGTCATGCATGGGAAATTTCTGTAAAATGCACCCGCGATACAGGAGAAACCCCACTGTAAGGCACTGTGTTCCTAAAAAGTATGCGAGCCAGTTAATTTGCCGTTAAGCAATAGTGTAACATTTCTGTTTCCGTTTGAAAGGTACTGATAGCTAGTGTAGTCTAATTACAGACTAAATAACTGACGAGCGCAGTTTTGTGCACGATTGGCGCGATTCATCACCTTCTCCTATAAAAAAAACTATAGGGGAGGCCTATGTTCGGATGTACAGTCTAGTGATGAACTGAAACGAAGATTAATTTTCAAAATAAAACAAAAGTATTTTAATGTTATTACATCAGAGTTAAATTAACTTCACTCTGTATAAAATTGATAACCAATACGTGCTATATTTGCAATTCATATTACGCGGTAATTTATCACGTACACTATGTCTCAATCGACTGATAAGTGACAGATTGTCATCGCGAGGTTTGGTGAAATGATTGATCGATGATTTTATATGTTTTGTATATTTCTTGTTAAGAATAACAGGTACACCGGGTTATCCGATCATATTAAATTTCCAAATGTTTTACTAAAAATAAGGCTCAGCGTCTTTGTGGTATTTCTGCATGAATTCTCGCCAAAACTTAGAAAATCTACAAAATAACCTTAAAGAATAAACGTTTGTGTATTCAAGAATACGGTTTTCGGGATAGGTTTTGCAAACTACTGCTTCACGGCAGAATAACTGGCCCTGGGGTGGTACTTACCTAGACGGATTTCTGCATAGGAATCTTACCACCAGTAGTTAGTGGAAAACTGTGCATGCAGGTGACTCAAGAACTGTTTTTAGTATCTTTCGGGATGAGAGCGCTATGTTCAGCGGTGTACGTGCGTTGCGATAAACAAAATCATCAAATTTTAATTAACGGAATTAGGTTTATCTATTTACATTTCGTCGTATGGTGGCGGCTTAAGAGAATCTACCACCCCATCTCATCCAGTGGGTGTCGTAAAAGTCGACAGAGGGAAAATTAAAACCAGAAGATGGGTAGCCGCATTTTCCTTGAACATCTGACCCGCCTGCCAATCGTGGCAACTTTTGTGGCAACATATAGAGGAGTCGTGATAAGCTTAAATGTTGATTATGATGATAATGTTGTTAAATGTTGATGTTGTCAATACTGTAAATTTTTACTTTGACAACATGCATTCGGATTGAAGGTAAAAATGTAACAGACACAGTAACAGAGTTTCTGTTACTGTATCTGTTACATTTTCGTATTTGTAAATTTCATCATTTTTGTTTTGTATATTCGACAATTTTTAAATACTGTCAGACGCTATGAACTGAGCAGATAATAGAACAGTAGGCAGAAGTCGCACACGTAGCTCTCTTTTCGCCCCCGCGGGAAACGAGACGTGAGGGTGGCGAACCAGTAGCTTTGACGGCCAGTTTTGTATGAGTAAAAAAATCTTACTCCCCATTGGCGTATTATTCTGCACGAATAAAGGTAGTCAGTACAATATCCTTAGTCGCCTCTTACGACACCTCGGTAGGAAAGAATGTAGGTGGTATCCTACTCTGCCGGACACCTTTTACAGTGCAAACACTACACACACGGGATTACGTGCAAACACAAAGCCACTCGCTCGTCCTTACTCACCATCTACGACTTAAATCCAAATTTAAATATTTTTTAAGTGTAAATTTACATACACAGGATGTCATTATATTTGACAATTGAATGGTTTTTCACCGTTGACCATATCCCCTAGAGTGAAAGCTAAGAAACATAAAGCTATAATAATAAGTCATTAGTCAAACAGTAAGTAGAGTAAAAAGCGTGAATGTATGTACATTCACGCTTTTTTCCTAATGAGGTAAGCAGAGACCTCATCGGTAGCCCACTTTTCGCCCTCTCGTGAAACAACTACAGACGGCACCACATCGCTGCCATTTTGGTAAGAGTTAAATCAGAAAATAGACATCAATGCTTATATTTTTTTATTTGAATAAGTGACGAAACGAGCAAAACGTTCACCGTCTGTCTATAATGTATATAATATATGTTGTGCGATCCAGGACATTTCTGTGTGACACCACACTGCACCCGTCACCCTGCGACATCAGTTCTTAAGTCTCATATGCCCACCATCATTATATTGCGCTAGCTTACAGTGCTTTTCAAAACGAAACACAGTAATGTATGCACTGTACTGATTCACGACTGAATAACTGGCCCTGGGGCGGTACTTACCTAAACGGATTCCTGCACAGGAATCCTACCACCAGTTATAAAACGAAATTTTCGGATTTTATTGCCTTTCATTTTAGCCATGTATAATCCGAAGTTTCGAGGGCCTTTACATTACGTATAGTCACAGGAATGTCATGTTTGACGTTTTGATATCGTAGCTATTCCAGGGTAGCCTCAGCTTTTAATTATTAGTTTCGGTCCGATCTACAATCGATTATATTCGCATCATCATAAGAAATCATTAGTTGTACCTTACAAGCACTAAGAGACGTTCTTAGTTCTATAAATATTTCTCTGGCTCTGCAATACTGCTCATCAATCATACTCGTATATGCCAGAGAATGCAATTTGCGCGTAAGTAGAAAGATTGATTGATAACTAACGAATGCTATCGTATGGAATTTCTGAAATCTGTCTATGCAAGATGGATTATTATAAATGAATATTTTTCTTATGCATTACCTCATTATAAACTGAAGCAATTTGTTCTAAATAATAATTTGCAGAATTTACGAATATGCTTAGATGTCTAATAATAATATGCAACGATCATATGACCTTAGTACCTCAATACTTCTAAGTCCGTTTTTTGAGTCACGCTTTACATCAGTCAAAATTTAATGGATCTACTTAGAAAATATTTTCTAGTTTTGACCAATCTAAAACTGGAACATCTTTTCTTAGTAGATCCATAAAGTTTTATAACAAAATTCCTAAAAGTGTGACTCAAAAAACTGACATAGAATTCAACAAACTTGTCAAGAAGACATTACTAGAAAAACGTATCATGAAATAGATGATTACATAGAGGACAGAGATGTGTGGAAATAACTCTTAACCTGCATTTGCATTATTGTTATATTTGTTTTATTGTGATTGTCCTCGTGTTTCGGACATTGAATCTTAGCCTACCTCTGGTCTTTTCGCATGAGCTATACATAAGGCATAGGTGAGTGAGGACGAAGGTGCTTCTGTGTTTGCCCGTATAGATGCAGCACAATAATATTTCCCGCACAGATGATCTTCAAACAATATTCTGGAGTTGTTGTTGTGGTCGTTAATAGTTTCAATATTTTTTTTATTATTGATGATATTTATTTTTGAGCAGCTCCTAAATAGTCAAATTTAAATATGTTTTCTAATAATAACATCATCTTCTGCCTATTTCTAGATTTTGCGAAAGGAGGGTTCCACAAAATGAACGCTTTAGTTGTTTGCTTAATAAAAATAACGTTTATTTTAACGGGCGCAGTGTGGTGTCACACAGAATATGTTACTATCAGGTGAACATTTTGCTCGTTTCGTTACTTTACCCAAAAAAGTGACGAATCACTTCATCCGAGCAAGGCAAATGTAAGCTAGTAAATAGTCAATTCAAAATATATTGTAATATTATAACACTTTCATGTTACGATTTTGATGAATGTCAACTGATGACGGTGCTGTATGCAACGATATACTTATGTTATAAATGCGACAATAACTCTGTCTGTCCATTGAACCGATCTTGACGAAATTCGGTAAAGAGATAGCTTGCATCCTGGCGACTTACGTGATTTAATTTTCTGGAATAGATAGGATACTGTCTATTCCAAAAAATTAACGGGTTCCAACGGTATTTTCAAAAAACCTAAATTAATGCGGACGTAGTCGCGGGCTTCACCTAGTAGTTTATAAATATGTTAACGCTATGGCGCCACACACTTCGATATACAGTGCAAAGCTATATTTGTAACTAAATTAATTATAAAATAGAAAACAAAGTAGTATTCAGTAATAGTCTGTATTTTGAGATCGGAAAAAAAAACAGTTTATTAATGTAGAATGCACCATGCAAGGTTTTTTTTTGGTCGAAAAAATAAAGTATAGTATAACTTACATAAATATAACTTGAATATTAAATTGCAGTCGGATTTACAGTTTCTTATTAATAACTAAGCCTGCGACGTCGTTCGTGTGGATATCGGTTTTTTTTAATTTCGCGTGGGAAGTATTTGAGGATGCAGCTATCTCTGTGCCAAACGTCAAGATCGATTCAGCGGTTGAACCGTGAAAAGGTAAAAAAACAGACAGAGGGTACTGAGAAAGTTACTTTCGCATTCATTATATTAGTATGGATTATTAGTTTTATTATGGATATTAGCATTTATTATGTTATTTATATATCGGGCGTATTAGATGTTTCGTATAGCTATTTAAAGGAATTAGAAGGGCAGGTCACGTGCCAAACGTTTGCCAACATTGATGAGTTCATGCTCGTGTCGTGAATACTTGTAATGGCGACGAGATTGCAACGTCGTTATACATCGTTTCGTGTTTATTGCTCGAAAATGTTATGTTCACATATTGCATAAAATATTGAGTTTTCTTGGCAAACATTGTAAAAATTGTGGATTATTTCAAACATGTCATTTACTTTCTTTTTAGAAATTTTAGTTTTAGGATACTGTCTGTGAAGCAGCACTATCCGCGTGGCCTGGTAGTTAGAGTACCTAACTAACCCGTCGCGGGTCTTGGATTCGAATCCCAGTCGGTGCCAACGTTTGCGCAAAATACAATTTGTTGATTTTCGGGCCCGGTGGTGTTGTAATTGTCCTTGTGTCACTCACACTGTATTCTTCCTCCTCCGATCTTTCGCATAAGCATTACATTGGGCACGGGTAGGTAAGGACGAGTGAGTGCCTCTGTGTTTGCCTGTACAGTTGCGGCACTACAATATCTACTGCGCAGTTGATAACTACCGACACTAATAGTTAGTTGTCGCCGTGGTCGACATTCGGTCAAGAGAACATCATTGTTAATAAGAAATATCAAACATAGTGGTCCTTACATTACCCAAATGATCACAATTTTACCCGTCTTATATATTTTGGCTTAATTGGACAAACGATAATTTCACGATTTGAAAACCTCTTACTTTTTAATATGTCATCGTTTAGTCCTAAGCACATTAGCACTTATGCGAGTAGACCTAAAGTTCTAAAAAAATACCATATATTTTTATGACTTCTTGGAATAAATGCCATATTCGAAGCAATACGAACAACTTGCTTGATCATGACTGCATAACAAACAAATTTTCAGACAAACAGACAAAATGTCAATAATAGTCGAATTAAAAACACAATCACACGATACTCGGTTAATTAGAAAGAGAAATATTTAAAAGTACGTTCATAATTGAGAAACAACAAAATTCTATACTGAGATAACTAATAAAATATAATAAAAAGAATGTGCGGTCGGGGAATCCCCCGTACAGATACGAAGTTTCTTACGTCATTTTTTCAACTGAAAATGTGATTTAATATGTATATTTCTATTGATTATATTAGTGTATTTAGGTCACGCCAAAAAGCGCAGATCTTTTACTCAACTCTCTGTCTCTCCCTCTCAAATTTGTATATTTTATTTTTTATAATTTTTTCAAAGCAAAAATGTAAAGTGAGGATTTAAGTCAATAGATTTTATTTAATATTTAAGGAAAAATATTCATTTATTAAAAATGAAGTATAAAATAGTCAATTATAAATTATAAAAAAATAATATTCACACTTGTTTAGAATTGAGGTTATACAGCTGACCGCGTACAATGGTTGCTGCTCGAATACACACACACACACAACTAAAACACACACATTACGAAATAAGAATACTCTATATACGTTTTAAATATTATAAGCCTTTTAGAATATTTCCCTCCCCTCCACTCTCTCTTTTTCTCTGTCTCTCTGTTCTCCCTTCTGTTTCCTCCTTACAAATCGAGGCATAGATAGCCAAAGTAGTTTCACTTACGTCACGTGTACTGAGATACGCAAGCTCTTTTTAAGTAAGTTTACCCGACACGTCTTCAATAGGTATAACATCGACGCAACTTTTTCATACTTTAAAAGAATCTTAAATAGCAGGTAGCAAGAGGTTAAAGGTCAAAGTAAAAAATTTTTAACAAAGAAATAACAAGTACTTCTGTATGAATTTTACGTTCACTCTATTTTGCTTGCAGTTCCATCGGTTCCTTACATCTCATTTTATTATTCATAGATTTGCAGAAACTTACATTTGAAATCGGTTTATATGCATCTACAGCTGCAAACGTGCGTCCATAACATTTCCATCTCAAGTAATTTTTAAAATACACAGAAATCCTAGGTGTTTACATACTCGTACGTATATGATAAAATCTCAAGAATTTAAAAGGAATATAATATGTGCATATATGTAAAATCTTATATTTCTTACGTATACACGCTGTCGTTAAAGACATCCATGTAACGAGATATGGCTTGTACAAAAACGTTTAAATTCTCGTTGCTAACAGATGGCAGAATACCACTCAAATTATGATAGAGCAGACCGAGAACAGGCAACAATAATAATAAAAGGTACCGATGACTTTTATAACAACAATTGGCAATTTGCTTGCGTAATATGACCATTATAGTGAACCCACTCAATTCAACGTAACAGGTCTGATTGCATTCTTCATTAATAAAATATATAACTTTAAAGATGCTTCTGTTTATGATGATGTTGATGATGATGAGAACTGACAGTTGTTGCACTCCTGTACCAATTTTCAACCACGGCAACGATTCCCTGATACTGTCGGAAACTATCAATTCTCCAGGAGATATTATAGTGCCACAAGTGACCGCGCACACATAGAGGCACTCACTCATCCTAACCTGCCAACTCCATCATCGTTAAAGAGGGGTCACGGGATCTCCGTTCGGAACGCAACCGTGGTCTCTATCATTCTATCCACGAGGACAGCTCGCCCCGGGGGCAGTACACGCTGCCCCCAGCAATCTCTCAGTTCTATGTGGCCATCCACATGCGATAAGATGAGAGGTAGGTAAAGATGGAAAATCACAACATAACAACAATTTTTGTTGTTGCGCAAGTGTGGGCCCCGGCTGGGACCACAAAGCTACGGGGTCGTCAAATATAATGGAACAGTTCTGTATATGTGAGGCGTCGTAGCTCAGGGGCCGGCCGCTTGCCTTAAATGTCGTAGTATACGATTACCTAAGTACGATCACAGGTCTCATCGCCAAAACTGTTCTGTAATTATAGTCCTGAATTACACAGTGACGGTGAAGAAAAACATCCAGCTGTTTCGATGCCAGACGCCGTATAGGTGCCCTGCAGAGTAGAATAGCACCTACTTCTATTAGTATTTTACGGTCAGCCTTTATTCGTGCAGGATAACACTATAATACGCAATGCATGTTACTATACTGCTCGTAGGTACGCTATGGAGAGTAAAAATTTTTTGACTCTTACCAAAATGGCGGCGACCCTTTATATGGAAAAAAGATGTGACTGCATGTATGTGACGTCCGCCAACCCGCATTCACGCAGCGTGGCTCTTACCGGCTCCAAAACTGAGAAATGAGTAGAGGCCTGTGCTCAGAAGTACATTGATAGGCAGTAACTTATTTGCTCTGAAGATTACTAGATATTCCTACAGTACAGTTATAGAAAATCTGCTTTACTTAACTATAGCTATAATTCTGCATTCTGTATATGACCTCAGAATTTGGGTTATCGTATGTAGGTCAACAGGTTTGAATTAACCATTCAATGGCATTCGTATCGATGATCTACTAACGAGGTTTCGATGAATGTAGGACGTCATAATTTTACAAGATCAAGAAATAAAAAAAATGGTTAGGAAAAAAATTGAATATAGGAACAAATAACTTTTTCCTCCACTTGTGTACATCAACAACGTCGTCGTATGTTCTGATTTTTAAACATTTACTACAAAAATAAATAGTTTTGATAAACTGTTAACACGAACAACATTTTTCTTTAATTTGTCATAAGGAAATAACTATGTATTTCAATAAAATATTAATGTCCTGTTTTTTTTACTGAATACATTTTCACGAATAAAGAAGATTTGATACTTACACCTATTTAAATGTATCTTTTCTATCTTCTCTTCTTCTATCTTCTTTTTCTATCTACTATATAAATATAAACAAATTGCCGCATGTATAAAAGAAGAAGAAGTCAATTGAGAACGTCTCTACAGACTTGGTAGATTTTTGGCTGTGCTCTCATTGTCAGGACATTGTTTCGCATGAAAGAAAATATTTGTAAAATCCACTGGAAAAGTCGTAAATTTGGATGGTATTTTTGGTATTCAAATCAAATCGGCATAAAAAGCGATTTGACAGATGATGATCGCCAAGACAAGGGTAGCTATCCGGCCAGATCGGGTGGTCTGATCTAGGGAGGACGGACTTCTCCTACTTAGATGTTGTATATATAGTTCGCATCTCAGCTACTTTCATAGAGTGATTATGAAATATATGAGATGTTTCTTGTGCTTCTCATGTGGCGACATAGATGTCACTGCGTCACTCCCTCGCTGAGACTAGAAGTCGCAGTGAGCGTGGAAATGTTGAGTCGTCCCGCGATGTTGTGCAGTGTGGCGATGCAGGTGAGGCTGTGGTCCAGGTCTCCAGTGCGTCGAAAACGTGTGGAGTCATGAGTCAGCCTGAGGAGAGATGCCGCAGTTGATTGAACCTTAGCTCGATGCCTCTCAGCCACTGATCCTCAGCTAAGGTTTCTTGTGGAACATGTAATTTAAGCCCTTGACCCTACCACCAACATTCGGTCGATGAATCAGGATGTGTGGGTACAATACTACTATATAGGTATAATACTACTTACCATAAGGTAGCTTTTTTGCTTTAGTGTCACCGAGATTTTAATTTAAAAATACTAATTTCCAATATTTTCATTGACATGACAGACAAAGAAGATCCGGTGAGCGATTAATTTTATTTTACTAGTGGTAGGATTCCTATGCAGCAATCCGTCTGTGCAGTCCGCAGTGCCTAGTAGTTCTGGAAATTGTAGATGAAAATACACGATACACTTTGAAAAGTAGCGTGGTGACAAATAAAATAAACCAATTGTCGTCTATAACATATATATATTTTTTTAATTCTTGCATACAGAGTTTTGTAATAATATAAAACATTGGATGATGAGAAGGAATGCGTTATTTAACTTAAGTTGGAGAACCAAATTTTAACGCTAGGAGAGTTGTTAATGAAATCAGATATGCAATGTATTTTACATTTAAGCTTCGGCATTGGCCATATATTCCTGTAAAGAAATACTTTACTCGCTTATCTGTCTCATATGCGTATAAGCTAAATCTTTTAATGCAGCGACTTGTATATTTTAAAACATTAGTGCGGGATGTAGACTGTATATTTCGATAACATCCGATTCACAATTCGGTATTGTTAATTAGAAGGAAAGCTTAAACTTAAATATATTCTTTAAACATTCGTTCTACTATACTCCTACTATAATTTAAATGTCTCTTCTTTTTTGAGTCGAAGTAAAACTTGAAAGACTTCAAGAAATTTAACTGAAGGACTAAACTGGTGGTAGGATTCCTATGCAGGAATCCGTCTAGGACATCAGTTCTTAAGTCTCATATCCCCAGTTCCCTTGAAATAAAAAAAAAACAGTAATGTCTGCTGACAAAAGCTCGACGTCAGAAAAACTAGCAATGCATTGTATTTAGGTAGGTACCACTGCAATGCTACTATCAGTCGATGGAGATGCTAAGGTGAAACTGCAAAGATAATACTAAAATCATATGAGGCGCAGGCATGATGTTTGAAACTTATATTAGAGAAACATGATAATATAATTTTAGGCAACTATACAGAACTTACACACTTTGCCATTGCAATAGCATAAGACCCTTTTCAAGTAAATTACAAAACAGAGCAGACTGAGTTTCCACTCTCCAGACAATCAACTTAACTTCAACAAAAGATAGTTTTATTACCTCGGCATCTCTCGTACAATAAAATAAATGCTATGGTACGAGTTTATATGATATCGTATTCAGTATTTTGTTACTTCTTTGAAAGTGCTGTGCGCTTGTTCCTTTTATATAAATCATATGATGGCTCTCAAAAATTGTTGCAAGCTCTTGTAAAAAAAAATTAAGTCGAAAATCCCTAGTATTAAAAAAATGTGAAAGTTACTTTGTTTGTTTTCCCTTCTTTCACGTAATAATACCTTTTCAAAAAAGTGATCGATAAAAATAAATGATGATTCACAAAGCCTTGGCTTTTTACCCATTGTGGTTGTCCCGATTTAAAAACTAAATTTCCGATTATTTTCACCTTCTGTCTCGTAATTAGTCACACTCGACCTGGCAACACGCACAACAACCACCACAGTAATGTTTGCACAGTACTTCTTCACGACAAAATAACTGACACTGTGGGCATACCCCCACCAGTTACAAAAAAATAAACAAATATTTGAATGACATGTGACTGCAACTGCTTCAATGCGGATTGGCAGATTGCACACACACATTTTCGTGGTGGCGACCACACGAATTATATGGTTATAATGATGAACTATATTATATTTCATATTTTTTAAGAATTTGCAAAAGTAATTATGTAACAATTTATGTTTATGTTTCTCACAAATAAAATAATTTCGCCAAAAAAGTTGTCCTTTGGTGTTGTCAGATCTGACCTCATTTGCCCCCACTTTTGTATCAAACAATCTTTAAAGCATATTACCTCAAAAATACCTATTTGAACGTATTTTGTATCGTAAAGATTTAAGCATTTGTATTTTAGTGCAATTCCATATTACAAGCGAATAGTGATATTTAATATTATGGTGTTTTCGCCGCTTGTCGCTTTCTATAGATTTTTTATAGAAGAGGGGGCAAACGTTGCGTTGCTGGCCTTTGAGAAAGCAGTTAGCTCTTTGAAGGTCTCTAAGTCTATAGTCTAAGTATCGGTCCAGAAAAACCGCTGGTGGCAGCAGAATCCACAAAGTTGCCGTGCGTTTCAAACATTATTTGGCAAAGCGCACAGTGGTGGTTGTTGTGCGTGTTGCCAGGTCGAGTGTGACTAATTACGAGACAGAAGGTGAAAATAATCGAAAATTTAGTTTTTAAATCGGGACAAACACAATGGGTAAAAAGCCAAGGCTTTGTGAATCATCATTTATTTTTATCGATCACTTTTTTGAAAAGGTATTATTACGTGAAAGAAGGGAAAACAAACAAAGTAACTTTCACATTTTTAATACTAGAGATTTATGACTTAATTTTTTTTTTTACAAGAGCTTGCAACAATTTTTGAGAGCCATCATATGATTTATATAAAAGGAACAAGCGCACAGCACTTTCAAAGAAGTAACAAAATACTGAATACGATATCATATAAACTCGTACCATAGCATTTATTTTATTGTACGAGAGATGCCGAGGTAATAAAACTATCTTTTGTTGAAGTTAAGTTGATTGTCTGGAGAGTGGAAACTCAGTCTGCTCTGTTTTGTAATTTACTTGAAAAGGGTCTTATGCTATTGCAATGGCAAAGTGTGTAAGTTCTGTATAGTTGCCTAAAATTATATTATCATGTTTCTCTAATATAAGTTTCAAACATCATGCCTGCGCCTCATATGATTTTAGTATTATCTTTGCAGTTTCACCTTAGCATCTCCATCGACTGATAGTAGCATTGCAGTGGTACCTACCTAAATACAATGCATTGCTAGTTTTTCTGACGTCGAGCTTTTGTCAGCAGACATTACTGTTTTTTATTAGGTAAAAAAGGATAATCTTTTCATATAATAATACATTAATTTACAGATTAGAAAAACTGCGATTACTATTTAGTACGTTATATAAGTAGACTTGTCATCGAAAATCACCTGTATACAAGTATAGATCTATTAAATACTGTTTTGATCTATACTAATATTATAAAGCTGAAGAGTTTATTTGTTTAAACGCGCTTATCACAGGAAATAATAGTTCGAAAAGTTTAGTCTTGGATAGCCCATTTATCGAGGAAGACAATAGCCTATATGACATGACCCTTAGAGCGATTTCTTTTAAATTAAACGGCGGGTAAAACCGCGGGGCACGCTTAAGTTTTTTCGTCAATTGTATTTTTAGGGATTCTTTTATATATTCTAATTGCACTGACGTATGGTCCTGATTTATGTTCGATAGGTTCCTTAAACATTTCTTTTGGAAAACAAATAGTTTTGGGGCATCAGTACTGTTACCCCACCACATTATACCATAGCTAATCCAAGCGTTTGCGTACTATTATGACAGTTTTGGCATCAGTAGTCATTTTCAAATGTGCAAGGGCGTATATAAGATAATCTGCTTATTGTATCTGGTATGTGACTTTTCCAGTTCGTATTGGTGTCTATATTAATTTTTTTTTATTTTTTTTTTTATTTTTTTTTTAAAAAACGATGCCCCACAGTAGGATTTCTCCTGTGTCGTGGGTACGTTTTACAGACATAAATTCCACATGCACAAACCACCCAGACCCGGAACAACTATCTGTAGGCCATACAAATATTTGTCCCGTGCGGGAATTGAACCCGCGACCCGCTGCGCAGAAGCCAAGGGCTTAGCCACTGCGCCTACCGAGCCGACACCTAATATGCCTAAAAATATAAACAGTATCTGTTTTTATATTATCATACGTAAAATTTATATCTAATGGATTTTTTTGGAGAGGTCTAAATTGCATTCGTTTTTTTTTTCCACTTCCACTAGATTGTGGTCTTTTAAGGTAAAATAATATCCAATTTACAAGTCATGTCTACTATGTTTGGACAGAGAAAAGCAACAGACAAGTCATAGGCAAACAAAATACTTGTGCAATTTAATTCTTTGGGCAGATCGTTTATATACAGCAGAAACAGTATATATCTCAACACACTCCCTTGAGGGATTGACCCCGTTATATCTGCTTTTTTTGTTCTTATGACTGAAACGGCAGCAGCTTCAAAGTCGTGATATTCTATGTTCAGTTACTGTACTCAGTTATTTGAATATGAGCTGAACCAGTAGTACGCGATTCCTCTTACTCCTATACTATACAATTTCTGTAATTAAATTCTGTGTGTGACTCTATCATATGCTTTACTCATATATAGCAAAAGACCGTCAGCATATTTCTTTTCATGGACTATGTTGCGAATTTCTTGTATATACCTATAAACTGCTAAAGTTGTAGAGCGGTTTGTACGGAAACCGTTTTGGCTTTTATCTAAAATATTATACTTTTCGCAAAACGAAGTAAGTCATTTCGACATGGCAGTTTCAAAAATTTTGCTATAGTTGGCGAAAGGGATATTGGACGGTAATTACTACTATCTGATGAGTCTGGTGATATTGAGTTCTCCACTAAGGTATTATCAATTTTTAATTTTTAATTTTGTCGTTTTTATTGTTTATTAGTGCGTTAATTTACAATATGCCCCATAGTTTTAATTACGTTAGGATTTTCCGTTTTTAAATTAAATATTTTTAGTAGACGTTTGTATTTACATCATATTCTCAAACCTTTACTCAGCCATCTTTTTTTGTTCTGAGCTTGGCTTTTATTTCGTTTGTGTTTTTGTTTGGTATTGTTACTGGAATACCTTTGTTCTTTATAGAAATAGATATTTTTTTTATGAAAGAAGTTTAAAAATATTAAGCCCAGACCAGCCGCACTAGTCTTTGTTACTCGCGTCGGTTTATTTATTGTATTGGTGAAAGTTATAACCTCCATGATATTTAATAGTCCAAGGTTAGTTTGCTATTTTTTTTGTCCGAAGTTATTTTATTTATTGCATAAAGTGACGAAACGAGCAAAATGTTCACCTGATAGTAAGTGCAACGTCTGCCTATATCAAACGCTGTGTCAAGCATAACATTTCGGTGAGATACCACACTGCGCCCGGCACCCAGAGACATCAGCTTCCGAGTCTCATATGATTACGCTAGCTCTCAGTGCCCTTCAAACCCGAAACACAATAATGTTTGCACCCTACTGCTTCACGGCAGAAATAACTGTACCTGCAGTGGCACCTATCTACATGGATACCTTCATGGGAATCTTACCACAAGTAAATATTAATTGCTTTTACAGACTTTAAAATAAATTATTTAGTAAGAAAATGTTATAATGCACTCATAACAGATACACTCTATAAAAAGTCTGTGCTAATCGGGATGTTAAAAAACCGAATACCAATTCATGAAACACTCAAAAATATTAACTTTATTAAATCCATATCAATATTATAAATGCGAAAGTAACTCTGTCTCTCTGTCCGTTTATTACTTTTGACGGCTCAATCGTTAAACCAATCTTGACAAAATTTGCTTGCATCCCGAAGTCGGACATCGTATACTTTTGGTCCCGGAAAAAAGTCATACGGGAAAAAAGTCATACAATGCAGTGATTACACTAGCTCACAGTGACACTACCGTGATGTCCCAAACTGTTAAGCTTTTTGTGAGTGCATATCACGTTTGTTAGTATTTTTAAATTTGCTTCGAAAACTCATTAACAACGTACGTACTTTCTCTCAAAAATTGCCTAAATACCTTTTACAATGACAATAATGTTACGAAAAGTGCGTGTGTACAATAATTCGTGCTTGCAAGAATGCATACTTATAATATGTATATTCACAATGAAGTATACGTTGTTCCAATATGTATTCATGTATACGTATGAGAAAAACTACTTAAATAAAATCACGCATCTTTACTTTTATATATAAAAAAAACTTCAAAAAGATAAAAAACGTCAACAAAACTGGAACACTCCTTGTAACCATTCAAGTAATGCTTTAAGTCTGAAGTACTAGTCTGAACGTAAGAAACGACAATAAAATAAAAATCTTAACTTGATTAAATACAAAAATTTGAAAAGAGCTTTCAATGAAATTAAGGGTAGATGAATTCGAAGAAAACTTTTGATATATCTTAATAAATACATTTCTCAAATATATCAAGCCAAAGGATCTTTGTAATGTTTAAAAATTGTAACAAGTTTGTAAAGGTTAACAATAGTAGAGTGAGTGTGCAAAAAATCCCACAACCGTATTGCGAAGACAAGCATTATTGTCATCATCATCATCATTATTACAGCCTATCACTAGTCCACTGCTGAACATAGGCCTCCCCCATAGATTTTAGCAAATGTTTGTAGTTCTCATTTTGAGGGGATATTGCAGTAGTTGCCACGCTTGGCAGGTAGGTAGGCAACTGCAGTTATTAATTCAGATGTTCCAGGAAGATGCTGCTGCCCATCTCCTGGTTGTTATTTTCCCTCTGTCGATTTTTACGACACCCACGGGATGGGATGTGTTGGTAAAATCTCTCAAGCCGTTACTACAAGACTTTATTGTACTCGTATTATGATTGCTTTTTAAAAAAATCCACAAAAATAAATACATTTCAACCAATGCTTTAGTCGTTATTTATCTTTCTAAAATCTGTCTACCCGTGCGAAACCGGGGCGGATCTCTAGTTACGATAATATAAATTCATTGTTACTGTCAATGCATATATTGTTTACATAAGTATTAGTGTATGTAGCTGAATGCGTTCAAACATTACTGTGTTTCGGTCCAAAGGGCACTGAACACTGGCCATATGAGATTAGGGAACTGATGTCTAAGGTGTTACTGGTGGTAGGATTCCTATGCAGGAATCCGTCTAGGTAGTTATCACCCCTGTGTCTGTTATTCTGCCGTGACACGGTAGTGTGCAAACCTGATGGTAAGTGCAACGTCTGCGCATAAAAAATACTGTATCACCCAGATATTTCTGTGTGTCACCACTTTGCACCCGTCACCTTGATGCTTCAGTTCTTAAGTCTCATATGTTAATTATTATTTTAGTAATTATTAAAACTTAATTGATTATTTAAATACAATACACTAACATTGTTATAAGATAATGAAGGTACATTTTACATAGTTGAGAAACACGTTGTTTGAACACTGTTGAGAGTGGGGCGGAAGTAACCGCCCCACCATATTTCAAACTTAAGAGCTCGACGCAGCCTTTATAAGAAGTCATTCTGTGATGTGACACACATCTGTGCTTTTTGTGGAAAATCGTCTAGCTGTGAAGTAGTAAATCGTTTCAAATTGCACATAAAAGTGATATGTTAATTTACAGTGACTAAGTATAAGTGATTGTGTGTGGATCAATAAACTGTAACTAAAATTTACGTATTTTGTTTCTTGACTGACCCCCAACATATAGCTTTCAGTAAACTTCAAACCAAAACACAGTAATGTTTGCACACTACTGCTACACGACAGAACCTACGTAGATGGATTCCTGCATAGGAATCCTACCACAAGTAAAAATTTAAAGGCAGACGCTGCACTTACCACCTGTTAAGTGCGTTTTGTTCGCCTTGTCCCTTTCTCCTAAAAAAATTGCGCCAATTTACAAACACATGAATTTTAAGAACGGATTTACAAGATGCTTAGCGAAATAAAGAAACCTGTTCTGAAGTTGAACGCCTGAAATACTGATATTATATATAACGCAACTGAACATTCTGCTCAATAAAGCTGTTACGCCACTGCTCGGTTCAATCTGTATTTGATATCGAGAATCCGGGCCGATTTACATAGAAATAGATCAACGGCCATTATCTGCTTTATTTCAATATATCATCGAATGCAATTGCTAATGCCCCGTTCCGGCGACCTCCTTGTTACACTGCATCGCATTTTGTTACTATAGTATATTCATCATCATCATCATCATTTCAGCCTATCACTAGTCCACTGCTGAACATAGGCCTCTCTCATAGATAGCCACAACGGTTTTTAGCTCTCATTTCAGGGGATTTTTGGAATAGTTGCCACGCTCGGCAGGCGGGTTAGCAACTGCAGTTTATTTATTATGATGTTCCAGGAAGAAGCTGCTGCTCACCTCCTGGTTTTCATTTTCCCTCTGTCGACTTTTACGACACCCACGGAATGAAATTGGGTGGCATATTCTCTTAAGCCACCACCACACGGCTATTACAATATTAATCACTGAATGTTAAATTAAAATTAAAATAAATCAAAGTAAAACAATCGCCTATTTAAAAAATTACGCAAAAAGTAAAGCAATACACTTTAAATGTCTGCCTGCTGAGTGCAGTATTTTTGTTATTTTTGAGGGGGATTTGTAGCTCTGGAGAGTCCGCCACGCTGCTCCAATGCGGATGGGCGGACTACACTTGCATATATATTTCACATATTTTTGTTTCTCAGACATCCAAGTTCCTTTATGATGTTTTCCTTAACCGCTAAGCACATGCTGATTTTTAAGACAAACGCTTGACCACTATGCTAACAGGGCTATTAATGAATATTATACTTATACTAGCTGACCCGGCAAACGTTGTTTTGCCATATAATGTACTTTATTAACTTAACATATTATATTCAATATTATATCTCTTAAAATGTATAAGTACATTAAAAACGTTATCCATATTTGCTATCACTAATTATGACAATTAAAAAAAAAACAATATCAATCTCTAAGTGCAATGGAGTGTACGATATTTTTGGTTAGTCCGTCTTTAGCTAACATAAACAAACTGGATGAAAAATCTTGAAATTTAAATCGTTGACGTCCACATTTTTTGCTGCCAAAAATGTACGTTGATGGTAGAATTATAGAGTTACCAATTTCGGCGGTGTCGGCGTTGTTCACAATAGCGTCTCGCAAGTGAATGTATTCTTCCGCACGGAGCTTCTGTTGATTATATCGTTATTTAATCGTTCGCTCTCTATCTTCACGTACATGTCGACCATGATTTGTTGGCAAAGCTCTCGACATCGTAGAATGACGTTGTCCTGACGCGGCATCTAATCATCATACGATACGCATAATAATCCTTCGAGCTAACGTTCTTGTTTATTTCGGCTCCTGCAATAATATATTCATTAATAGTCATTCTAATTAAGTAATGATGTTCATAATTACTTATTTTTTTTGCAGCCAGATTGCGAACGAAAAGTTCTCCCTGTACTTTATTTAAATGTATTGTGTCACGTACATTTTGGTTCTCAAGAGTTTGATATTCCTGTTCACGATCTGGCTGCACTTGTTCTGATCTATTTAACAACATATTCATAAATATTAATTCAAAATGAATAATGATTTTGTTCATAATGAATGAAGTACCTGTTACGGGATCTCGTTGTTTAATGTTTATGCAATATCCGTCTTGTCCCTTCCAGAACATTGGCGGATATTGGAGAGCGTCGTATGAACAGTGTTTATCAGCGATGAACTCAAGATTATTATTTCTTCTTCGAATCACGATTTCTCGCGGAGCTGTACGGTCGCCAATCATGATTCCAGCAACGTCGTCAACAACAAGTGCATTAAATCTACGCACGTGCTCTCCAGCTTGTTTTTTATCAGGATTGATGAAAATAGCATGATTGTCACTTTGTAATTTGTGCATTTCTGATTTGAATAATTTCAATTATTCATTGTGCTCATTCAATAGAGCGTCCAGCTTGCCGATGATCCGCCGATAAGGTGAATTGAGGTAATTGTAGCCGCAACGTGCATCCACGCAATTGGCGAGTGCCCGTTCGGAGTCCTCACCGCCCATAAAATAAATTTGTAAAAATGTTTGTGGTTCGTTTGGCATTGGCAGCAATGAGCCCACTTTGTGATAAACTTGGCCTTTTATTTTGAATGTCGAATTGAATTGTTGACCATTTGCAGCATTATTATTAATTATTTCTTTTGCTCTAAACGATGACATTTGGAAACATGAATTGAATTTTCGAATCGACTTTAGAAACATGTTAGAATCTGGATCCGTACCGATAAGTAAGCCGTACAATGGTTCAGGTGGTGTTTCCATTTCTGATAATTGCACTTTTCCTGACGCGCAACACATCCCCGCTGACTCATTTTTGAATTTAAGCGCATTACAATGCGGACATTCTTTGTCCATAGCACCAATCCCCACTTTCGAATGAGCGTAATACTACTCAAACTCGAATGCCAGACGGAGGAATGAATCAGATTTAAATTGTCGATGTACTTGTTGGCTTTGTTGGTCATTTGCTCTGCGCGTGTTAACTACAAACCGGCGCGCTTGTCATTGTTCCAATCGTCTTTGTTGATTTCGCTCTGCTCGTGCCTCTTGTGATTGTGATTCACGCAATTGCGCCATGCTTACACGCACATCTGCATTTTTTTGTTGAATTTGTTCTTCTGTTCTTTGTGATCTTCTATTTCGCATCCGTCCGTCCGTCCGTCGTTCTATTCGTTCGACGGTCCAAATTGGCCCCTTTGCGTCTTGCTGGCATTGTTCACTGTACAAAACAAACATAGATCTAATTCAAGTACTAAATTATTGTAATGACTGTACTGCATGTATCTGTTCTTTTATTATTTTACTTACCATTTCTTTTTGTTTTAATTTAAACTTATTATTCCACATGTTTTTTGAGAACGCCTTACATTTAAAATGTTACAAGGCAAAGTGTTCTATTTGTTATTGTTTTATTTATTGGATAATCTATTGTGTCTTGTAATCTCAAATAAAGAATTTAATTAATAAAATCGTATTTTATTTGATATAAAATGCTATCTATCAAGATTAACGGGAAGCTTATTTACAGTAAACATCTTAAGACATCCAAATGTATCCCGAATATCCCATTACGTTAAGCTAAATCTAGCGATATATTTCAGAAGGAAGCTCATTTGATCCTACAAACTATTGCTAGCAATAGAGAAGGTCTAGCAATAATTTTCGGGAATAAAATTTTATATTTCCAATTTAAAATAAATTTGAGTAATCGGCTATTTTTGCTAACATTGACATTATTTAATTAAATCTTCAAATAACTTTTAAATATAATCTGTATTCATCTTCTCTATAATCTGTAATGTATATCTGTAATATATAATCAATATAAGCTCAATTTTCATATAGTTTATATTTTGGTTTGTACGACATATTGCATTTTACATAATAGTTGCTACACAAAACATTACTGTTTTTATTCACTAGATTAAAAAAAATAAGATATAAAAAAAGATAACAAAGCATCGTCTAAAGTTAAATTGTATTTAATCCAATTGTAGTTGTTGGTAAACAAATCTGTATGTGTACTGTGAACTGGTCTGGTACATATTTGTAGGTATACGAGCGTGGGATGAGGCACCTGGAATTCCTCTGATCATTGAGCACAGTAATAGTATTTTTTTTAAAGCGAAGCCTTACCAGGGTTTTGTCTGTGTCGTGGGAGCGTTTTACACACGTAGAAACACTCAGACATGGAATGAACTATCTGTTACAGTAACAGCCTGTAAATGTCCACTGATTAGCACAGATCTCAAAGGTCTCAAAGGTCTCAGGTCAAAAATTAGAGATTTTTGTAAGGTTTTGGAGCTGGGAATAGTCCGACACGCTGTTCCAATGCGCTCATTTCGATTAGCATCACGTCAGCCGTGTCAACGCAAAGACTGCCAAAACATCGTGATACGATAGTAGATTTCATTTCTGGCTTTGCGAAGAGACGTTGCATCTCTTTGCATTTTCGACCGTATATATCATGGGGAGTGTTCCGAGGAGTTGTTTAGATTAATTCCTGCTGCTAAATTCTACCATCGTACATTGCGGCACACTACAAAATTTCATCGACACCACCTGGATGACTGCCATTCCACCAACGTGCGCTTTGCCAGAAATTTTCTGCCACGCACAACTACTTTGTGGAATAGGCTGCCGCCAGCAGTTTTTTCGGACCGATACGACTTAGGGACCTTCAAGAAAAGAGCCTACTCCTTCCTCAAAGGCCGGCAACGCATTCGGCGTTCCCCTGGTATTGCGGATGTTCATGGGCGGCGGTGATCACTTACCATCGGGTGAGCCGCTTGCTCGTTTGCCCCCTCTCCTATAAAAAAAAATCACTTAAAAAGTTACTTTGTCTCGAGCATTTGTGTTTATTTAATCGAAATTTGTTATTTTTGTCTTTATTCTTATGTTCTGATCAATCGCGGGTGCTCTTTGAAGTGATTTTTATATGGAACTGTGTATTTTGTTTTTTTTTGTGTTTACACATACATACATGTTAATGTATGTACCCCTAAGGTCAATATTTTTGTACGACAGACAAATCTTTAGTTTTCATTCATCATCATCATCATTTCAGCCTATCACTAGTCCACTGCTGAACATGGGCCTCCCTCTTTGATTGCCAAAAAAGTTGGTAGCGCTCATTTTGGGGGGAATTTGCCACGCTTAGCAGGCGGGTTGGCAACCGCAATTTATTTATTCAGATGGTCCTGGAAGATGCTGCTGCCCATCTCCTGGTTTTGATGAGATGGGATAATAGATTGTCTTAAGCCGCTACCACACGGCGGCGGTTTACATTCAAACATATCTTGTTTTTATTAAGATATATCAGATATCACGATCACAGAGAGTATTCTCTACGTCTCTAAAATCGTACCAGACCTTTCTTTCAATCTTATTCTTAACTCAACATGAAATGGGAAGGTAAGGAAGACTTAGTGCCGTTGTATTTGCTCTGATTACAACTGGAAAATATCGCCGTGGTAGAAAACAGTCAGGGGAATTACATCTATTACAAGTTGCTTCACCAGATTTAAGGTCGCAATATGTATTGATTTTTTTTGAAAAATTACGCCAAAGCTTGACCATCTTTATATCATACTTAACTATGTAACATGTGTACAATAAACACGTCTTAGTCTTATTATAAGATCCTGAAAAAATATTATAATCTATAAATAAAAAGCATGTCATCCACAGTATAGAATTTTTGAGCACATCTAACAGTTTTTTTCGGTCTCCAGAGACTATGAGGCGTTCGAATAGCCAAAATCAATGACATCGTTATCGGAAATCTCGAGTATTACCTTTGGGACCGGTCAGAGGGCTAATGGTGAGTCCGCCTTCGCTTACAAAGATTGACCCTTATAGAGTGATCCTTTACATCCACTGTCGGTAATTGAGGATCCCAAACAAAAATATTCTGCTCAATTTATTCCACCTAACCACTGTTTAACCAGAACATTTTCTTAGTAGAATCTCTACACATACTTGTACAAACATACAATGAAATTCGCAAAATTGACGATTTAGTGGAAATATATTTAAAACTAAAAAGCTATGAAAGTATTACTATAAATATAATAATTAATATTATTATATATTATAGATACTCCTAACGAGTGGCTTACAAAAGCTACTTTTTAACGATTTTGCAAATATTTTGTGTGAGCTTAATGAACGTCAACAACAAAACAGTAACACAAAACCTTAAAATATCTTAATAAGAAATACTAATGGGCTCTTATACCGGTCACTGTTCTGAAAATCCGAAACGCTATAAATCCACAAAGGCTGGTATTATTCAAAGCTCCTTTTCGGGTTGCCCTAAACAACAGGTTTTACGACTATGACCCATCACGAAGGCTTTCTTCCCGGATTATGAAAATAATAAGAATCCGAAATTCCCTTTCCTACTTTTTTAGTATATATTTAGTAGTAGTATAGTAATATAGCATAGTATATAAGTAACTGAAACGCAAAATACGCGCATAGACGTCGAGTTGCGGAAATCATTCCGAAGCAATCTACAATCTAGTTTATATTTGTTCTTGTTGCATGTTTATTTATTATATTTTTATGTTGCATTTACAACCTTGAACATGATATTACATAATCATACGCTCAGGTCAGATTTAACTTGAAAACAACTGATATTATTTTTAACCCTATAATGTACGTATTGGTGCGAAATAAAAATACAGAATAGCTATTAAAAATCTGTCACAATTATAATAATAAAAAAATGAACATCAATGAGTTCATGAGCTTTTAACAAAAAAAATTAAGCAGTAAAATGATAAGGTCACGTCTAGTTTGACCATCGTTATAATATGGTGAAAATAACACTACTGGATAATAAATAAATGAATAATATGACGCGGATTCCAAACTTCAGATGCATATTCGAGGTGACTGCGGAAATATGCACAATAGAGCACTTTTAAATATTGCATATTAGTGAAAGGACTAGATGACCTCATTACGAATCCAAGTATCTTTACGGACTTTTTAATTATTTTTTGTACATGTTCATCAAACCATACCTTACGATCATAAATAACGCCGACATCATGGCTTAGGGTTGCTCTTTGCAATAATCGGCCTTTAAGTGTGTAATCATACCCTATTGCATTTTGTTTGCGTGCGTACGTCATACAGAAACACTTACATCAAATTTACAATATTCATTTACTCTATATAGATCTTCTTGAAGTAGATTAGCATTAAGCACAGTGTTAAATATTGTAGTATTACTCCAGTATCCGTTTAGGTAAGTACTACTGCAGGGCCAGTTATTCTTCCGTGAAGCAGTAGTGTAACATTACTGTGTTTCGGTTTGAAGGACACTGATAGATAGTGTAATTACTGAGCACATAAGACTTAATAACTGACTGATGACAAAGTGACAAGCGCAGTGAGGTGCCACACAGATATGTTCTGGGTGACGCATATATTTAATGTGTGTACTAATCCAATACAAATTATATGTAGCTAATTGGCGACCGCATGGGCCAGTGGCCAGTGTGACCTGACTTCTGCGTTGCGGTTTCAAAGTTCAAATCCTAGACAACATTTGTGCAAAAAAATAAACTGTTATCTTTCGGGTCTGGTTGTGTTATGCACCCACTATGAAGGAGTAATCGTAATGTGGGGGACATCTTTAAATATCTACACATCTAAACTTTTACTGGTGGTAGGATTCCTATGCAGGAATCCGTCTAGGTAGGTACCACCCCAGGGCCAGTTATTCTGCCGTGAAGCAGTAGTGTGCAAACATTACTATGTTTCGGTTTGAAGGGCACTGAGAGCTAGCGTAATCACTGGGCATATGAGACTTAAGAACTGATGTCTCAGGGTGATGGGCGCATTTTAATGGCACACTGTTCTGGGTGACATAGCATTCGTTATGGGCAGACGTTGCACTTACCATCAGGTAAACGCTTTGCTCGTTCCGTCACGCTTATTAAATAAAAAAAAAACTGCGGAGCATCCTTGATTTTAAAGTTTTTTTTTTGTTTTTTATCTATTGGAACTCATTATTTGTTTACATCAATATAGTTTAGTCAATTTTTGGTCTATCTTTAATAAAAATATAAGACTGGGTGTCATCAATTAGTTTTTATCAACGTAAAAGCTGAAATAATTCGAGTTCAACTAATGAATCGTTTAAATACGAAATACTATATTATATTTGTTGTAATCTAACAAAAGATTAAAAAGATTACAAAAAATGTTCGCTTTTCGTTTGCCTTCAGTAATACTTTTATTTGGCTTTTCATCTTTGCTTTTGTGTAGCATGAATCTGCAAAGTAAAATTATTTTGAAAGGTTGGAGTTACATTTTGAGTTGCCTGAAACAACAGCAGATATTACAACAATGACATGACTCGCGAGCTTTTTGTTTAAAGCTCGAAATAATAAATAACGCAAATAATGATCATTTACTTTCTATTTTATATAAGACATGTGGTGACTACGAGAAAATGTCATCAGGTGAGCCGTTTGCTCGTTAATCCTCTATTCTGTAAAAGTTTGTATTAAATGGAGTACACATCCTCCTTCTTACTTTGCTATTTAAATAATGAGGCCAATGATAAACAAAGAAAAACAAGACTATGCAAAATATGCCCGTCGGTACTCCTTGCGATGAAAACGACGATAGACTTTTTTAAAATATTTTTTGAAGTACTGAAACTGTTGAAAGAACCCTTCTGTGCTTTCTAACTCATAACAGTAGCTATGAGTTAAACGAAAGTGTTTAAGCGACCGACTGCCTCAAATTGTATACTATAAATATTATATATATATATATATACATATATATATGTATATATAATACTGTTACACTTCACTTGTGTCATGTGTACTGAGCTGCACGCACTCTTTTTATTTTACTCGGTAGTATAATTATCAGCTGTTCGGTGAATTTATAAGTAGGACTTATGAATCAGGATTCGTTTTCACATTGTTAATCTACAAAATCACTAAAAAAATTTGAGTGGCCTTTTCACTGTTGAACGAATAGGTGTCGCGACAAGATTCTAATTATAACGTCGTAAATTGTACAAGTTCAGTACTATCTTAATATTTAAGTGCCTTTATATAGTTACTATGTGCTCAAATTTTATTTCTTCCAATATTGCCTCAGATAATTTGTGATATATGAGAAGAAATGAAGGTGCTCGTCTAATTTTACAAAGTTTCTATAGTTTTACCAAGAGCATCATCTTATATAACATATAGACATTAATAATATATACATATATTACATATAAGAATATAGCACATTATAATAAATATCATACATTAGTATATACCTCATATAACAGAGTATTTCAATATTATTAAACACAACAGATTCCATTGACGTACAGAATTTTGAATATTCAAAGAACGGATCGAGGGCAGCGGGCGGGCGCTCTGTTAGGATTTTGTCATGTTGGTGTCTGTGGTTGCAATCATGCCATGGAGCGTGTGGTGGGCGTTGACATGAATACACTTTCACAGTGCGGTCAACTATTCCTCAAGGCCAGACCCGAAAACCAACAATTTGTGTTTTTTCACAAATTGGCTCCGGCTGAGATTCGAACCCAGGACACGCGGCTTAGAAGTCGGGTACTTTAACCACCAGGCCACTTGGTTGTACAAACATTATATGTAATCAACAGACCTAATTCAAGAATAAAGAATTATAGTTTATTTAAAATGAGCTGTTGAAGAACAACATCAACATTTTTAAGGATGCCGTTACCATTTTTGAAACTAAAATAAAAATATAAAATATCTTATTATAAAAATAAGTCCACCTCATGAATTTTTACAAATGTGTCTAATTTTTTTATTTTTGTCGATTCACTTTATTTTATTATCCACGTTAAGTTAGCCTTTAAGTACGCTAAGACCGTATGCATTAATTTCTGTTATTTGTATGTATATAATATAATCAATTATTGCTATCTTCTGAACGAACAAAACAAGTATACTGAGTATAAAATAACAGAAGGCCTAAGATTAACACCTATTTACAAAAAAAGAAGAAATGTCAAACTATATAGCAAAAGAGAGGCCTCGCGTACTCTCATCGAACAGTGCTGATTTTAAGCCTACCCTTGTGGTGGTGGTATCATTCCTCGTGCGCGAAGGAATTATTTAAATATTTAAAAAAACTAATATAAAATAGAATATAATACAATTAAAATAGAAAAAAAATATTCTATAAAAAATTATAGTAAGAAAACAAAAAAAAAATGCTTAACAAAAATAGAAAAATGGAAGAGAAAAAGAAATTAGAGTAGAAAAAGAACAATTCTTATGTGGAAGATGTCAGGTCTGCATTTAATAATTTTGGTTGGATAATTGTCTGATTTTAGTTAAGATTGTCAATTTAACTTGATGTGCCATTTCCTACGACCTCATCGCATTTGAGTTACTTGGAGTCGGGAAGATAATATAGTCGAATATAGTAACGTTTAGCAGTAGTAGAAACTGGTAGGTCCCGTTCTGTCTGCGCTGATGTTTATGTTACAATATACGTTTCCTGACCAGATAAACAACTTCTGGTTATTAGCAGGAAGATTTCGCTGTGGTGGAAATCGGCCAAGTGATCATCACAGAGGCTATATAAATGGTGCTTTACAAGCCTAGGATTTATTTTATTTTTGAAAGCGTGACTAACGAGCGCATAGTTCACCTTTTTATAAGGTTAAAGTGACGAAACGAGCAAAACCTTCACCTGGTGGTAAGTGCAGTGTCTGCCCATAACAAATGCTGTGTAACCAATTTCTGTATGACACCACATTGCGCCCGACACCCTGAGATATCAGTTCATAAGTCTCATATGCCCAGTGATTACGCTTGGTCTCAGTGTCCTTTAAACCGAACACAGTAATGTTTGCACACTAGTGTTTCACGCCAGAATAGCTGGTCCTGGGATGGTTCCTACCTAGACGTATTCCTGCCGTCGTACCACCAGTGAAACCTAGTGCAAAATGGAAACCTTTACATTTATAAATCAAAATATCTCCAATAAATGTAATTACTTACTTAAAATCCTATTTTCCTGTAATAAGTAACTTTCATAATTCTAACTTTAACTGATTGTTTGTGATGCGATGTAATCAAATTGATAAGCTCATATGATCAACTGATATTACAATGAAAAAATGTGAAAATGGAAAATTCTAGACAAAAAAAACTTCATATAGGATTTGCTAATTTATCTGAGGATTTATAAAAAGTAAATAATAAGAGTAGCGTTATTACAATTTGAATTACAAATCTACGGAAACCTCAAAATCCATTATTGACCATGTACAAATTAATACGCTTGCGGGCTTATAGGTTCGTGACGTTGTGACGCCAGTGGTTGCCGTGACGATGGTTAGCGTGCCGACCTGCTTTGGAACCGGGTGACCCCAGAATAAGGCTTGCATTACTCAAGCATGCTGGGTTTGGGTGGATAACATCTTCCCTACTCGCGGGAATGCGATGGGGAGCAATAATCGTGACTCGTACAAAGATGGCGGTGTAACGTCTCATTTTCTGTGATGGTGAAAAGTAGACTACAGACTTGATCTCTGCTTACCGCAATGAGGAGGACGCGTGACTGTACGTCTGTATGTAACACACTGTTATCTGTAACGGCTAGTGCCCTACAAATTGTAAAATAGTCAATACATAATATAAAATAATAATCTATCTAACGGAGCGGCTGTATCATGACTAATTAATTGTAATTGGACTGTGTTTCGAAGATTGTTCTGTCTAGAGTCTAGACGTTCTCAAAATAGCCTGTGTCGTAGAGTAGTTTACAGTGTCCGCATGGAAATTAGCTACTCACTTTTTATAAATATCACTTGGACTGTTTTAGGGTAGAGAGAAATTACAATAATAGAAATAAAAAGGAAGGGTGATGACCGCGTGGCTTAATGGTCAGAGTATCAGGTCCTTTTTCTGAATCCCATCCGAAGATATTTGTGCAAAAACTCAAATTGGTACTGCAATACTGAGGGAGGGCGGGCGGTGCTCTTCAAAAAACTAGGTAATATACACCATTTTTATATTTTGCATGCGGATCTTAGCAAAGTAATTTACCTTCCTTCATTGTAATGAATTTCCGCAGAGTAACGCCTGATTCTATTAACTATATCAAATTGGTAGTCAGTTCTGATTGTGTTGTGATTGCCATGTGACTCACACTGTCTGCTAGCCTACCACCAATCTTATTGCATGAGCGTTATAGACCCAAGTAGGTTACGACTAGGTTAGAAAGAGTGAGTGCCCTAGCCTATGTGCTTATTAAACTTTACTATCTCCTTAACAGTTGATAGCTTCCGACAATATTCGGATAGAACGGTAGAAGAATTAATATTATTACGACACGAAAGTATTTTCGTAATATAACGGTGTGTAACATAATATATGGTGATATTGTCTCTTGCATAATAATTAAATAAACAAATTCAAATAATAAGCATCTTGCCCAGCTCACAGAGAATTAATTACAAAAGCATTAACCGAGAGACGCTTTGTGATTACATAGAGCATCCCTCGACAGTTTCCAGGTCGTAAACGATCATAATTGATGTCCTATGGTATTGATTTGTTCCCAGTGATTATTTCGAAGAATAAATACAAGCTTTTCTGTGTCCCTACGTACTTTATATAAAAAATAGAATTTTTTTCTTAAATTATGGAATTTTGCTATTGTAGCAGTAGTAACATTAATATTTTTTTATTAATTTGCCCCACATCGGGATGTCTGTCTTTACATACATAAATATCCAGATCCGGAACAACGATCGGTAGATCACGCTAATATTTGTTACGCGCGGGAATGAAACCCGCAACCCATAAATCAGAAGCCAATCGTAAATATTACAGTGGAAATTTATTAAATTTTCCAAGACTACAAGCTTTAGTGTCATTATAATTTCCGTTCGATTTTAGAAGAAACAGTCACGTGTTTAATTTTATCTTTTCTTTCTTTGGTGTTAGCCAGATCTTCTCCATGTTTCTCATATTCAACGCAAATGGTAGATTTTTAAATGATATTATTCATCAAATGTGGTAGAAGATTATCTACTGGATTTCTTAAATTATTGTAGCAGTGTAGTCAGATTTCGATTTGATTTTGTTCAGATTTCGTTGTAGTTTACTTTCAATTTTCCGGTGTCGCTCTTCGGGGTTACCGGCAACAATTGGACAACTTCTCATGCAAAATATGACGAGTTGCAGAATTTTTTTTATTGGATAAGGTGAGGAAACGAGCAAGACATGGTAACATTGCGACGTCTGGTCTGTGGTAAATGCAACGTTTGCCTATAATCAATGCTGTGTCACCCAGAAAATGTCTGTGTAACACCACAATGCGCTCGTCACCCTGAGACATCAGTTCTTAAGTCTCATATGCCCAGTGATTAAGCAGCACTCACTTTGCATACTACCGCTTCACGGCAGAGTAACTGGTCTTACCTACCTAGACGGAATTCTGCATAGGATCGACGTATCAATCTATATCTATTTTCTTCTTTTACTATATTTATTCTTACCACAATTATTTCTACTATTACTTTCAGTTTGAACTGCTGTTATTTACCGATTTTAACAATTAAAGATATTTAGTTCCAAGTGACATCTTCGTTTTGATATAATCACACACTCACTCACACATCACTAATAATAACTGGGTTACCGCGGCAAACGCGAAACGCGTGACACTACGGCGTGGTTATGCGGCGGTTGCTCTTTACTCGAGCAAACTTGAGTTACAGACTGACACAGCTGTCCCCAACACGCACTGATTATAACTTTTTCGAGAAAGCCGCGGTTTATCCGAATTCGCAGGTGGTTAAAACATTAAATTACCGACCAGATAGAAACGCGACCGTACGCAAACGTCGCCCGCGAAACGTGCAAGACACGACACGGACGTCACGGACGTCTCAGCACTCCCTGACCACGATACGGTCAGTCACGATCCAGGCTACACTGTACACACAACCGCGTACACACGATACACCCGTGTTCCAGGGCGGTTCTCAACGCCCAGAGTTGCCGACACACAAGTCGACAGTCCGAATGGAGGCCCGCATCCTCCCTCGGACGGTCATTAGACGACTTAAAATCATTTGAGATATTCGAAATCGCGCAAGCACGCAGCGAACGCGACAGTCCGAATTTCGAGGTTTTTGTAGGAGTTAATTTAAGTATTTATGTTTGGATCAAACCAAACCTGGCACGCGGGCCCCTGGCTCGTGAGCACAGTACCCGATGAAGCTGTAAAAGCCAAAAAGGCTATCAGCAATTATATCACCGAAATTATATACTGATTATAATGAAACTTTGACATATAACATTAATTAGCCTTAAAAATTTAATGTTAGTAACAGTTGAAAAAAAAAACTACAATTACAGCTTGTATTCGAATTCTTCATTTCAATTTCATTTTATTATTTAATTTTCGAGTGATTTGAAAAATTGGTTATTTGGTAAATGGGGTTTAGTTTGCCTAAGTCTAAGTAGTATATTTTAATTGCAAAACGCATTTTTTGTCATAGGCAGAACGATTATAATGTTTTAGTTTATTCAATTTAATGTATTTGTAAATTTTGTAACACATATTATACATATATAAAAAATTAGATTCCTCGCTTCTTCTCCATACAACCTTTAACTATGGCCAATCTCACACTCCTTCGGGCGCACAATATGCTTGATAATGGGTAAAAAATTATCTTCGCATATTATTGTACACATTACTTTATGCAGCACTAATTTCACAAGATTTTGTCTTGTCACTTTGTCGCTCGTCAAAGTGTTAAACAAGTACGCTAAACTTAGCGTTGTTATTATGGTTCTTACTGATTTTTAATTCCCATATAACTTATGATAACTAACTAAAGTCTATCTTGGAAATAAAATACGAAATTTAATTCAAACGTTGGGATTATTAGAAAATTCTAATTTTCAAATCTTGTAAACACAGATAAATAGAAGTACTATCTCAATATAACAGCTATGCACAAGGATTGTTCTGCTTTAGAATATTCCAGCACATCAAGGCATTTTCGAAGTCCTTTGTCGCTCGGCAAAGTGTTAATTATTCAATTAGGTGCACTCCACTCGGCTATTCGCCAATTTACTATGAACGCACTGCGGTCTATAGGCATCAGAGAGTTTGGAATGGTTGTACAAAATTAGATGTTAGACGTCAACTGATGCTTTGTAAACGTTGTACTAAAATGTTAATAGAACATTGTTACCTAAATTTGACATAATCGAGAGTGATATTTTATTAACTACTCCCTTTTAATTAGCCACTCCCTTAAGGGATATTTAGTATTTTTTTATCATCTTCTATTGACACCTTGGAGTAAAGTGTACTTACTGCCTTATGCCATTACCTGCTAGTCGTCTTATTGTATAGTGAAACTTTTGAATTAGAAAAATTGAATATAATAATTACATAAAGAATATATCAAATAAATTATGAATTTTTCTTATAAAATTTACTGGACTTTTGAAAAGGCCATTTCAGTGGATCTAAGGTTACGAGAAAATCGACCTTCATCGGAATGCTCACATATTTCATCTACTCTATAGTGTTCTCTTCAATCCTCTCTACGCTTCTTACCTCAAGAAACGTTTTGAGTTCCTTCATGATTCCCATTCGCGGAACTTAAGATCAGCAGAGAGTTTAAAGTTGAAGATGCCGCTTCATAGTAGCAAATTTATGGACGCATCATTTACTGCACAGGCTGTCCGCGTATGGAACGCGCTGCCTTTGACAGTGAAACGTGCACCATCCCTTCTAGTCTTTAGGAAACTTTTATTAAATCATTATCTGTCTCTTTACAATGTAATTTGGATTTCGCACTAGCCTCTATTCAATTTTTATTTATATTATTATTTATATATATATAAAACTTATTTATTTATGTATGATCGTATATGTGTAATATATTTGTATAATAATTTTGTCCTCTAAGCAATATATTTTATTTATTTGTTTTCATTGTTCTTCATATCATGTCCATCCAGCGGTTGTCTGGAAGATATTGTTGTCAGCAATAAGACCGCCTATTGCTCAATCTTAGTGTATCTTTTTTTTTCAATTTACTTTTATGTCATTTCTTTTACATATAAGGTTTGCAATAATGAATTTAAATAAATAAATACATAACTGTTAAGAAAATAAATTTTATCTCAAATTTAGTCGCGGTCATTAAAAGTGCTTGGCTTGAAAGTCCTTACAAATAGCGGAAATAAAGAATAGCGAATTACAAGTTTACATGAATAATAATTCTGAACATGGTGGAGAAAACATGGAGTCTAAAACTGATCAAGCTTGTGAATACGCTCATGAGTTATCAAAATAATTAACTTAACTCAATAATCATCGCAGTCAATAATATGGTGTATTGCCGATAAATATGGAATGCATAGACGACAGACTCCTTAATAAATCTGTACCCAAGTCACCTATTATGAGTTATTTCTGAATCGTTTTTATAGTGTTGATGTCAAATTCCTAATATAAAAATTATAGCAAGCAGAATATGGTATAAAAGACGCTGAGGTAATAATGTGTATACAAGGCATCACGTTTCCTTCTTTCGGTTCTATCACTGCGTGCCAATCTGTAACAAATGAATAAGTGTAGTGTTGGATTCTACAACTGAGATATACTTTGTCAGTCAACTCCGATGTGGTGACAATGTGTGAATTTGTGGTACTGTATAAAAATATATTTAATATTGATTTTGTATTATTATGTTATAATGGTTATTATAACTGTTTTATTTTCTTAACTTTATTTAAAATTTTGCTTAATAACTTAAATATATTTTTAGATATTATGCAAAATTTTAAATAAATTTATTAGGAGTATATTTATAGAAACGTGTACCGTTTGTTTGGATGAAATTGCTGTGCAACGAGACCACCGCTATTTTATGTATATTGGAGTTCAATGCAGTGTAAGTAAATAAATAATCGTCGCGAGGTGTGGTCATTGGAGTGCAATGGCAGTGTAAGTTAATAAATAATCGTTGCGAGGAGTGGTCATTGGAGTGCAATGGCAGTGAAGGTTAATAAATAATCGTCGCGAGGTGTGGTCATTGGAGTGCAATGGCAGTGTAAGTTAATAAATAATCGTTGCGAGAAGTGGTCATTGGAGTGCAATGGCAGTGAAGGTTAATAAATAATCGTTGCGAGGAGTGGTCATTGGAGTGCAATGGCAGTGAAGGTTAATAAATAATCGTTGCGAGGAGTGGTCATTGGAGTGCAATGGCAGTGTAAGTTAATAAATAATCGTTGCGAGGAGTGGTTAGACTATACGTGGGTTGTAATCCCAGCTGGAACTGACTTAAGTGCAAAAATAGAAATTGTTGGTTTTCTGGTTGTGTTATGCATGTGAAATTTGTCTGTAAAACGCACCGACGATACAGGAGAAATACCATGGTGGAGTATCGTTTTTTAAAATCATAAATCGTTTTATCATTTAAACGTCCGTAGGTTTTAACTCTTGATTTCCTACACGTGTTCCCCGAGTTGTGCTGAATCAGCGGCACCATTTCTGGTGGTAGGCTTCGGCCGTAGCTTGTCACCATTGCCTTGGCCAAAGACATTCCACCAAATGTCGTTTGTTGTGTTCAGCCGGAGTGACATTTGATTTCTTATTTTATTAA
This sequence comes from Luehdorfia chinensis, assembly GCA_019845155.1. Taxonomy (NCBI): domain Eukaryota; kingdom Metazoa; phylum Arthropoda; class Insecta; order Lepidoptera; family Papilionidae; genus Luehdorfia; species Luehdorfia chinensis. Next base: position 489,233 of record JAHVAK010000007.1, on the reverse strand, counting down.
TTTAAATACGATGATTATTGAGTTAAAAATTGTTTGAACTAATACATTTTACTATTGATTTACTGACATCTACCGTAACACTTTGTACCACGTAGATAATATAAGTTAGATAATACTCTATCAAAATCGATAAAAAGTTAATAATATTTCATGTTGTGTTAATTAAAGAAAACGGACCCACCCACTAGTAGTTCATATTTATGTTTTATGTGAAACTCAGTAAAACCAGCAGGATATTTTCGTTTTAACCTGTTTTCAATATCACGGCCCTAGCGGCGATCCACTTGGATGTAAAGTCCTTTTTTATTTGCTTTATTCCAATATCCCGTCTAGTGATGTCGTCCGTGCATCCTTTCGGCAGTCATATATGCTTTCAATGACGTTGTTTGCTATTTTCCATCTATTAGTTATCAAATGCAAGGTAAATTTTTTCCTGTCCCGTGTAGCTGCTTAAGAGAATCTAGCACACCATTTCCTCCCGTGGGTGTTGTAAAAATCGACAGAGGCAAAATGGAAACCAGAAGATGGGCAACGGCGTCTTCCTGGAATATCAGAATAAATAAAATGCGGTTGCCAACTTACTGCCAAGCTTGGCAATTATGGCAATATCCCCCTAAATGAGAGCTACAAACTTTTGTGGCAATCTATGGAGGAGGCCTGTGTTCAGCAGTGGAAGTTCTTAGCGTATATTCCAAATAAAAAACAGCCGTTATCATTATAGTACATCACACCGGTGGAATACTCAAATACGGTCACCACTAAAGACATGTCATCCCTTTCTACTATTTTAATAGCACCATAGCCTCGTCCCATTTTATGAAGTACTAACTGTGCCCCGCGATTTCACTCGCGTATCCGCTGTAACCGCCAACGACATGACTGCGGTTTACGGCATGGTACCTCGTTAACCTAAGGATTCACAGTTCGGCTCTTCTCGCTAATATTCGGTTCTCAGCGTACGGCTCCTTAAAGCTGTATATTTAAACTTTACAAAATGTACAGGTTATTATTTCATAAGATTAGCACGTTCGAACATACAAACTCTCCAGCTTTTTTACAGTAGTAAGATAAAATGAGATATATTAAAAAAATTAAATTTCAGTGCCCAAATCAACTTCATTAATAAAAAAAATGGTAAAACAAATGGCGGAATAGATATTTCGAATACACAAAACAATGGCGGAACCAAGGTATGAGGCAGCGAAGCGCCCGATACTAGGTTCGGCAGTCTACCTACGAAGTATGGCTATTACCACACAAATCTTCCCACGTTGGAAAACGTCTACATACACCGGAGGTCTCGAAGCAGCCTAGAATGCCGATATGAGCATCTAAGTGTTATTATAAACAATAAGTGTGACTTTAGCTTGTTTTAAAAGTCGATCAACAAGGACATTGAAAATAATTTTTCGTTCGTTTCGAATCAGAGCATTGCCGTATTTTTTACATTTAATCCTAATCTTATCTAAAAAGACTTTTTGTGACAAATTATTTCTTAATAATTCTTCTTTTCTTAAAAGGTGTCCGGCAGAGTAGAATAGCACCTATCTCTTTCGTGTGAACGCAATGGGAAGTAAGAATTGTTTGACTCCAAAATGGCGGCGACGTGGTTCGCTACCAGTCACGTCTCGTTTCCCGCGAGAGCGAAAAGTGGGCTACGTGAGTGGTATCTATCTACCCCTTATACGGGAAAAGACGTGACTGTATGTAATTATTCTTGATGCAATATTTCACTGACGCAGATCAGTTCTGTAGCATATGCTGTTAGAAGAAGAAAACAATTGTTGAAAAATAAGATTGGTTTATTTTACAAATTTTTAGAGCACGTCATGAAAATTTTTGTTTAGGAGAATTATTTATGTCTATGTCAGTAGAAACTGATTTTGTTTTATTGAAGAGCGCCGTAGGAGCTATTAATAATCTACTCTCTAGAGTAATGGTTACCGATAAGTTTAAGAAATAGATATTTTGACCTTTGTTTCACAAGGTATGTAGTTTGTCACGGTATACACAAAAAGAAAAAAAAACACAAGCTTATGCTACTCGAATCCATAGAGCTATTAAATTCATGGAAAAGTCTCTCTAGTTTATTAAAAAGTTAAAAAATTAAATAAACGTATTTTAATGAATTTTTGTGCCGTGTCGTGGCGGCTCTTTATAAGAATACTACTACTCCATCTCATCCAATGGATCCCGTAAAAGGCGAGTAAGGAATTAAACTGTACTGTGCACCCAACAGCGCATGGTGGCGATGGGCTTACCACCTATCACACCAAGTGCATTATATTGTTTTGGTGAAACGTGGATTGTGGCAGTCATCTGTTTTTGCAGTGAGTGCCCAGTCTCTGACTACGACTACGACGTAGAAACTGTCGAGGGATGCTCTATGTAATCACAAAGCGTCCCTCGGTTAATGCTTTTGTAATTAATTCTCTGTGAGCTGGGCAAGCTGCTTATAATTTGAATTTGTTTATTTAATTGTTATGCAAGAGACTACCCATTATGGAATACAGTCGTGATCTTATGTATGTACGAGTATGCATGTAATGACTTTTTGTAAATTCTGTGTTTAAGAAATGGGAATGAAGTGGTAGTTATTTCTGTAACGTGTGTAAATAAAGGGAAAGTACGTTTTTTATCGCGTTTAATTCGATCACTTTGCAGCTACATTGGTCACGCTGTGTTGTTAGACGTCCTGATATCACAGTTAATCCGGGCTATCTTCAACTCTTAATTATTAGTTTGATCCGAACTACACAAAACCTAAAATTAAAACCAATAGACCATCGATCATTGTTTGCAAGAATAGTTGTTGTTTTTAAGGGGTTTGTGGTTTATCAAATATGATATAATACATAGTTGTGATGACCGTGAACATAGTCACAGACTGCAGACTTTTTGAACTGCGATGCTTCATTGCAGCTAGTTCTTTTATGTGGATTTTAATTGATTTTTTCTCCCCCACAGACTGCAAGGGATCTGTAATACGTATCACCAGGCCACCGAGCTTCGGCATGTCAAGAAAGCATTGCACAACAATTGTAAATATTGAGGCAATATCTAAAACATCAAAATGTCTATTAAAAAGGGTTTTTATATATATAACTGTGATAATTGCACAATCGGCACAGTGGCTGAGCGATTAATACTGTACTAAAGGTTGCGGGTTCGATTTCCACAGATAACAAGTATGTGTGTAACAGGTAGTTGTAACAGGTCTGGTTGTTTATTTATGTACAATTTAGAGACTAACACAGCCAAAATATGAGAGAAATCCTAGTATGTGGATTTTTTTTAAATTAAACACAAGCAAAAGACTATAGACATCATTTTTAATTTTGCATATAAATCTTTTACATGCTTTTCTTTATTAACGGGTGGCGCTTAGGGCAACCTTCGCTTGGATTGTTACCCATAGCGCGTTAGTAACTAACTCCAGGGTGCCCGAGAGGGCCGAACCGTGGCTCGATCAGTTACTTCGATCAGGGGGACGTTTACAACATCTACATTTACCGCCAATTCAGAGTGTGCTGAAGCTGGAGAAGAAGTGGCATAAGAAGCTGAGCCTGAGATGTGGCAGTGTCACGAATGATTCAGTTTGCTACGGTATGATCGTGTTGTTTGTGCTATATGAATGATCCCCCAAAGTGAGAGCTACAAACTTTTGTGGCAATCTCTGGAGAGGCCTATGTTCAGCAGTGGACTAGTAATAGGCTGAAATGATGATGATGATGATGATGATGATGAACACCACGTGTTGGTACCGCATCGCTGTGGCAATTCTGTTTTCAGGCTTACCGTTAGTATTCCTGAGTGACATTGCTAGGGCGGAGACATCTTCGCCGTTGAAGGCGGCAGCCAAAACGGCAAAGGACTACTCACTCTCGCGATAGGTATAAACAATGTAGATGAGTTTACAGTGGATGCGGAGATTGGGAGCTTCCTCAACACGGAGGGCGGCAGAATAGTTTAGGATATAGATCTTTTTTTTATTTTTTTATTGTATAAAGTGACGAAACGAGCAAAACGTTCACCTTATGGTAAGTGCAGCCTCCGCCCACAACAAATGCTGCGTCACCCAGAATATTTCTGTGACACCACACTGCGCCCGTCGCCCTGAGACATCAGTTCTTATGTATCAAATGCTCAGTGATTACGCTAGCTCACAGTGCCCATCATACCGAAACACAGTAATGCTTGCACACTACTGCCTCACGGCAGAATAACTGGCCCTGTGGTGGTACTTAGGTAAGTAAGTAAAGAATCCGTCTAGGTAGACGGATTCTTTGACCGCAAGTCGTTTGAGTTTCGGAGCCTTGGGGCAACTAACATAATTAGCAGTGTGTTCTTCTGTATTACAGAAAACACAGGAGGGCGAGCCGAAGGCGGCTAACAGGATCTTGTCCTTTGGTTTAGGACAATCTATGGTAAGCATGTTCGGTTAGGCGCTTTAGCAACCTAGCGCGGGAATAACATTTCCTTGCGTAATGGTCGTAAAGCTGGCATTTATGGCATTAGCTTTGGGGGGCTTTTTTTGTAAGGGGCTTCTACTGAGAGCCTCGATGATCACAGCAAAAAATTGTGTCTCTGCTAGGGAACGCTCAAAGGAATCATCCCAGTCGGGAAGATCTGCTTTGACCTCCTCGAATGGGAATTCCTTAGGAAGGTTCTTCAGAATCACACGTAGTTGCTGCTCTTCGGATAAAGTGTAGATCCGTCTGAGAAGTACGGAGAAGTACAGTAGTCACTGGGTATATGAGACTTAAGAACTGATGTTTCTGGGTAACGCAGCATTTGTTATGGGCAGCCGTTGCACTTACCATCAAGTGACGTTTTGCTCCTTTCGTCACTTTACCCAATAAAAAAATGTGGAAGAACACACTGTTTGACTGTAGAAAGCTGATCACCTTCCAAAGGTCATCAGACGTTTCAAGCTGGACCTTGATACGGTCTGAAGATCTCTAATAATTTAGAAATCACATTAAATTTGATTTTATCGGATAAGGCCGACGAGACATACGGTGTTTTTTTAGCCTGAATAAAAATAGGCGGCGGAAGTTTGGCAGCGGTGGATTTCTGAAGGAAGCGGGGGCTTGCCGTGAGACAGCGGATATTTGCTGTGAGGCAGCGGGGATTTGCTTTTTCTTTAATTCTTATATCTTATTGAATAAAAACTGGTGGGATGCCGGGGTGTATGGCATCTTAACTTCGTTCCCTGTCCGGTATAGGCAGGGACGACGCCTAGATCAGTAGCTCTAGTGCGTCCCAGTGTGCATTTTATTTTGGACACTTTTGAGTGTATGCTTAAAAAAAATCGCGAGAATTTGCAAGTCCAACAGGTTAGTCTAAGTTGGCTTGGGTTCTATCCAAGGCCAACTTGTGTGCACTACTTCCGGTTGCTGCGTTTTCCGGAAGGGGAACCGAGGGCGTACGGGGCTAGCCCTACACTAGCTTTGTTAATAACGTTAGATGTGGATATCTAGTAGTGTATCTAGTAGTGAAGTAGGGTGAATTTACAATTTATGCCTTTGCGAAACACTTTTCTAAGAACAGTAGAACAAAGCAACTACAGTTGCTCTTCTTAATGCTTCCCGAAAGGTTCGGAGCGCAGATGCATGGAACGATCAGAGCAGAGCGTGTAGTAGCGAGGCGTTATCAGGCATCGAGTGTCGAGTGCAACTGTTTTAATTTGTTTCTCTATTTGAAAATACCCCACTCACACCAATTAAAGTCTGTGTTCATTGCATAGGCTTAGATTTGAAAAGGTTTGTAATTGGAATGCCATAGTGGTCCAATGTAGGTTGGTTTTTTTAAACATATTTCTTATTTCCATACAATTGTTTTCTTCGCTTAGTACGTTTAGTCACTTAGTGACATGGTTTATACTACATGGTTTATACAGGGTTTGTACATGGTTTACTATGTGACAATATTTAGTGACAAATACAACATAATACGCGATAGTTAGTTTTCATATATTTTAAATACCAGCTCCAATAACGCTTGATGTAACGACTATAAAAATTTAGCCTGCTAAGCTAGATTTTTCGATTTTTCAAAAAAAGTGTTTCTCATGAGATTTGCTGCAATTTTACCCCGAAGATTGAGCGTAATCGTGATTGATACGGTACAAAGAACTCGGAGCTAAGAAATTTATTCTGCTATTCTCGTTACGAGCTTAAGGTGATTTCCTAAGCAAAGAAATATAAAAAAATATTAACAGTTTTTCTAAATGAATTATTGCAGCCACTTTTAGCTAGAGCATATAAAATATATCCAGCGTAACTCAAACTTGTTAAGAAAATTTACTACGATCAACATTAATAATGATAGTCTGGTTATCTACTACTAAATATCTCAGCATTTTTTCAAGCTGTCTTAGTTTTAAGTTTCAACCATAATGTATCGCAATAGACGAAAACTGCCAAGAAAATCAAAACATCCAATTAGGAATTAATTATTTAAAAAAAAAATATTCGATATTAATCGGGGTTTTTTTTCCTTTTTTTCTCCAGATTATGAACATACTCGTATGTAAGTATGTTCATAATCTGTTACATCGTACACAACAAATTTTCTTCGTATTCTGACACGTAAATTATATAATATACATGTTAGAATAGAAATAGTATTATGTGTAAATACTGTATGTTCAACACACAGTCACAAAGGCAGTCATATTAATACTATAAATTAAAATATGTTTCTTTAGGTTCAATGGGTGGCAAGGGAACTGATTGTGTTTGATGTGCATAATATAAAACAGTATATACCTTTCTTTTTAGTTAGAATTAAGATAATAATTTAACAACTTCAACATTATCTACCGCTATTAATAATCCCTACAAGAGCAAATTGATCGGATAGACTAAACCATACAAATAGTATTAAATAATATTCGGTCTAGAAAGATTTCTGTTATTTTATTCTAAACGTCCAACTTGCTTGGGACGTTATTTCCCTTAAGGTCGGTGGAAGAACGTTACAGATTTCTCCAACCGAATATTTAAAACAATTTTTAAATCTTGTGGATTTGTATAGTGAAATGTGAATTTCGATTATATTTTCACTACATATTTATGAATATATTTTTTTTAAAGGGACGAGTCGCGCTAAACGTACTGATGGTAAGTGCAACGTCTGCCTTTTTCAATATAATTTCTGTGTTGCACTACACTGCGCTAGTCCTCATGGGACATTAGTTCTTAAGTCTTATACGCCCAATAATTACACTAGCTCACAGTGCAGACCGACCAATTGTACTGAGTTTGATAAACGACTCAGCATGTATATCAATTTGATCACTGAGTTTTTTTAATAGTTTTGCACAACCTTGGAATTGGAGATTTCGCACCAAGCATATATTTGCGGTGAGGTGGACATAACGGAGTGTAGGTAACGCGGGTTTCTACGAGGAACGCGAAGTTTTAAGTAATTAAAGTAATGACACGCAGTCGATCTGATTTTTAAACAGATTGAGAGCGAAAGAAATATCTTATAGTCTGTAGTCAGTAGGCTACCTTTATAGGAGCGTACTTTTTTGGTAATTCTGGCATTTCTATACAAGCCACCTCGACGAAGACTCGTTCTTATAAAGGCCGGAAAGATCTCTCAACACTCTGCTGACCAGCGGAGAGGAACAGTCGGAATTCACTCTACAGATAGTCGCACTCACACAGAAATTCATTGTCTTCCACTTAGTAAAGGGATACATCGAGAGGCTTCTCTCACCGGGCTTACCGCCAACGGCCGATAATATCCCCATAGCGGTTACTAACCGTTGCCCAGGTTGCACCAGCCCAACATGCTCCTGTTCTCCCCACATTTATCAAACACGGGAAGCTTACATGAACTAGCACCCCTTCGCTACACCCTTCGCTAACTACGGACTTACTTATGTAATGCTTTGTTCAAATGATGAACTTAGTTGTTGGAGTAGGAGTTTAGTTGAGTATGGAAAGTATATGGTACTTCGACCATTTAACATGCTTTTTATTGTTAGCTATTATTTACTGTCTCCTCATGGTTTTATTGCTATTTAGCAATCAGTTGATTCATGATATGTACTTCAAGAACGCTTGTACATAGTAAGTCATTTTTAAACTTGCAGTTCGTACAACCCATAACCTCATTCGCGGCATTTCATTTCTTCATGTTAAAATAGGGATGGATAATTAATTACTGTTTTGATAATATTATCATTAATGAAAACCCTTGCTATTTAAAAGGTCTGGAGTGCCACGCATGTCCAGTTGGTAATGAGTGATTTTTGAAAGCGAATTAAAAGTAACCTTTAAGTCTACGACTAGACGTTATTTTCATGAAGTAATGCCAAATATTATATATAAGGTGCTATAAGACACCGATTTCTTCGCCCCTGTAAGTGTTTTCACTTTTTGTTATTCACTACGCGTTCTTTTGCATTATGTTACTTAAGTTTTTTCCACCGAAAACTTTTGTCTCTGCTCCACACAGTTAAATTGACTTTACTCGATTCCAATATTCGTATCGAAATATAAGTTATAACATTTGTTGCAAATAAAGGTACCTTTATTTGCAACAAATTTTAATGTCGAGGCATTTTGGTGACAATAATGTGTACTACATATAACGCCCATCAGAAGTAAGGGTTATTTCACTAATTACGAGTATGTTTAGCCTCCACTTTTTTTTCCTATTTTATTTCTCATTTTTGCATATTTTGCAAACGTGGCCGCCATTTTGGTCCGAGTTGAATTTCTTGCTCCCCATTGCGTTCCCACGAGTAGCTAGACATCGGCACGGCAGGATTAGGTAGGAAATGAAAATGGAATAAGGAATGGGAAATTGGAAAAAGAACTATAAGATGTAGGATACTACTATCTCGGATGGAGCAGGAGGATACAGCTATACCTCGGCAGGCCCGGGGTCTCTTACCCGGTACTCTACCGTTTTTGCCGGACAAGGCAACTAGTTAAAGTACTTCCTGGTACTTAATTTTTACCTGGTAACTAATTTGCGTTTTCTTATTATTATCCTTACATTCCGGCCAACGTGCCTTTATTAGCCTATAAATAAACCTGACATTTTTTACGGATATTCATGTTTGGATGTATTATTGTGCAATTGTCACCATACATCTGACACTACGTCCAAAACTTCATGTGCACTTTTTCGGTAAGAAAAACTGAAATATTACTTTTTGTAATTATAATACATAATGTTCTTGAGTATAATAATCTTTTGGTATATAAAATCAAAGCTACTTACTTACTACTTACTACCAGCAATTAGAGTTAGATTTTGACAGGTGAGTACAAAACTTCTAAATATAGAAAAGGTATAAAGATACCTCTTAATGCAATAACCGAAAAATATTGAAAACTGCCGAAAATGTTTTATATCTGCTGAAGTTTAATATTTGTTTCACCCACTGAATCTTTCAATAATGTTAAGCATGAAGTTCTCTACGCGACATATGCAATATGTACCAAGTTAAATTTGCCTTAGACAGTCAGCAAATCAATCAGGACTTAAAAGTACAATGTGTGTACATATGCCAGTATGTACTATTTTTAATATGGATTGTTGATGAATAAGCCGGAAGTTTCATCATGTACGTTGTATCTATATATATATATATATATATATATAAAACTTAATCTAGTTAGTTACACCATTTATAACGGAAAAAGGACTGGACCTACTTTTATGCTACTAGATTTGTTGGATTTGTCTCCGCCCCGAATAGCTGAATAACTATTAAAAGATCGAAAAGAGCACGAAAAACAAAATTATGAAGTAAATTCATTTACTCATTAATTTCCCGTATACAGTGTCATCTGTGATACATGACTGAAACTAAACTTATATTATTTTGTATGAGTGACAGTTCTGCGATTCTTTTTTTGTCTTCTTTCATTATCCTCTGACAGCTAATTCAACTTCGTGGTCCTTTCTTTGCATACCATTGAACTAGCTGTGCAGACAGACGCCGCGATTTATCAGCATTTTTTAAAATTTCAACCAGTTTTCATTCACTTTTCGAGCGTCATTGCATTTGTAAGTCAAACGGTAAGTTGCCTTCGCAGATGTTCACTTTGTGAGATTATCAAATTTGTGATAGTTAATTGCTTCGCGAGCCAGAAGAACTAATCTTTCACATCGAAACCGTAATGCAATTAGACCTCGCAATATTGAGAATCAATCCACTTCAGACGAAAATTACAATACTTCACGTTGCAATGTTCCTTGAATGTTTTGGAAAGAAGTAGTGAATACGGAACGATCCAAGTGTTGTAGAGCACAAGATCGTTTTCTTTTACTTTTGTGCACGGCAAGTGTTGCAAGCGTGTTGTCGGCATGTTGTCGACGGTAAGTGTTCCAAGCGTTATCCACGAAATTTGACAGCGGAGACTATCACTGGCAACGATGGTTATCCAATATACAGTCGTCGGTATAACTATAGAGCATCGTTAATCACTAGCATATCGTTAATATAATTGTAAAATTTAAGTGGAAAACCAGAAAAGTACATTACAAAATTCAACGCAGTAGGTAAGGCAGTGATCGTGTGGCAGTAACGTTTCGTACTAAAATTGAATTCAGAAATCAAACTAATCGCGTCACATACGCAGCATATGAAATAATGCAGAAAAAGTATGAAATACTGGAAATATCCATAGATGTGATCCAACGATACCTTAAGAAGCTAAGATTGTGTTAAATGTGTAAAATGGTTAAACCTGGTGTATTCAGATGTATACGTATCAGTTATGCAGTTAATATGTGACTACTTTGGTATTCATAAGACGATGGTGGACTTATAGTAAGTAGCATTCAATCGAAAATCAATAACAATGTTATCGAAAATCTCGTGTAACACCTTTGGGACCGGTCAAGAGACTAAAGTCGGATTCGCTTACGTTCACAAAGATTGATCCTTATACAATGTCCACTTATGTCCATTTATAGTAATCGCATCTTATCTAAAGTAATATTATAATATATAATTTTTTGTATGTTTGGTTGTAATGATTTAACTCAAAACGACTACTGAACCGATTTAAAAAAATATATCATCTATATAAAACTTTAAAGCGTTCTTTAAAAAATACAGCGGCCGCGGTGTCTCTCGAACGCCGCGCCGCCGCCCGGCTTCGTGCAACTTGGGCATCATCGAGGTGCGCGGCTCCCTTTGCGCAGCGGTCGAGAGCGGTCGTTTTATTTTGCTACCACGACATCAAATATTCGCTATATTTCATGGCTTATGTTCCCATAAATATAACATTATTTTGGTAAAATAACGTAATCTTATCTGACCAGCTGCAGAGCCGCCGATGAGAATAGTGGCTACCAAAAATGAGTGAAAGGAATTGTGGTTGTTCTATTTGTCCAACTAAAGTACTTATTTATGTTTCCAATATCTATCTATAACCCGTGCGAAGCCGGGGCGGATCGCTCGTATAAAATAATTTTGATTCACCTTACTACCGTCTTAATTTTTTAAGCGATGATTTGTTATACAGTGTAGTGAGAGGTTTTATTATCTCATTAATTTACAACTAACGTAAAATTCTATCATCATCATCATCATTTCAGCCTATGACTAGTCCACTGCTGAGCATAGGCCTCCCTCATAAATTGTCACAAAAGTTTGTAGCTCTCACATTTGGCGGGATTTTACATAGTTGTCACGCTTGGCAGGCGGGTTGGCAACCGTAGTTTTTTTAATCAGATGTTCCAGGAAGATACCGCTGCCCATCTTCTGGTTTTAATGTTCCCTCTGTCCACTTTTACGACACCTACGGGATGAGGAGGTAAATTCTCTTAAGCAATACCACACGATGAAACAATTTACTAAAAATTTCAATAGTCTGATTCTGATTTAGTTATATTTTTTATTATGTATTATCAGTCATAAGTGAATAATGACACACTGTAATAAATGCTGTAATTTTTCATGTATTTAATTTATCTTATGCTCATATATTTGTTCACGTATAAATAAAATATATATTTATTTACATAGCTATTGATTTAAAAACCATGGTGCACTAAGGTGTCAGATGAAAATCAGCGTTAGGCTTTACAGTCCAACATTAATCTGATCTGGAGATCTATTTGGTTCAGTCATGAGACACATTGGATATATATTTGAAGTGAAACTTCTTTGGGCGTGGTGAGTAAAAATCCAAGGTCTAATTTAATTTTGGAAGAGTACGTCATGAGCGACGGTGATCAATGTTCTTGAACGTTCAGTCGCGAGATCTTGGATTTCTTTCCCAAACGAAGTAAACATTTGTGTAGCTCACAAAATAATTACGACTATTGTGTTGTTATTTTAAAAATTTCATATGGACATGGTAAACCACACATCGAGCGATGCAAATTCCAAATCTTAATCACTTTTGAGTTGTCGCCACTTTACATAAAGTATTAAACCAGGTGTCATTTGTAATTTGTGTCAATTTAAAGTCATAAAATAAAAAAGCAAACCAATACTGGCGGTATTGGTTTGCTTGTGCACGATGTTGAGGCCGGGAGCCGCCACCAAATACCCTACACAACTACAACATTACCACTAGGCAATACACACCAGTGAAGTTGAGAACGCGACGCGTGTTTCACCTCAAAACGAGGCATCGAGTGATATCGACTCTACGACAGTCAGCCGCCGAGTAACTACTGAGTAATCGGCGGCTGGTGACGGATGACGGAGTCAAAATTTTTTTACTGCCCATTGCGTATCCCGCGAGCAGTAACAGCATTGTTTTTGATGTTTTTCTGCACGAATAAAGCTGTCCGTACAATAACTTAGCCGACAATAGCTTAACCGAGGTGTCGTAAGAGGTACCTCGGTAAGAAAGAGATTGATGCTATTCTACTCTACCGGACACCTATCGGCCATTTAAGATATTTAAATTTAAAGTTTTAAGATATTTGTAATTATCGAAGCTTAAAAGCAGTACACGAGAGATACATTTACAAGATTCTAAGCAAAGTAATGAAAATATTACACAATGTGAGCAGGATTCGCGTTCTTAATGTTACCGTTATTTCACATTATCGTGAGTATCAGGATAAGTGATTTTAGAAAGCCGTAGCTTTTTCCAATACTCCTGAATTTTGATACTACAAGGTAATCTTACTTTAATATTTTGTACATTATTTTAAATATTTTTTTTAGGAAACAGTTTGTAACGTAATCCACTTATTACATTAAAACTGTTTATTATACAGTTATTCGTTTTCTAATGATTTGCCTTACTTGTGGTATTATATGTATTAGTTTTCACAACATCATTCTAGGTTAACAAGAAGAAGTTTGTTACCATTTCACGGTTAAACCACTGAACCGATCTTGACGAAATTGGACATAAAAATAGAATACTTTCTAGGGACGGACATAGTATACTTTTTATCCAGGAAAGTCAAATAGTTCCCACGGGATATTTAAAAAACCTATACTCGCGCGGACGAAGTCGCGGGCATCAACTAGTATAGCTTTAAAACTATGTCAGGCCGAGTAACGAGAACTGACTTTCGTAAGTTTAAATAAATAAGATTTTTCTTAAAGATGCATCGTCGTTGCATCAATGAGTAATAAAAATAATATACACGCTATCCATAATACCCATACTAATATTATAAATGCGAAAGTCCTCTCTTTTTCTCTCTTTGTTTGTTACCTTTTCAAGGCTCAACCGCTGAACTGATTGCGACAAAATTTGGCACAGAGATAACTTGCATCCTGGAGACGGACATAGGATACTTTTTTATCCCGGAAAATACGTAGTTCCCACATGATATTTATAAAGCCTATATCCACGCGGACGAAGTCGCGGGCATCAAGCTAGTAATATAATAAATGCGAAAGTAACTCTCTCTGTCCCTCTGTCTGTTTTTTACCTTTCCACGGCTCAACCGTTTAACCGATCTTGACGAAATTCGGCACAGAGATAGCTTGCATCCTGGAGACAGACATTCCGAAAAATCACAGGTTCCCACGGTATTTTTAAAAACTTAATCCACGCGGACGTGATCGCGGGCTTCAGCGCTAGTCTGCTATAATTAAATAGATAATATTTTCACAAAATCGACATCATTATTTTATTACTTAACAGTGATCCTTTTTAACCTCGACCAAATATTGACCAAGACTCGAAGAAATGTTGTGAGTGGTGTACAAAATAGAAACAAGGTGATAGCATTCAAATACATTATATAAAACTACTAAAGCACACATTTCAGTAGCTGTATCGTATAAAGCGCAAGACCACGTGGTCTAGTGGTAAGTGATTCAGACTTCTACTTATGTCCAGGTTTTAAGACCCAGCTGGGGCAAACATTTGTGTAAAAACATAATTATTTTGCTTTCGGGTCTGGTTGTCTTGTGATCGTCCCCGTCTTAGCCTACCAAAGATCTTAGCTCATGAGCGTTACACCGGGTGCGGATAGGCTAGGACGAGTGAATGCCTCCGGGTTTGCGCGTACTCCTGTGTCACTATAATATCTAATTGGCAGTCGAATGCTTCCAAAAAATATTATCTAATTTTGTCGCCGTGGTCGAAAAATCGGTTCAGAAAAACATACATCGTAATAAAAATACATTCATATATACTCGTATTATACAAACGTATACATACAGGATTGTGGTGGCGGCTTAAAAGAATCTACCACCCCATCTCAACCCGTGAGTGTCGTAAAAGTCGACAGCGGGAATATAAAAACCAGGAGATGAGCAGCAGCATCTTCCTGAAAGCGTCATCTGAATAAATAAACTGCGGTTGCCAAGTCACCTGCCCAGCGTGGCAACTATGACAGAATCCTCTCAAAATGAGAGTCAATGTATGGAGGAGGCCTATGTTCCGTAGTGGACTAGTGATAGGCTGATATGGTGATGATGATGATGTGGTGATATGGTGATGATGTCTTTAATTACACCTGCCAGAATAGCTCACCTCACTGCGTGTTGACAGAGAATGCAGATAGGCATTAAGTCCGCCCATTGATACCTAAGACTCAAAGCGTGTAACAATACAGATAGTAAAAAAAAATAAAAAAATCATAAATTAAAATATTAACCCGAATAACCTGTATAAATGTTCACTCATAAAATCACTCCTCCTTCCCATTGCGGTAGACAAAGACCATATCCATAGGCTACTTGTTCGCCCCCCTCAAAAAACTCTTCGCGTCACGTACCGGGAAGGGGCAGGACAACGTCTGCCATGTCCAGCTAGTTAAGAATATAAAAAAAAATTAACCCTTCAAGGAACGGCGGTTAATCTTTATTTGCAAATGAATTAAAATGAAAAACTTATAAATGTGTAATGAAATTTCGAGCATTATCATATTCAGACGCAGAAAATGGATGATAAAGAAGACGAACTTTGCAATTTAATATTCTAGGCGGCTAAGCGATGGTTGGACTTATGAGCAGACATTGCACTAATAATCAGGTCACCAATTTGCTCGTCTCACCACTTGTAAAAAGAAACTAGTGACCGCATTGAAACTGCATTATTATAAATTATTTATAAATTGACCATTAAGGAATATGACATCTCTTTTAAATTTACTTTTTTATAGGATAAAGCGATGAGACCAGAAAAAGTGTGTGACCAGAAACGGTGATTACACTAGCTCTCAGATCGAAACATAGTATTTTTTGCACACTATTGATTCACAGCAGAATATCTGGCCGAGGGTGGTACCTACCTAGACGAATTCCTGCACAGGAATCCTACCACCAGTAAAACATACACTATATTTTATTTTTTGCATCATTTGTATTTGTTACTTTCATTTATAAGGTTTTATTTATGTAAAAGACATAAATTGTAAAAGTTTTTACTTATATGACAGTTAAGAAAACATCTTATGTAGAATTCAGTTTAAATTCCTGTTTTTCTTTGTACGATGTGGTATTATCTTCGTAGCATTGCTCCCAAGAGAAATTAACATCATTACTAACTTTTGTATGCATATTAAACGAAAGCTGCATTGCTTTCTTATTGCCTTTTATTTTAAACGAGAAAACAATATTTTGCTGTTCGCAGTTTCATCTGTTTATAATATATATTACATTCAATTAGAACAGTATAAGACTGTTCATTAAAATATTCAAATTAGTTAAATGCAAATGAATTATATTCAGAGAAATATAATGTATATTTCATTTTAAAATTTCAAATATCTGTCAACACTCACATGATATTAAGGTTCTACAGCGTTGGACAAATATTTCATTTGAGCGATATTAATTAAAGTAACAACGTAAATTCCCTAACAGTTATGTAGGAATATAACTATTACAATAATACAACTAGACTGTGGTGTGGTAGCGGCCTAATAGAATCTACCACCCCATCTCATCCCGTGGGTGACGTAAAAGTCGACAGAGGGAAAATGAAAATCAGGAGATGGGCAGCAGCATCTTCCTGGAACATCTGAATAAATAAACTGCGGTTGCCAACCCGCCTGCCAAGCGAGGCCACTATCGCAAAATCCCTCCAAAATGAGAGCTATAAACTTTTGTTGCTATGGGGGAGGCCTATGTTCAGCAGTGAACTTGTCATAGGCTGAAACGATGACGATAAAATTATATAATTCAAAATATAACACAGACATTAAAAACAAATGAAACACTAAAAAATCAATAAGATCCACTAATAACAATTAAAAAAAAATCTTTGTACAGACATGCTTAACCCAAGATAACTATTTTTAGATGCAGTATTGTACTGTATGCAGAATTGACATTCTAAATGACGATGATACAAATAAACCAAATGCCGCTTTTCTTCTCAGATTTCTAAAGTCTGAATAACAATTTAAGTTATAAAAAACATTAAATCCAACAACTTGCGCCTTTTAGTTATTATATTAATGTGAAAGTGTCCAAGACACTTATAGTAAGAAAGCAATTTAGCAAGACGGTTTTCAAATGAATGATGGCAAAGGAAACGTTTTTGTACAGTTTCTAAGCATTTACGGTATAAATCTTAGAGTGGATTTCATGTTATATATTATAGATATTACAGATGTTGGTTAGATGGTCGAGTAAAACTCGGATCTCTTTGAAACACATCGATTGAATGTTTGGGCAAAAAAATTCAACCCACCGGCCGAAAACCAACAATTTGTATTTTTTTGCAAATCTTGACCTCGTCTGGGATTCAAACCTATGATCTGCAGTGTAGAAGTAAGGTACTCTAACTAGTAGTCCACGCGATAGTTAATCAAACATAACGACAACTTATATTTTTAAACTACTAAGTGTGCCAGTGCGAATAATCGTACAATCATAATCGTGATGAGTTATCATCAATCGTTTGATAGAAGAAAAAAAAATATTTTCTACGTGCTCATAGTACCGGTAGATGGCGTTTTTGAATATTAATAAAGAAATTCAATAATAATATAGAAATTCAACTAAAAATAAGAAATCATCTATCCGTATATACATTTTTCCTCTATCCCTTTAACATAACCAATCTAGGCCAACAAGTCCCAATTAACAAAATCTGCATCACATACAATTTAATAAGTTAAAAATTGGAGATAGATACTTTCAGTGACTCGTTTAAAATATACAAAAGAAAGGTAATTTTTGTTCCTAATGTAGCATGACATACTCGTACACTATGAACACTTCTACTTTAGTGATATGTATGTGTGTGTGTACTTTTGAATTGTTTTTGATTTTTTTAGTTTAATTGTGAATTGTCATTACATTTAAGTTTTTCTATCGTCGTGTTTATCCCTTGCCGTTTTTATTATAATCATTATACTTGAACTAAATTTAAAAAAAAATGTGATACAAGTATAATGTAATGTATAAAGTAATGATAGCTTTACTGATGACGTCGTGTCTTATTATTGTGAATGTTGCGTGCATTTGTTATAGATATACCTGCTAGAAATATTTAGTTTGTAAGCTGTATTTGTTAATGTACGAGTAGTAAGATAGTATACTGTTGATGCGCCTGAATAAAATAAATAAATAAATCAGTAGTAAACAATTTCAAATCAAACTATTTTTAACTCAATAATCATCACATATATTTATACAATTTGAATTCTGATTGCTTTTTAATAATTATTTATGAGTAAATAAATCAATCATCAATAATCAATCATCAATATCATGGATTATTTACTAACTACTATTCATAAACAATAAGTACGATGGGTGAAAATTATTCGTTGTAGTGTTAAAATACACTTTTTATATTTGATCAAACCAGCAAGTCAAAGAATATAAATTTTGTGGAGTGTTAGAAAGTTTTTTGAACTTCTTTAGATAATTTTGTTTAAATATTTTTTATATTCTTATATAACCTCAGTTTCTGATCCTGAATTACGCCCAAATCACGTAAACCATATGCATATGGTATATACATTATACAATATAGATGATATTGTAAATCTTATATTTGTTTCAGATTTAAAGTAATGTATAAACTGTCGTAGGGACACCCTACGACAGTTTATACATTACTTAATTGATAGTCTGAAAAATAAAAAGGTATTTTCAGCCTTTAAGGAGGACTCCTTAATTTTTGTCTCAGTATTTTTCCATTTGACGTCGAGCACTTAGTCACCAAATTTCAAATTGCTATTAAATATTGTTGACCAAAATAAAACTCACCATACGAAACACAGTGTCATTGAACTGCTACTTTACTGGTAATCTGTGAGGGTTATCACAGATAGATTCATAAAGACAGTTTCACAGTTTTTGTGGTTCGTAGAGTGCACTTTGACTCTACCACGTTATAATGTATGTTTAATTTAAGACTTTAAAAACCCCGCCCAATACTAGCCTAGACAAGTAAAATAAAAATACACATATATTCGTGAAACTTTTTATGTCGACGGCGCATTCAAGCGTTATGTAATTGTTTGTCACGAATGTCTAACTAATTACGGTTATGGAGTACTGCCACCAATTTTATTTACTTATCGTTCAGTCTCTTCATTCAGAGCTCTGTTGTGCAGAATATTTATTAATCTGTGATGAGTGTGAGAAGACGTATTCATTTCTTATGTGGAATACTATTAAAAATCGCAGTTATATACATACATGCATACATACAGTCACGCCTCTTTCCAATAGGGGTTGGCAGAGACCACATCTTCCCACTTGTTACGATCCAAACACACACATATAACGTTACAAAAATCAATTTCAATACTGATTTTAAAGATTGACTGAATTTTGAAAAGGCGGAAATAAAACGTAGCATAATAATGTTCATACCTACTGTTTGTTGAAAACGTGAAATAATAAAACGTTAAGATAAAATTTTTGTTTCTTTATTAATTTATTTTTATTGTAATATTTCAGCTAAGAGGAGAATACATTTTGTATTCATAAATCTTTTATTGACAGAACAGCTGATTATCATCTTTATATAAGCCCATTAAATTTTCGCTCTGTGAACTTTAGTGATACCCACTGGAAGAGATGAGGTGGTCGATTCTCTTAAGCCGCCACCACACGTCGCAGGACGCCACACGGAACGGCTGATTGCTTTCATTATCTCATAAGTCGCCGAACTCATGTTATATAAATAATACTATGACAACTAGTAGGTACTTGATTGTTATTAAAATATATACGTATATGTATGTTAACAGCAACCTCTGCCGAAATCTCGAAAAAAAAAAAACTAAACGAGTACATTTTGAGTACAATTGTTATCACAACTGAATGGCGGGCCTAAACTAGATTTTTCCCCAGTCATTAAATTGACGATGATTGATAAGTTTTGTTTGTTTATGAAATAATTACTGTCTTGAGTTGATGTAAATCCAAAAATTGTGCTGAATAAATGCATGAAAGCGAGTGCAGAATTTGAATCCATAAAATATTAAAATTGCTGAGTCGTTACAATCTAAGAAGAAGCAAAAGTTGAGCTGACTCACCTACCATTAGTTCAATGCAGTGCTTTTTTCTTAAATCTACTTTAAAGATGGAATTCTTTATTAATAATTTTAATTTCTTTTATCTTACATTGAAATCTTACTCTTTAGAAGTGTGAATAAAATATTTAACGTTTTTGGGACTCGTTTGTTTAAACAATTCAATACTTCTTCAGCTACGTGACATATTGAATAACTTTTTGAAATATGGAAATGGAGTATAGTGATTACCAAAAATTTAGTATGCTTAAATATTAAAAACATTTCGCCTGAGAGCAGTATAACGTGGGGACAGTAGGTATAAGGAGCGAACAAATTACACATACTCCATATCATCATTATCATTTCATACATTAGTCCACTGCTGAACATAGGCCTCCCCCATAGATTGCCACAAAAGTTTGTAGCTCTTACTTTGGGGGGAATTTTGCCATAGTTGCCATGCTTGGCAGGCGGGTTGGCAACCGCAGTTTATTTATTCTGATGTTCCAGGAAGATGCTGATGCCCATCTTTTGGTTTTGGTTTTCCCTCTGTCGACTTTTACAACACCCACGGGATGAACCCCATGTCATCCATGGTAGATAATCTTAAGTCGCTACAGTATAATAAAAAAAACCCACTCATATAATGATATTAACATTAATTTTTATCTTATGATTTCTTATATTAACGCAAATATTACACATTTAAAAAAACTTAGCTTATAGATTTTATCGCGATTAATTTTAACTATTTATAACGTGTCGTTACCTATCCAGACTACAATGACGGTCTTAAACGTCATCCTGTATATTATGTATTCAAATATGTTTGTGTGTTCGTAATCCATGCATTCGGGCATCGTTCATCCAATTGAGTTGTACAGCTGTGACGCATGGATGTTTTTGATACAGTACGATCCAGACATATACATACGTACATACGTACGTAGGCCTACCTACGCACCAACCGTATCTGTTCGTGCATCGTTCACACAAGTGTAAGTAGAGTTTTCGCTGTTAGCGTCTTGGCTTTTACGGCTTCATCGGACAAATGAGTAAAGTAAAAGGAAAGTAAAGTAACAGCCTATAAATGTCCCACTGCTGAGCACAGGCCTCCTCTCATTTCTGAGAGGGTTTTTGGAGCTGGGAATAGTCCGGCTACGCTGCTCCAATGCAGGTCGGTGGACTTCACATGTCCTTGAAATATTTCTATTCCTCGGACATGCAGGTTTCCTCACGATGTTTTCCTTCACCGCTAAACACTGGCACCGGGGATCGAACCCAGGTTACTCGCGTACTACGAAATTAAAGGCTGAGTGTGAGAGTCAATTTCATCAGGCAAAAGCGCTTCGTTCATCCGAATTAGTTGAAACTCTGTTCCATTGGTTTTGGCATTTGCCCGATCATCATCATCAATCATCAATCAAATCAAATCAATGTCTTTTTATTATTTTAGCTAATTCTAGCGTAATATCTCATTACTAAATTAAACTAGTATAAGCTACTATCAAAAAATAGTTTAGTTAAAAAAAAAGAAGATAGTTTTAGTGAAAACAATTACAAAAAAAGTACGCTATGTTACTGAGATGACCACTATGTAAATACAAGTGCTGAATGTATGTCGTTATTATCAAAATTAAGCACCGAATACTTCTAGCTCACCAAATATGATTGCTGATATTTGAAAAACACAGGTAAAGAAAATTACAAAACTGTCCGCACTTCTAACCACTACCTTAAACAACTATTTGAGAATATTTTGACTGACACGCAAAAATAAACTTTATCAGATAGTGCTAAAAGCTATATAGCCTTCTTTCTGTGGTACTTTGTAAGAATGTTTGTTGAAGCTCTGTTTTCGAGTTGTAAGTTGATTGAAACGCCGACATCTGGTAATTGGTAATAGTTTTCTTGTTAGTGTTAGCAGGAAAGTTAAGACAGTTTTCAAACATACGTACTAGAAGTTAGGCCATTTTAAATATTGGAAATAATTTACTTTTATATTAATGTAACATTAAAAATACACCGACTTGGGACAGAATATATATTTAATCAAAAACCCGACTTTAGCGCAGACGCTCTAAATAGAGTTTCATGATTTTCTCTAGAATCGCATCATCAGAACTTGACCAAAAATATATGAGACCACGACCCATATACTCGGTTTCTAATAAAAAATCATGAAAATTGGTTCACATAGTCAAAATCAAAATTTCTTTATTCAGTTTAGGCTTGTACAGAGCATTTATGAATGTCAAAAACTACACAGAAAAAAGGCCTTATCAGTGATGAACCGGCAAGAAACTCTGGAGTCTAATAAAAGAAACATAATGAATATTGTGTTCCAGACCGACCGCGGTCTGCCTATAACATACACTGTGTCACCCAGAACATTTCTGTGTAGAACCACACTGCGCTTGTCCCCCTGAGACAGTTTTTCAGTTCAGTTCTTAAGTCTCATATGCCCAATAATTACATTAGCTCTCAGTACCCTACAGACCGAAACACAGTAATGTTTGCACACTACTGCCTCACGGGAGTATAACTGGCACTGCGATGGTACCTGCCTTGACGGATTCCCGTATAAAAATCCTTCCACACGTCATCATCAGGGTCTCTGGTTCGCGTCAACCTCCATATTTTTTTTTAGATAAGTAAGATACAAAGATCATGCGGCTCACTAACGGAAATGACGTACAAAGAATTTGACGAAGATCTACACAGTTAACACATGACTCTCACTATTTATGACACACACTAATGCTTGGATTTATGATAACATTTCGAACTATGTACAATATTTTATAGTATGTTTAGAAATTTACAGTAAAAGAACACTACCTGTGCCGTCGGCTTTAACCCCGTAAAATGTTTTTAAAAATATTTATCTTCTGAACCATGCAAGATATCGAAATAGAACATACACGAAAATCTTATTGAAAATACGCTGAGTTGTTTTTGAGCCTTTTCGGGAAAAACTTTCAGACGGACAGACAGAAATTCTAACAGTCATTTATAATTAGGCGTAGTATAAATAGCAGTTATCACTTATATTTTAGCATTTATTTTGATATCACAGACAGTCACTTAAATTTTGTTATTGCTATAGATTTTTTTTAAAAAAGGCCTTAATGTTTTTAATGAAATGTTATAACTATTTTTAGACAATGTATTCCTTTCAACATTTATCTATAGGTGTCATCAGTGACAGATATTTTTTTGATATATAACCTACATATTAAATTGATGCTACTCAACAGAGAGCACTGCACTACATCGTTAGTGTTGCTATAATAGTAGACTTAAATATTCAGGCAGTGATATTTGCAACTCAACAACAGATGGCACACCATAACATCTTTAACATGGCCGCAGCTAGCGTCACTGAATGGTATGAACAGCCAATATACTACTAAACGAGCAGCTTTTGTATGTACTTGATATTTTGAAACGTCTCTAACGATTTTGATGAACTTTTCCATATTTTGTAGTGTATGTTATGTATCTAAATATCAACAAGCGGAAAAGCAATTTATCTCGCCAGAAATTATCACATTCCGTCATGAAATCAAAATTGTCGAGCGGAGTTTTGTCCCGCAGGAACTCAGAAACAAACTGTAGTCGTTAGTATCACTATCCCAGCGACAGAAATACGTTGCAGACTACTGGTGGTAGAATTCCTATGCAAGAACTCGTCTAGGTAGGTACCACCCCAGGGTCAGTTATTCTGCCGTAAAGCAGTAGTGCGCAAACATTACTGTGTTTCGGTTTGAAGGGCACTGTGAGCAATTTAAGTACTGGGCATATGAGACTCAAGAACTTATGTCTCAGAGTGATAGGCACGGTGTGGTGTCACACAGAAATTTTCTGGGTGACTCAGTCAGTTTTTAGGCCTATTAACGCAACTACAGTCTGATACAACATTAAGATGTTTAAAAAAACGATACCTAACACTTGTATTTCTCCTGTATCGTGAGTGCGTTTTACAGACATAAATTTCACATGCATAACCCTACCAGACCCGAAAACCCGCGGCGTAGAAGTCAGGTACGCTAACCACTAGGCCACGCGGTCATCAAATATTATTAGATTAGATATATGTAGGTGTCAATAGTTCGCAGCGACCACTTACTGAACGTTTGTAACTAAATTTAAAAAAAATATGATAGCACTTACAAAACACACGGGAAAATCCATATTTTATGTAGAATCGATAACCAATAATTTGTAAAAAAATATTGATAATTCTATTTCTTTTTTAATTCCAGCTTCGGTTGGATTTGGAATGGAACTAAAGACACGATAATATAATAATCAGTTAGCACATTAGTAAAGGTCAGAAAATAACATTCTCCATGGAAGCTTTTAAAAGTTATAAGCTCTACTTTTGAGGAGTTGTAACGATGTTTGCAGGAGCTCTTCGTTTTCAAGTTGTAAATTGATTAAAACGCCAAAGTCTGATAATTGCTAATAGTTTTCTTGTTAACTTAGAAGTGGGAAGTTTGAAGGCAGGTCTCTAAGTTTTACTTTGTTCTTAGCAGCTAATTGTTTGATCACTACGTTCTCGGCAACGTTTTTATTACTCTCAAAAACACGGGTTATTTTTAAGATTCTTGTACAAGTTGCTACTTTTTTTAATCTGGTTCGTAATACTCGAGTCTTCTTATGAAAAATCAAACGTTTTTCAAATCTTTATTAAAATCTACAGAATAAATTGATTGTACATATATTGTTTGTGTTTGAAATTGAACGTTCACCAAGTAGTGGTACGTTTAAAAAGCAATTACTAGCATAATTGTCATACCACCAAATGTATCCAGAATTTTAAAGTTAAAGAGATCTGCATATTCACAGTCGTGTATGTAGTTACAGACAGTTTCCAGTAAAAAATATATAAATATTTTGTAATAGAAGTTCAGAGAAAAAATATACAATCAGCTTGGTAATATTTTTCATTTGTATGCTTTTGCGAAAACGATGTTGTCCACCTTCTTAATAAATCGAGAATGATAAAAAGATTAATAACTTCACGTTTAAGTAAGGTTTAGGACACTTGTAAGGACATACAATAAAAACCATATTACAAGCTGTCAACGTTCTCACCTATATGATTTACTAGTTGTTAAAACGATTTTATTTAGTATAATATATTACATTATATATAATAATATATAGTTTATAAGGGCCGTGTGGTGGCGGTTCGTTAAAAGAATACTACCACTCCATCTCATCCAATGGATCTCGTAAAAGGCGAGTAAGGAATTAAACTGCACTGTGCACCCAACAGCGCATGGTGGCGATGGGCTCACCACCTATCACACCAAGTGCATTATATTGTTTTGGTGAAACGCGGATTGTGGCAGTCATCTGTTTTTGCAGTGAGTGCCCAGTCTACTACCCCTTATGGGATACAGTCGTGATCTTATGTATGTATGTATTTATGTATAGTATAAAAGTTTGTAAAACAAAAATATATATGCTATCAGTTAAATTAACTAACAACGATTTTAAGATTTACTACTACGCAAGAATTAAAAAGTCATATAGGCATATTCCTACTCTAGTATCCATGAGATATAAGATCTAAAAGATATAATTCTCATATAAGACGCATTAATTAACTAAAAATGCTTACAACTTGAAATTCAGTGACAAAATAGCTAGACTTTCATCTGTATTCCCGCGAGGGCCAAAACTGGGTTACGTGAGTGGCATCTCCCTACCCCTTTAATGAAAAAAAGTGTGACTGTATGTATGTAATGTATCTCTAGATACTGACATGCATCTAAAGCTTTATAAGCTTCAGAGATCTTTGTTTATCCGCGACAAGTGCAGTAAAGATTGCAATCGATTTTCCATTTTCCGAGAAGCTTATAATTTGAGGTAGCTTTAAGGCGAATAAAGACTACTACTCAATTTAAAAATCTACTTGTACTTACAAAGCTTTGAATATCCAAGCTTAATGCTTAACGCAAATTCAAAGAGATATTTTCTAGAATTACCTTTTTTAAATAAGAGCCGCATTGTGCCCTACATTCAGACTGTTGATATTATTATTGTATTAAGTTCTAAATCATCAAAATCATTGCAATAGTAATTTTCTTCAGACAGTCAAACACCATGTGGTAGCGGTTTAAGAGAATCTACCACCCCATCTCATCCCGTGGGTGTCGTAAAAGTAGAGTGGGAAAATAAATACCAGGGGATGGGCAGCAGCATCTTCCTGAAACATCTGAATAAATAAACTGCCAAACCGCCTACCCCCAAAATGAGAGCTCCAGAATGTTTTGTTGCAGTCAATGGGGGGGGGGGGGCTATGTTCAACAGAGGACTAAATAGGCTAAAATGACGTGTCAAACAAGACCAACAAGCAATTTAAAACATCAACACTGAACATGATTAAGTATTTAAGTAAAAAGAGATCACATACTACCATGATTGAGAAAAATGACAGCGAATGCTCTATTTCTGTTTTATGAATTATTTTTTTTGGTAAATTGTATAAAACATAAGTGTAATCTCATTGTACGAGTAACATAGTGGTATCATTAATTTTAAATACAGTTTTAAAAAGAGACGTGAATTACTATTAGACTAATTCCTAAATTAATACTAATAAATTTTAATATGACAGGAATTAAGGCACGTTATCACCCCAGGCCAGTTATTCTGCCGTAAAGCAGTAATGTGCAAACATTACTGTGTTTCGGTCTGAAGGGACACTGGGAGCTAGTGTAGTAGTCACTGAGCATATGAGACTTAAGAACTGATGTCACTGGGTCACACAGAAATATACTGGGTGATACAGCATTTGTTATGGGCAGACGTTGCATTTACCATCCGGTGAACGTTTTCGTCGTCTCGTCACTTTAAAACGAAAAATTTTAGTAATAATATCAAGAGTTTTTCTGCCCCACAGTAGGATTTCCCCTGTGTCGTGGGTGCGTTTTACAAACATAAATTCCTCATGCACAAACACCCAGACCCGGAACAACTATCTGTAACCCTTACAAATATTTTTCCTGTGCAGGAATCGAATCCCACGACCAGCGGCGCAGTTGCCAAGGGCTTAGCCACTGGGTCAATCGAGCCGAGGACATTACAACCAAATATGACCGAATGTAACTGGTTGAAATTTATATCACTTCACAGACAACTAAAGTTAAGTGATTTACACGTTTTGTCTGCGAATGTCTGGAGCTGGTAGTTCTCACCAGGCCTACCGTCCCGTTCCCACTTCCCTCCCTTATGTTTGGGTCTTTTCGACTTTTTAATCTGGACAGGACTTCTAGTCATTTTAGTGAAGTAACTGTCTGTGTGCTATCTCTTTTTTCAATGGGAATATCATATTGAAACCATAGTCGGCTCCCAACTCTTATCTTAATCACTTAACACGTTCTAGTTTGTCGGGTTTTTGATTAATTTTTTATTATTTTTTTAATCGACATATTCAGAAGTTATAAAAGTAACTCCCGAAACCAGAAAGTAACAAGTAACAATGTTCGCCTCCATTACAAGTTGTAAATTGATAGAAATGCATGTCCGATAATTGCTAATAGTTTTCTTGATAGTTTTGAATGATTTCTATTTATTTTATTCTAACGTAACAGTAATTATTGGATTCTAACATTTGAAAATAATTATTCGTGTTTCAAACATGTATCATAAGTGTCACGTTGTTGTAAAATTTTACAACATACAAAACTGAAACGCGGTCCTACGCTGCGGGCCGCATGAGGTAGCAGAAAGCGGATAAATGAGCTACGAAAAGGGGTATACTCGGTGTTTCTCTGAGATATTCAAAGGAACTGGAACTAAGTTCAGTGGTGGTAGGATTCCTATGCAGGAATCCGTCTAGGTAGATAGCAGATAGAGAGGTAGAGGACCATCCCTGGGCCAGTTATTCTGCCGTGAAGCAGTAGTGTTTAAACATTACGGTTTGAAGGGCACTGTGAGCTAGCGTAATCACTGGGCATTTGAGACTTAAGAACTGATGTCTCTGGGTGACGGGCGCAGTGTGGTGTCACACAGAAATATTCTGGGTGACACAGCATTTGTTGTGGGCGGACGTTGCACTTACCATCAGGTGAACGTTTTGCTCGTTTCATCACTTTATACAATAATAAAAAAAAACTAGAACTACAGCTAAGGCTTAGCCTTTAAGATCCGCAAAGCTGAAGTAATAGTGGGCCAGCGGGATACATAGCCAGTAGATCCGGCAACCGATGAGATTGTTGTTGAGTTGAGGTGCTTCTACATTACCGATGACCTGCCTAATTTACGGAAAGTCGATGGATGTAAGTTACTCAAAACCGTCCCTAAACTAAAGACATAATCTTTGCTTTATCATATTATTTTGCAAATTTATCTGTTGGTAAGTTGCACGGAGATTAATGAGCATAGCGATTAGCCTGCAGCGATTATATCATAATGTGTTTTATTTTCAATTCAACGTAAATACTGTATCCTCTTTAGTCTTATGTCTTGAGACAACTTCCAATGTCGCTTATATCATCACCAGCTCATACACTTTTATCCATATAATTTCTTACTTTAGCTTTTCACTTGAATAGACATCATCGCATTACTATACATATACTTTATTAATCTGACACCGGTCAAGAGACTAGCTCTACCCACACATCGACTGAATTTTGTCTTTCTTACAGACAGCTTACTATGCTAAAGACTGCGACAGACTTCACTTCGCGGTCTTCTGTGCAATCCACCAAAGTGTATATAGTATACGTGTCTTTTGGAAAGCATTTTGTATTTTCAAATAGAACGTTACAACAATTTTTAAGAAAAATACAATCATACGTCTGTCTACGTCTCTAGTGTAGCCCCGTTATATGTGACGGTATATAAAAGTTAGAAGCTCTGCTGTAATTATGGTTTCTCCTGGCTCTTTGCCGGTTTTGAGTTATTTGAAAACCATGCCGCTCTCTACCGTAAACAACTGTAATTTATGTAAAAGGAAAAAAAAAAACAGTAAATTAAAATTCAAATAAATTTGTGTTATTTATTACTTGGAACAAACTGAACTGAGTATATATTTCATGCTATCTAAATCTTTTCATAGTTATTCATATTCCGGACTTGATAAGATGCAAATTAGTCAACATTACAATCACATGTAGATATCACAACAAATGCCTCATGAGACCCATGAAAATGTGACTATTTAAGGATGAATTTGTATTTGAGCATTTTTTTTAAATAGATGAGGTGGAAAAATAGCAAGGGACTCGTGTGATGATAGGTAATCACCACCGCCCATGAACATCCGCAACGCCAGAGGAATCACGAAGAACTAAAATATTTAATTTTATAAACTGTTTGCTTAGTAAAACCCTGCTTATGAATTTATATTTCCATTATTAATACGTCATTACTTTATATATCCAAGTTTTAGGTATACGAAATAAAATTAATGCACAGTATATTCATAATATGAATTAACATTCAAATGTTACGGTGTCAGTGTAGTCAGCAGTGGAACCATTTTAAAATATGTTCTTTTATACATAAGAAAAATGTTCTGCAGGTATAATAAATCCATGCAATAAGTGGACTCTATATCTCACACATATCAAGAGCTTGCTAAGCTCTATAGATCTTAGCTTATCTGCCACAAGTGTACTGAACGCGATATTTATAGCTAGCCACTAACAATTCATTCGCTGAGAACTTATAAAGTAGCTAGTTTAAGACTTGGTAATGCTAAGTAATGTTAAAATTGGCTCAGAAAGCCTTTTCACTTAAAGTTATGTATTAAAAAAAGTAATTCACAAATTCTACAGATCCTTTAAAAAAGTTATAGACAATGCAATAATATATGTTTTAAGTTATACTCTGCTCTTCCTTAAAGATATATTCAAACCCCTGATAGGGCTATTAAGACAAATGGAAAGCGTTTATAATCTTCAATGAGAACACAATCGATTGACTGGCCTGAAGGATATTCATGGAAAGTGACTAAAAGTAGATCTAAGTAAAAGTACTTCAAAAATCATAATGCGCGGTGGTGATCACTTACCATCAGGTGAGCTGCTTGCTCGTTTGTCCCCTCTTCTAAGAAAAAATGGAGACATGTATTGATATGCTTCAGGCCGATTTTCAACCACACCGAATACTGCGAAGGATTACATTGCCACCGGTGTACGTGCAAACAGAGAGATGCATTGTCATTTTTTATTGAAGAAAGTGACGAGACGAGCACATCGTTCACCTGTTGGTAATTGCAACATCTGTCAGTATCTACACAGTTATGTTTGCATACTATTGCTTATCAGCAGAATAAATAGCCCCGCCACTGGGTGTTACCTACCTAACCAAATTCCTGCATAGGAATCCTACTTCCAGTAAAAAATCAGAGAGTGCAATCACGGCACAACCAAGCCTTTACTGGTGGTATAATTCCTACGCAGAAATCCGTCTAGATACCTCCCCAGGGCCAGTTATTCTGCCGTGAAGCAGTAGTGTGCAAACTTTACTGTGTCTGAAGGGCACCGAGAGCTAGAGTAATCACTGGGCGTATGAGACTTAAGAACTTATGTCTCAAGGTGACGGCAGTGTGGTGTTGTACAGAAATATTCTCAGTAACACAGCATTTGTTATGGGCAGACGTTGTACTTACCAGAACATGAACTTTTTCCAACTTTATCAAATAAGAAAAGTCCGAAAACTAACAATGATTTTTTGCAAACTTTACTTCAACAGTTATATCTGCAAAATATATACGAGTATGTGTTAAATATATACTTTTACTTAGTTCGCTTACACGAAGATGGGCACCATGGGAATAGTTATTCACGAGAGCATTTTAATTATCACTAGATCTAAAGTTCTTGTAAAATGTAATATGTAATAATTCATATATAATAACTAAAAGCTACTCGAAGTATGCGGTGATAAAAAGATATTTAATCGGAGTTTCATGCCGCGAAGCGAGTGTCGAAGTAAATTGAGCTTTAATTTGTTTGCGTGATGTTTTGTTGCTATAATGTTGAGATTTGAACTTCGGGGACAGGGCAGTTAGCTTTATTGTTTCGATTATGTTAATTTAGTTTACCGTCAAAGACAAATTACCCAAAGCCATAAATTGTGTATCGTATAAATTAAATTCGATTACCTATATATTTTGACAGTTCCGAGCTATCTTGAAATCAGTAAAGGATTTCAAAATAATTGGTTTCACCTTCAGCTCACCTAAATCTTTCGAAGCATTGGGCAAAGCTATAATAATTTCATCATCATCATTTCAGCCTATCACTTGGCCACTGCTGAAAATAGGCCCGCCGTATATTGCCATAAAAGGTCTCTTTTTGGGGGGACTTTGCCATAGTTGCCACGCATGGCAAGCCGGTCGGCAACCGCAGTTTATTTATTTAGATGTTCCTAGAAGATGCTGCTGCTGCTGGTTTTAATTTCGAATCGCTCTGTCGACTTTTACGACTCCCACGGGATGAGATGGGGTGGTAGATTGTCTTAAGGCCGCCAATACACGGCATAACATGATCAAAACCTTTTATCATACTAGAGATTAATATGTATGTTATGAGTACTAGTTTTACTTTTAAACGGTATTCATTCTATCGCCCGTTTATATTTATTGACTACAAAAGGTAACTATGTACTACATATGTACTGTATCATTTAGACCCGATTTCACCGATCGCTTTGGAAACCAAGTTTAATAAAACCACGTTTTACTGAACTTAGTTCAAATGAATCATTTGAACACGGTTTTCGTTTAAGGTTTAAGGTTAAGGGTAAGGTTAAGATTTCATCGGTTCCATTTCGATCGCATTCAGAAAAACGAAGTTAACGTGAAATATCGTCACAATCTAAAACAAAAACTCGATGTATTTATTACCTTGCGACATCAGTCTGTTTTTATGCATAAGACACATAGGTATGCAAACAATAAACAAAACGTATTAAAAATATTTATTGTGTTTACATAGTGGTGCAATTGGCAATGCTCTAAACGCGTTTAAAGAGCTGAACGTCGAAAATTGGGCGTTCAGAATTTGAACCGCGTTTAGCTTTAATCGCGTTCAGTTGTTGTTGGTGAAATGCAAACAGTAGCATTGAACTCAGTTAAACGCTTAAACTTCGTTCAGTTGAACTGATCGCGTTTAGTTTCAACGGTGAAATCCGCCCTTAATGAGACTGTATACATTGAGATGTGTAAGCTTGCAGCGACATATAACCGTCATATTCTCTTCGCGTCAGGATCTGAAGAGTACTGGGTCGAGATGTCCTTCCCAGGTCAGAACTCGCGATTTGGCGAGTAGCTACTCTTTTCCTTGGCACCTACATGTGCCGAATACCTGTGTAAACATGAAAGTATTTATTAACTGCAACAGTTGTTCAACTAATTGTTGAAGTTGTTTTACTGGTAGTAGGATTCCTATGCAGGAATCCGTCTAGGCAGGTACCACCCCAGGGCCAGTTATTCTGCCGTGAAGCAGTAGTGTGCAAGCATTACTGTGTTTCAGTTTGAAGGACAATGTGAGCTAGCGTAATTCCCTGGGCATTTGAGACTTAAGAACTGATGTCTCAGGGTAACGGCCGCAGTGTGGTGACACACAGAAATATTTTGGGTAACACAGCATTTGTTGTGGGCGGACGTTGCACTTACCATCAGGTGAACGTTTGGTCGCTTTGTCACTTTTTTTATTGTAATAAAAAAAAACTGAGATAACATTAATATCTGACAGTAACTACATGTTTCTACTATTTGCTTACAATATTTTCTATAATAATCCATATTTACATAAATATTTTGTTATATATAGTTAATAAATTCAAAATAATAAGTCGTTCTAAAAAAAAAATATGTTATATTGATGATAACACGGATAATCTTCAATGAACTTTGATGAAATGCTTGTTTTTTTTATAAATTGGTAAAAAAAGTAAAGTAAAGTTTCAGCCTATAAATGTCCCACTGCTGAGCACAGGCCTCCTCTCATTTCTGAGAGGGTTTTTGGAGCTAGGAAGAATCCGCCACGCTGCTCCAATGCGGGTTGGCGGACTTCACACTTCTATTCCTCGGTCATGTAGGTTTCCTCACGATGTTTTCCTTCACCGCTAAGCACGTGGTAAATCAGCACTTAAAATTGTAGAACAATATTAGAGGTGCTGGCACCGGGGATCGAACGCAGGTTACTCGCTTACTATGAAATTAAAGGCGAGCACCAGGCCCCTGAGCTACCACGGTAATTAACGGTAAATACACTAAACTTGTTTCGACAAGTCTTTTGTATCAATCCGGCCGGTGTAGTAATGGAGATCCTTTTCTTTCAAATAACAAACCTAACTTTTCCCATTTAAACTTAGTCGCTTTTTATTCTCCGCAGCAGGTAAAAATAAAAATCATCCTTTCAACAGTAATTTTGTGGTCGCAATCTGATCGTGATAACGAGAAAAT
This sequence comes from Luehdorfia chinensis, assembly GCA_019845155.1. Classification (NCBI taxonomy): domain Eukaryota; kingdom Metazoa; phylum Arthropoda; class Insecta; order Lepidoptera; family Papilionidae; genus Luehdorfia; species Luehdorfia chinensis. The sequence continues at coordinate 455,896 of JAHVAK010000007.1, read as the reverse complement.
TTGTATCATTTCTCATCCTGAATATAAATTTTACGTATATATTTCTTGTAATTATTACTTAAACGTTGTATTCAAATATTTTTAATACTGCTCAATGGAGAAAAATAAACAAATTTAACATTTAACAGTGTTATTACGTATAAAATAAAACCTGCGAAAATATTTATTACCCATCCCTTTGAATGAGACATTAAACTCCATATTAACACTGGACTGTAATGGAGTTTACTTGTTGCCTTCGATAATTTGAAAGTTTGTTATTGATTTAATTTGAGCTGCCATTACGGTAAAACTCTTTATTATTTTCTCTTTATTACTTCATAATCTTACATTACACGTTTTAAATTCATCTTTCAATGTAATATAAAATCACGAACAACTCTTTTAACTCAAGGCAACCGTTTTTGGTTGGAATTCCAAAGAGACAAATCAACTTTTCAAATGAAAAGAAACGTCGGGTTATAAATAATAAAAAAAAATAAACGCGATAAAATCCGTAAAATTAGTTTCAATCAAAAAATGAAAAGAAATTAATGTCCACAACAAATGTGACTGCAGATTATATTTTGTAAAAAAATACTGTACCTGGAATACCCCAAGTTACTTGAGAGGATGGTCACAATAAGTTCGATAAGCATTCATACCGTTTTGTATCAACTTCTTCTTATGTTACCATTAATTCGCTGAAATAGAGAATCAGGCTCTTGTGAAGGTACTGTGAATTGCGGCAGTGTCGAAAATGTGACGCCGAGATGCATTTTCTAAAATGTGCGACGAAAAGCGAAGTATTCATACAGTATACAGTCCGACAAAATTGCAGATACGTCTTTGCAAAAATGTGGTAACAAATTTCTTCCGTATTAGTAAATTGTACCTCAGTTAATTCAGAACAGGTTTATGTACTGGATGAATTTGAAAAAAGTAAACAGAATCAGGCGTTACTTTGCGGAAATCCATTATAATGATGAAAAGAAAGTTAAATTGCTAAGATCCGCATGCAAACATGGATGTGCATGCGGATTGCTAAAAAATTTACTTTTAATCTTTTCTTCAGAATTTGAAAAAATCGAGTTGCTATAAAATGTCTTCCCTCACTCTTATAGTAGCGAAGACGTTTACAAATAAATCTGATATCTGTTAAGGAAAAAATCAAACAAAATATTTTTATTCATACTAGGAAGCGTATTTTGATTTAATAGAAAAACAATATAATAAGTTTTTATTAATAGCAATGAAGTAAGTTATATAATATTTAAGTAAATTATAATGTATAGCAATGAAGTAACTGAACAAGTACCTACTAGTACGTAAGACCCGCGGGTAGTTTGACCTATTTGCTGGCATTATAGCGTGAATCCATTTGTAACTAGAGATATTTATATTCGTCTTTTATGTAGCTTAGTATCTTAACCTCTATGTATATTTATAAAAAAGGGAAATTTAATATAAATAATAACTGATCGTCTCTCCAGGACACTTTGTATTGCTGACTTAACTAAATTAATTCTTTGAAAACCAAATCACGACAGTATTATTTAAAAATCTTCAAACATTATATTTTGGAAATATATCACACCGCACCGCACAGTTCATACATAAATTATCGAACTTACGAAACATATAAGCACCTGCTGAAATGTTTGTGGGTAAAGGGACGACCAATAGCGGATTAAACATTATTACTTACTTGGTTTACTTGACTTCCCAAAAATATGAATTAAATCTGTGTTAATTATAATCATATACTGACATGTATATTATTAGGCCATTAATCATATTTTTTTAGCAGAGTCTTAAAGTTATTAAGTTTATAATACTAAATTATATTACGTAAATATAAATATTTGTGATGGTTTTTATAACAAACATTGCAAAAAACCCGTATAGGAAATAAATGAAGAGGTTATTGAGGTTTATAACGATGTGTATTTTTTAAGCAAGCGTATTTTATTATATTGGAAAAAGTGATGAAACGAGCAAAAAGATTATCTGATGGTAAGCGCAACGTCTGCCTGAAACAAATACGACAGTCATCCAGAACATTTCTGTCTGACGACCACACTGAGCCCATCACCCTGAGACATAAGTTCTTAAGTCTCATATGCCTAGTGATCACACTAGCTCACAGTGCCCTTCAAACCGAAACACAGTAATGTTTGCACGCTACTGCTTCACAGCAGAATAACTGGCCGGATTCCCGCATAGGAAATCCCTTTTTAATTTGAAACGTTTTCATTGTATTTTTATCCAACTTCTATGAATTGTGCCAATCTTGAAATTGCATACGTTTACTGCTGTCTGTGAAGCAAAACCTGAAGTTTAATTAAACTTCTTGATTTTGAAATGAACCTAAAATTAGAATGAATAACAATACAAACTTTCGGATCTCAACGTTACCACAAAGTTTAGTACAGTGTGGGTGTTAAAAGCATGTTGTGCTTCAACAGGATGCGAAGCTTACAGTTCATTGAAATTATTATCTTTTGTAACAAATAAAACATGGATTTCTCCTCTATCGTACCTAAAAACTCAACTTGTTGTAAAAAAGTAAAGTAACAGCCAATACATGTCCCACTGCTGAGCACAGGCCTCCTCCCATTTTTGAGAGGGTTTTAGAGCCGGGAAGAGTCCGCCACCCTGCTCAAATGCGGGTTGGCCATGTCTTCGAAATATTTATTACTCCTCAGACATGTAGTTTCAAGGCGTTTTCCTTGACTGTCGAGCACGTGGTAAAAAACGATTATGTCTTTGCCCAAATATTGGCTCCAACTGAAGTTTGAACCCAAGGACGATGGCGTAGCAATCAGGTACCCTTATATTAGCCACGCGATCGTACTAACCGACTAACAGACATCTATAAAATATTATAAAGTTTATTTTTCGTGTCTAAATTTTAATGTAGTAAATATCCATAATTAGGACATAAATTATATAAATTCTTTAGCGACTTCAAAATTTCTTTTGTTGCAAAGGATTATTTTAGCATAGTAAATTTTGCCCAGTAATGGAGTTTACGTGTTGCCGTCAAGTCTCCCCAAGTTAAATCGTGTTTTAATATAATGTAACTTTCCTGCTTTTTGCTTAGGTATTTTAGATGTATTTTATTTTGTTTAAGACTGCTATGCGTAAAACTATTGAAGATATATGATTTATTTATTTATCAACAAGGCATGTAAGTACAGTTACTTTTTCTAAATGACTAAATAGCTTATAAATGACTTCTTTTGGGCACCTTTTTTGTCAAAAGGTTTTGAAGGTGGAAAGACTGTTCTTCTTGAGCTTGGCGTACTTCACATGGCTGCGAAAGATATTTATTACTCAGACGTGCACTAGGTTTCCTCATGATATTTTCCTTGACTTCCGAGCACGCGCTACGTAAAATTAAGAAATGTTTTTAAAGGTGCCAGCACTGGTGATCGTTATCGGGTCATTTACAGCATTATGGGCAGCAGCATCTTCCTGGAACATCTAGATAAATGATTTGATGATGATGTTCTCCTAGCCGATTTCGACCACGGCGACAACTGCCGACTTCTGTCGATAGCCATCAACTGCGCAGGAGATATAATAGTGCCACAAGTGTACGCTCAAACACAGAAGCACTCACTCGTCCCAACCTACCCGCGCCCGATGTAACGCTGATGCGATAAGATCGGAGGTAGGTTAGGATGCAGTGTCAGAAACACGGGGACAATCACAACACAACCAGACCCGAAACCCAACCATTTATGTTTTAGCACAAATGTTGGCTCCGGCTGGGATTCGAACCCAGGACCCGCGGCTTAGAAGTCAGGTACTCTGACCACTAGGCCACGCGGTCGTCATAAATGAACTGCGGTTGCCAACCAGCCTGCTAAGCGTGGCAACTACGGCAAACTCCCCTTAAATTGAGAGCTACCAGCTTTAGTGGCAATCTATGAGGGAGGCCTGTGTTCAGCAGTGGACTAGTGATAGGCTGATGATGATTATGATGACCCGGACCCTAAGCTACCACGGCTTTATATTTGTATCTTAATTCTTAAAAGTTAGTATGTAAAGGACCTTAAATATTTAACAGAATTGTAATTAATAGTATCAGTTATATAATAAAAATCTTCATACCGTTTCATACATTTTTAAGTCGCAGTAGATGCAGTATGCCATTTACATAACCGCATCTTGTCTGTAGCAATTGACCAATTACACCTTTTGAAAAGTCCACAAGTGGAGTATACATTTTCCGAATTCAAAATAACAGAGACGCGTAACGAGCGATTCAAGTAATTATTTTTATCGAAACATTTCCCCACACCCGTACGTCTCCTGTTTAGTTAGCGCGTTGTAATACATAAAACGGGTGGTAGAAATTCTATGCAGGAATCACTCTAGGCAGGTGACACCGCAGTGCCAGTTATTCTGCTGTGAAGCAGTGGAAGCGTAAACATTACTGTGTTTTGGTTTGTGATAGCTAGTGTAATTTTTGGGAAAATGAGACTTAACATATCTCAGGGTGCAGTGCGATGTCACACAGAATCGTCTTGGTGATACAGTATTTGTTATGGACGGCCTAGTTTTGAAGTGTTTCACCTCAAAACGCGTCAAACGCCGAGTGACTCGGCGGTCGATAGTGGTAGAGTCAATGTCACTTTATAATGCCTCGTTTTGAGGTGAAACACGTGTCGTGTTCTCGACTTCATTGGTATGTATTGCCTAGTGGTAGTGTTATAGTGGTGGAGGGTATCTGGTGGCGTTGCATGCGGATCTTAGCACATTAACTTTCTCTCCTTTACTATAATGGATTTCCGCAAAGTAATCGCCTAATTCTATTAACTATACAATGTTATGTAAAAAATGTTTGAGGGTATCGAACTAATGAAAAGTAATCACTTAGTCACTGCGCTTACTTACTATTTATTAAGAAAGAAAACCATGAATCTAATCTAATCTTGGGATATTAATTTAAATTAAGATAGAAATCTTAATCGAGCTTGTAAATATGTCATAATTTTTTGGCATACCACAAGTTCATACATAATAAGAAAGATTTTATTAAGTTAAAATTGTGTTTCCAATTAGCTCAGTGTCTTCTTTAGTTTTCAATGGGTTCAGAAACTAAATTCAATGGAGGCTTAATTATTAAGCACAATAACAGAGATATCATTACAGCTGTACCGTAAATTGATTTAGATATTCGTGAGTCAATACGATATTAATTGGTTTGCGCCCCTCGGGATTTAACGTATCAAAGAGCTCAAATTTCGATTATACATTTTGTAAAATGTGATATCTAAATTACTTCTATTCTTAGTAAGACATTGAATATGAACCACCAATTAGCTTTATTGTAGAGAAGACCCATAAAACATTCTCATTTGCAAGTTACCCTTAAGGATAATTGAGTTGCTCAATGAATAATACAACTTACGCCTAGTAAAAAGCTTCTATGAAACGAAAATCTTAAGGATGGATTTTTTGTGGATTGCTACCCGACGACGAATAAACGAGTAAAAACTAAGTTTGTCTAACTAATATTATAAAGAGAAAAGATTAGACTTTTTGAATGTTTGTTTGGTTGTAATGAATAAACTCAAAAACTACTACACCGATTTTATGGATTCTTTGAGCTATAGACTGCTACATTTACATACGTGATGGTGGCATCACCGAGGTGCGCGGCTCTCTTTGCGCAGCGGTAGAGTGCGGTCGTTTTATTTTGCTACCACAACATCAAATATTGTTTACAGGGAAGCTCTAAGCTCTAAGCAAACTTTAGTTGCTTATGTTCCCATAAATAAAACATTATTTTGGTAAAATAACCTAATGTAATCTGGACTCATCTGATTGATGGTCAGAATAGTCGCAAAAAATGTTAGAGTAAGAAATTGTTGTTGGTACTTTGTCCAGATGAAGTACTAATCTATCTTTCTATATGTATCTACCCGTGCAAAACCGGGGCGGATCGCTAGTTTAATATAAAACCATATGTAATTCAGTAGACGAGTGAAGCACCATTTATTAAAAAGAATATTCATTCTTTAAAACTCGGCAATTCATTACTTAATTCACACATTTAATTATACGCCTCACGCTAAGAGCATAAATTGTCATGCGAAATTTATATTTCTATTGTTTGTTCCTAGAATGCAGTGCGCATAATTGACAGTGAAACAAAGCGACGAGGTTGTCGCTGAAGCGAACAGAGTAAAATGAAAATAAGTTAACATTTGGAGATAAGCACTTGCGTACGTGTACGAGTTGAAATTCTCATAAACTCTTTCATATAATTGGAATACAGAAAACGTTTTATAAGTGCTACGGTGGCGTTTTTATTTTAACTAAATGCTCGTCAATGGTCGAAATTCGACCGTAAATTATGAAAATTTTAAGTTTGTATCTTTTTTTTTAATTTGACGAGTCGAGCAAAACGTTCACCTGATGGTAAGTGCAACGTCTGCCCATAACAAGTGCAGAATATTTCTGTGTAGCACCACACTGCGCCAGTCACCCTGATATATAAGTTCTTAAGTCTCATATGCTCAGTGATTACGCTAGCTCTCAGTGCCCTTCAGACCGAAACACAGTAATGTTTGCACACTACTTCTTCGCGGAAGAATAACTGACTCTGGGGTACCACCCTAGAGTCAGTTATTACATCCTACCTACCTAGACGGATTCCTGCACAGGAATCATACCACCAGTAAATTACGTTATTGAGGTTTGAGTAATTAATTATTGAGAACATTTTCAATTTCTCTACCATGTTTGACACTGGCAGTATGAACGTAAACATAAACTTATCCATACGAACATCAACTGTGCCAAATCTCCTTCGGGCGCGCAATACGCTTAAAAAGGGATACAAAGATTTCTCATCACGTAATTAATATAAAGATTAATAGCGAAGCGGTAATATCATGTCACGTGTAATGAGAAACAGACTTGAAGTGACTTTTATGACTCATCTTTATGAGCAACAATTGATGACAAATTTTATAAACGATTTAATAAAAGTACTTTTTTAAGGATAGAAAAATATATTTGTTTGGAATACCCACTCACATCACAGGTATATTTGTGAAACACTGTTAAAAATATGGAAGTATAACGAATATATATAAACCAGATAGTATTTAGATCATAGCAAGGGGAAAGACGCGGTCTCTGCGTACCCCAAGGGCAAGAGTAGTGACTCTATGTATTATCATCATCATCATCATCATTTCAGCCTATTACTAGTCCACCGCTGAATGTAGGCCTTCCCCATAGATTGCTACAAAAGTTTGTGGCGCTCATTTTGGGTGGAATTTTGCCATAGTTGCCACGCTTGGCGGACGGGTTGGCAACCGCAGTTTATTTATTCAGATGTTCCAGGAAGATGCTGCTGCCCATCCTCTGGTTTTAATTTTCCATCTGTCGACTTTTACGACACCCACGGGATGAGATTGGGTGGTAGATTCTCTTAAGCCGCTACCACATGGTAAAACTTAAACTACTACTCAAACTTTACTATGTATTATATGTGAGATAATAGCTTTCAATTTTCGTTCATAAAATATTTTGAATCTCTCTTGAATAAATAATGTACAATTCTGCTCCATATTATTTACTAAAGCAAATCAAACATTGAATTATGATTTAGAAGCATTTATTTGTAATGAATAATAAAATAGTATCTTTAAGGTAACATAAATGTTCTTATCTTCAATTTAGTATTTCTCATTTTGCTCAAAATTTATATGATCGTCAAATGCAGTACTGTGACTCAAACGTGAACAAGGGGGCAGCTATGAACTGGTCCACGGAAACATAATGAGTTTTGGAATTGTATTTATTCAAACATCTTTAATAATGCATACGATATTGAAAAAATTGATTATCTTTTTCTATCGTGGCGGAAAGGAAGCCAATTCGCTTGACTGACTCAGAGTCTATAACACTTGATGTCTCGTTTTCGGCGGGCGAAACAAGTGTCGTGGTCTCGACTTTAGTGGTGTATATTGCCTGGTGGTAGTATCGTAGTGATGGAGAGTATCTGGTGGCGGTTCCTGGTGGCGGTGTTAGTTTGCTTGTGCATGCTACTGAGGGAGGGCAGGCGGTGCTCTTCAAACACTGAGTAATATACACCATTGTTTGTCTTGCATGCGGATCTTAGCAAATTAACCACCTTCCTTCCAATAAAGGAAAGAAAGTTAATTAGCTGCAACGCAAAGTAACGCCTGATTCAGTTAACTATTTTTCTATAATTTCCAACGTGTCGATATTTTTTTTGTTTGTATAACTATTGGTTAGCTCGCAGGCTTTTACAGCTCAATAGAAGGTGACTCGCGAGCAGGTAGGCCGAAGAGTGAGAACCAACTTGTCTAATGATGAGCACCTATAATGGTGAGTACCACCGCAGTGCCAATTATTCTGCAGTGAAGCAGTACCGTGCAAACATTACTGTGTTCTCGTCTGAAGGGTACTGCGAGCTAGTGTAATTATTGGCATATGAGATATAAGAACAGATTACTTAGGGTGAAAAATGTAGTGCGGTGTTAAACAGACATTTTCTGGGTGACACAGCATTTGTTACGGGCAGACGTTGCACTTACCATCAGTTGAACGATTTGCTTGTCTCGTCAATTTTTTTCCTTAAAAAAATCTTACCAAAAATACAGCGCACGCATTACTCTACTGAATATCAGTAGTCATAACTAGCTCTCACTTTGGGGGGATTTGCCATAGTTGCCACGTTTGGTTAAGCGGCTTGGCAACCGCGGTTTATTATGTCTAATGTTCCAGGAAGATGATACTGCCCATCTCCTGGTTTCCTTTTTCCTCTGTCGACTTCCACGGCACCCAGGGGATGAGATGCGGTGGTTGATTGTCTTTTAAGAAGAAGATTCTAGGCACAATTATCTGTAAACCATACACATCTTTGATTCCTGCAGGAATCGAAGAAAACAAAAGCCGATCGTCAGCCGCTTCATCCTTCAATCGAGCTGTACATGTAGCAATACTATGCATAAATGAAACGTAGTTAAAGCGTGATCTTACTCATTCAAATGTAAATGAAAATTTTGTAGCAAAAAATTTCAACAGATTGTAACGATATACTATCTCTAATTACGTGTTTTTACGTTTTAGAAAGATTTAAGAAAATATTAAAAATTATAAAAAAAAGAAAAAAAAAAAATGTGGTCCAAAAAAGTTGGGAAAATATATATGAGGACCAATCCCAATAGTGAAATCAATATTTATTTTCCATTTAATTTTTCTTGGCATAATATTACATAGATCAGTGCCTAAAAATTACTTTAAAACATATAAAATATATCCAAGAGACCTTATCTCTCGAAGTACTATAGAAGATAATTAAAAATATTACAATATAAAATTAACTTCATTTGTATGGAAAATACTCTATATAGTTATTCATGATAAGGAAGTGTTCATGTAAACCAGAAGGTGTACCAACAGCTCAACATAGGGTGTGTGAGGTCGAGCATGACTCTCTATAGTATCAAGTTGCATAGTGCTAATGTTCCATACAAAGATCCTATGTAAGTAAAGTATATGATAAAATGGTCTATCATTGAAGGTCTCTTGTAAGATATGATATTATAAAAATGAGTTGGAACTTAAAATTATTAAGATAGAGAATTCATTAGACTTTCATACAATCACATAAGAGAGGGTGTGGCTTTTAGCATTTCGGTGCTGGAGCTTACTCTTTCGCCCCATGTCTTAGCATTAGTTCTATGATACATGGTTCATACACCGGCGTCTTAGTGGCTTGCTACTATGACACGTTGGTAATTTTTTTTAGTTAAACAACTTTTGCCAAAGTCGATAATTATCATATAGGGGTGTTGTGAGGAGGCACCATCTATGTGATAGTCACAATAATACTTACTGCTATTGTGGTATTGTGTTTTTAGTGACGGTTATATGAATGAGTCGCATCTGATTCAATACAACTTATGATTCGGGTTGACGGAGGTTTTTTGCAGAAATGTAGATGTTTTCTAAGACCGTATAGAGGCCCTTGTGTTGGCGTATGTCTGAGCGATGGTCGTATTGATGCTTGTTGCATTTGTGACAATGCGTCCTAGTGACAGTTGCTTAGATGTCGTTAGTATAATGGTTGCGTCTTGCACTTGGTTTGACTCACATTTTCTTTAGCTTTGTCCAAGTCGGGTCTCTCTATAAGCGAGACTGCAGACTGTCTGCCCTCCATGTGTTGAATAACAACAATATTAAATAAAGCTCTCAGTAAATTCCCACAAATAAATGATAACTGGAAACTTGGTAGTGGGTGAGACAAACTTGATCGAAATACATAATACTCAACGTCAATTACACAAACCCATTTTGACGAATATAATAGAATGCTGATTGCCTGATGGCTGAATGATAATTATAAATGATAAATAATGGCAAAATACATCATTACAATGGTTGGTGGAGCTAATGCGTCTACTTCATGCGGATGGTAGCTGGCGGGAGGAGACTCTCAAGGCTGCAGCCGAAAGCTGCACAACGTGGGACCCCATACCCTTGAAGTGAGCAGTGGACTCACGACGTGCTCTGCGGCAAATTGCCGTGCTGACCTTGTATTGGATATTGATGCCACACACTCGACATTCATCTGCAGTTGCAGCGGTCTGGCGAAGTGATGGCGCGTACGGAAGGCTTTACTAGTTTATTGGGCCGAGTGCTCATAACTGCTCGACGTGTGCCAAATCCATGCGACGTACATCCACGAAGACTGGACTTAGCTGTATACTTGTATGATGTAAACACGCATTGACATGCGAGACTTCGGTCTAAGTTTGTGCTTACGCACTAGCAAGAGGCCAAGCCCTCTTTTTGCTGGTTCGCCAGTGTTGCTGTGGACTACGGTCCTTGTTCCCGACTTCTTGTCCTGTGTCGGGGGGAGCGCATGGATTGGAAGGCGCTCACCGCACACGGCGGGAGTTGGAGCCGTGTGCCTTCCCCACATTTTTTTAATAAAAATGTTGGGGGAGCGATAGCTTGTAGTGGGTTATTAATAATTTAAAGTTAATCTTATACAGGTGCGGAATACAAATCTCTTTGCAATAGATATTAAACATTGTGAACCCTTTACAAGAGTATAGGGAATAGTAATTAATTAGTATTAGTACACTGTCTTGGACTTGCAGCTTCTCTAGTGAATAAACATTTTTCCATGATACACCTAAAAGAACAAGTTACTAAAAATAAACACAACGTAAATAAAAGGGTCCTACCTATGACGATCACAATTTATTAACATATATCATTCAAATGGCCTGTAATGAAAAAACCTTTAGAAATTGATCTTGAAAAAGATTAAGTCGATTTTCTGGTCACGAAATTAATTTATCAACGTGAAAGTTGAATAGTTACAAGAGCATCAGCTTTGGGTCGTAAAAACGATGTAGTAGAAATACCAGTTTTACAACCTTGTAATATAAGTGCTGTCTATATTTTAATGAACCTTACTATTTTTTCCACTTTCTTGATTGCCTGGTCGGGATATCTACAGACATTAATCAGCGGAGCTATAAGGATTTTTCTAACCAGCGACAACGTATTCAAAAATATAGTTTTTTATTTTACATTCATAAGTTGCAAATATTTATCAAAGCAATGGTCATCATCATCATCATTATTATGTTGTCCTGGTCTAAAATTTTTTTTTGGTAACCGCCTTCGTCTCTTACTCATTACCCAAAAGTTGACTAGCAAAGAAAGCTTTTAGCATTAACTCTACCTTTTATTCATTAACTTATTGTGAGGTTTTTTTTATAGAAAAACGAGGGGGCAAACTAGAAAGCCGCTAACCTGATGGTAAGTGACCACTGCTGCCTATGAACATCCGTAATACCAAAAGAATTTCAGGTGCCTTAAGGTTCAATAAAGAATTAATAAATTAATTAATAAGAAAAGGTTTTTTTTCATTTCCAATATCGTGTAAATTATTTAAAACAACACTACCATCTCTGATATAGATAGATCTCAAAATACTTTACCTAAATAGATTCGGCAACATACCTCAGCTTCTGACCCCACAGTTTCGATCTCGTGCCTTGACTGCTTGCTATTGAATAAATTATGCCGTTTCAACAGTCAACATGTCTACCTGTTAGTTGAATTTAGCGTAATGTAAAACCGATGGAACTTGTGGTTCTGTACATTAATAATGCCGCAGGATATTTTTCAAAGTTTCTGTTAGATTTTAAAGTAACTAACTGTAAATGTCCCAATGCTAAGCAGAGTAGGCCTCCTTTCGTTTTTTGACAGGACGTCGAAAAGTGTAGGCTACGCTGCTCCAATGCGCAATGGATTTTGATCGTTAGACTTATTACTATATCGTTATAATTAATTCTGTACGTGTTAGTTTTACACGCAGTAGTATGTAAATAGTGCACATTAATAGATCGGTTCGACTGGAATTGGACCACGCTTCCATATAGTATCAGCGTAAATGATTATTCAAAAACAATGCTACTTCATCCATGAGAACCGGAGATACATCATATGCTTAGAATATACTGTAGTAAAGACGAACTGACAGCCGGAAAAGGGGTGACTAGTTTTGATTTGTCATAGTATCCGTTAACTACAGTTTACGTTCATGCACTATCGACAGACAAAAGATTTTTTTTCAATTCATGCAATTAATCAAATTATAATTGCAGTTTCTAAAACTACATTTGTTGGCAGCTTCGTTTATTTCCCTTGACTGATCATATGCTATATATAGGATTCTTAAAAATTAGTTTTGACTATTTAAAGACTAAGTTTAGTACACAAAACTGAACTCCTGAAATGGCTCTATTTATGGCTCATATTTATTAGTTTTTTTATATTTATCAGGAAAATGTTTGCTGCAAATTGAGGAGCTCTTCATTTCACTCCGACTAACCCAATTAATCTAAACTATTTTCCTCTAATTATTGGATCGAGAGAGAATCAGTTGAACAAAATGACAAAATAAAATTACCTTTTTAATTGTCAAATATATAGAAAGAAAAACGCAAACCTAGAATGTATTTTTATTATAAAAATAAAAATTAAGAATAAATCGATAATCAACAAAGTCAGTAGGTAAATTAGAGTCAAGCCCTAGCGTACATGTAAATTATATCGAAGAAAAATCTATCGATCAAAATCATACAAAATAACAGCACACGATGTTTATCCCTATAAAATATAAAACTTAACAATAGGAATAAAATTATTCTATATTTTAAATAGAATAAAAAAGAAATTAAACCTAAAATAGAAGCGTTGTAGCAGTAATGAAATCCGGAGAATCAATCCTTTGAAATGTGCACTTATCAGGATCATTTCTACGATTAATACCACAACCAATCACAAACAGAAGAAGCCAAACACAAAAAGTTACCGTTGTTCAACAACAAAAGATTTTTTTAAAAAAATAACCACTATTTATAATACAAAAAACGCAAAAACACTGGAAGGCTAATTCGTTGCATGCTAACTTGTGCCATTCAAAACGGGTTATAGTGTCATTAGATCTGCTTTCTTTTTTAATCTTTCTCTTTTAACATAAGGAATTTTTTTCCCTTCTCGCGCTATGGCCGTCTATATATTCTAAGTCGTTGAGATGCATTAACTAGCAGTGAGCATTTCCATCCCTTTCTATTTATTGGTGGCAGACAGGAGGATTCTATAATGAAATAAAAATGCCTAGCAAATTACAATGCCTAGCAAATTACAATGCCTAGCCGTTAAGCAGTAGGGAACATACACCATTGTTGTTTTCAGAACACACTTCGATTTGAAGAGCACTGAAGCTTGTGTAACTACACGACATATGACACTTAAGAACCGATACCTCTTGGTGGCGAGCACAATGCAGTGCCACACAGAATTGTCCAATGCAAACTTCTAGGTGACAACGGAACTGTTATGGACTTTTGTGACACTTACCATCAGGTGAACGACTTGCTCATCACAAAACTTACCACCATAAAAAAGTCCTATTCCTCAGTGGTGAATCGTACCTTATTAGTGATTTGTTATCGAGGATATGAATCAGATGATATTATATTTAAGTAACGAGACGAGCAAAACTTTCACTTGATGGTAAGTGCAACGTCTGCCCATAACAAATACTGTGTAACCCAGGACATTTATGTGTGGCACCACACTGCGCCCGTCGCCCTGATACATTAATTCCTTATTCTCTTATGCCCAGTAAATTGTAAGTTGTAAAAATAAGGAAATGGTTTGCACATAACTGCTTCACGGCTGAATAAATGGCCCTGCGGTGGTACATACCTAGACGAATTCCTGCACAGTAATCCACCAGTAAAGTGTCTGTCTCTAAATAACTATTTGACATCAGATCATCCATATAAACATATGTTAGAACTACATATATGAAAAAAAAATTGCTTATAAAATATAAAATCATGATATAGGTAAAAAAAATATATATGTGTCTTTGTTCTATTTCTTTTTAATATTTTCAAAAAATATGTGAACCTTTTTACTTTATTTTTTTTTACATATTACCAAACATATTTAAAAAAAAATAAAGTACAACCACAAAACACAAAACAAGGCCTTCAAACTTAATATCTCATGTTGCTAGGATTTTACTGTGACTAAATTAATTTTCAGGATCGTACTTCTAAAGTAGTAAATAGGCTAGAGTAGTAAACACTGAATGGCACATACCTTCTCGCATTAAAAGAGTGTAATCTAGAATGTCACTCCATGACAGGTAAGGGGACTTCACATACCTTTAAATAATATTATTCTACTGAATAAAGATTTATTTAGATGTTTTTCTTCAACTTCAATTTTGTATTAAACTGGCAGAGAAACTCTTTTTGTATTAAAAAAGTTATTTTTTTTATTTTATTTTTATTTTTTTATTTTAATACTTTTAGGAAGATTTGCAGCAAAACTTAAAATTATAAAGTTGTTGATAAATTAATAACAGGATGCCGATTACAAATCTTCACATATAGCAACTAGGATTATTTCTGTATGGTAGGTTCGTTTAGAGACATAATAGAATTTCGCCAAACAACTTCCTGCAAGCCATACGAATATTTATTTAGTGCGAGAATAAACCCGCGACTGGCAGAAGTAAATCGCTGAGAGACTGCGCCAAACGAGTCGTTATCTTAAAAAAAAATACCTTGATACAAGACGGGTTTACTGAGTTATTTCCTCTCGCGTCTGCAAATTACGTGGAACATCGGCAATGTAAGTTCAAGTTAGATTTTCACTTTTCAAGATCTTGTTACTTTGCAATAACCGGCTTAGATTGGATTTCTTGAATATTTGCAGCAAGCTTAAATTGATTACGTAACCGAAGCTTTATGCAGTTTGCGGATGTCAATAAGCAACAATTTTGTTTCGATAAATATACTTTAGCAATTTCCATAGATTTTCCTAAATCAGAACTATATAGATGACAACATTGCTCACGTTTCATCACATGGATGCCATAATAGGCAAAATAATTTTTTGAGTTTGGATAGAAGGCGAAATATCCCCACAAATATGCCAGATATATAATAAACCAGATGGGTGCCGCAATCGGATGAATCGGAGCGGCATCTGAAAGCGTGGGATCTGGTTTTGCTGAACGCTAATCCACCAAGGCGAGTGTTGCATATCTTCCAAACCTGGGCGAGACCATGTCTGTATTTTTTTTAAATAACATTGTGACCAGTCAATCAAATCGTTCACCTGATGGTAAGTGCAACGTCTGCCCATAAAAGATGATGTGTCACAAAACGTTTCTGTGTGGCAACACACTGCGCCTGTCACCCTGATATCAGTTGTTAAGTCTCATATGTCCAGTAACATGGTTCAAAATGGTGCGTGCTATTTTTACGTAAAATACAAATGAAAAATTGTCCAGACTTATTTTCCAAAAAAAATGTCTTCACTGGCCATCATACGGAACAAATATTCAGCGGCAAAAACGATTAATAGTGCTGCCCGCATAGCGAAACCTAGAAGATGACTATGAGTGAGTAATTAAAAGTCAACATTGGCCTCCATACAGTTTACTCCAAAGAGTACATTACTGGTAGGATTCCTGTGCTGGATTCGGTCTGAAGGGCACTAAGAACTGATGTATTAGGGTGAGAGGCGCAGTACGGTAACACAACAAAGATATTCCAGGTGACACAGCATTTGATATGTGCCGTGCTATGTATGTTGGACAATAGACGAGCAAAACGTGTGTGACCTATTTTTTATACAAAAAAGTGAAGAGAAGAGCTCTCTAAATAAAAAAAAAAACTAAAAAAATCAATTTTTACAAAACAAACCAAAAACAAAAAATTATATTATAATATTACAAAAATAAAGGTAATACAGGATTTCTAAATTTTAATTCTAAATCTGTCTAAAATTGAATTAGAATATGACGTCGATGGTTATTTTTTGTTAAATCATAAAATTTACTCGGGTTATCTCATTTTAGAAAGGGCAACCGAGCTGGAGATACTTACAGTCTATGAAGTTGCCATTCCAGGTAAGAGAGTTTTAATAATTTAGTAAATTTTAAATAAAATCCATACCTATAATGGCACATATTGTTACTAGTGAATGAATCTTCTTGTATAAAGTCACATCATTAATTAACTGATACCTGAATGTGTAAAGAGAATAACACAAATATTTTATCTAATAATGTAATATATTCCGTTTTATTCTATGAATAGATCGGCTTCAGAGAATCTACATGTCGTAAAAGCCGACAGAAGGAAAATTAAAACCGGGATATGGCCAGTAACACCTTCCTGGAACACCTGAATAAAAAAACCTAAGTTACCAACCAGCCTGCCTACAAACTTTTGTGGCAATCTATTAGAGAGAC
Organism: Luehdorfia chinensis; assembly: GCA_019845155.1. NCBI lineage: Eukaryota > Metazoa > Arthropoda > Insecta > Lepidoptera > Papilionidae > Luehdorfia > Luehdorfia chinensis. The sequence goes on along the minus strand of JAHVAK010000007.1, from coordinate 439,053 downwards.
ATAAAGCGCACTAGTGATAGTCTGAAATGATGAACAAACACTATCAAATTATAAACGGATTATTAATTCTAGATTGTTTTTGACGCACATTATTATGATTTTAAAGAGTTTCGTGAGGTATTTAATTTTTATTACAATATTACTATTTATTTTCCTTTCTTGAGTCATATTTTAAAATTGTAGCGTCGCTGCAAAACTAATTTTCTGATAACACATTTTGTTGTAAAAATAAAAATATGGCGTGTGTACGTTCAATACCAAATATATACTCGTATTAAAACTCAGATGTTTCTTAATATATATTGAAAGGAATACGACTCACCATATTTTTTCAATACGCTATTTAGCTTTTAAGAAAGCCTAAGCTTGCGCAAGTATACTTAACTTAAATATTTTTCATTCACGCTTCATTTGCCTGCTATTCAATGAATACTAATGTTTCACCTTAGGAAACACGTGCTGTCTATTAGTTTTTAGTATGTTGCAAGGCATAAACGACTACTGTAGTAAAATACCAATAGGCGCTCGTTTTAAATTTTATAGTACGCGTGTGACCTTAGTTCGATTGCCGGTGCCAACACCACAAAATTGTTAACTGCAATTTTAAGTGCTTATTCACCACGTGCTCGGCGGTGAAGGAAAACATCGTAGTAAACCTGCATGTCTGAGAAATAACAAAATATTTCGACGATATGTGAAGTCCGCCAACTCGCATTGGAAATGAGATGAGGCCTGTGCTCTTCAGTGGGACAATTATAGGCTGTGACTTTACTTTTTTTACTTTCACCAATGACAGAACTAATTTTGAATAAAAAAAAGCCGTGGTAGCTCAGCCGGTCGCCCGCCTTAAATTTACGTACGCGAGTGACCTGACTTCGAACCCCGGTGCCTGCCCTCTAAACATTGTTAGTTAAGTATTGATTTACCACGTGCTCAGCGTTGAAGGATAACAACGTGAGGAAACCTGCATGTCTGAGGGATAAAAATATTGAGAACACATGTGAAGTCCGCCGACCCGCATTGGAGCAGCGTAGTGGACTTTTCCTGGATCCAAATCCCTCTCAGAAATGAGAGGAAGCCTGTGCTCAGCGTTAGGACATTTATAGGCTGTGACTTTACTTTTTTACCAATTGAAATGGAATGTGGTAAATGGCAATGGGCGTGTCTGTTTGTCTATGACTGTACTGCATGTGCGTGCGTGTGTATGCATAACTATTATTTAATAACGTTGCTTGAAACTCGACGAGAACATAATTGATTTTCTACGTAAACTGTCAGATATTACGGTATGCAAGTTACCCAAAGAAACATTGTTAGCTCTACCTATTAATAAGATCCGAGCGTGAGGCAGCTTAAGAGGATCTACGAGTACCACCCCATCTCATCCCGTCGCTGTCGTAAGAGTTGACAGAAGGAAAATTAAAACATACATAAATTAAAATAGAATATTCAGCAGCGTCTTTCTGAGACATTTCTAAGAATAAACTGCGGTTGCCAATCCGGCAGATAAGCATGGCAAATATAGCAAAATCCCCCCAAAATGAGAACCATTAACTTTTGTGGCAATCTTTGGGAGAGGCATATTACGAGTATGTTCAACAGTGGACTAGTTATAGCCTGAAATGATGATGATGATGAAACAGTAATAAAATTAGTACATTAGTGTAACCAACATGACCATGTCGAATAATCAAGCTACTAATTTCTCTCGCCAGCTTCTTTTTAATTGAGCCATACGGTAATAGGGATACAGTATTAGCATGATTGCGTCGGTTATTAGCATTTATTTAGTCTCGGCTCGCTACGGCAGGCTAAATAATAGGCGGCGGTAAATGAATATTATGTAACGATCATGCGGTTCAACGGCATATCTGTCCGCCGAGTCACAAGCCCTGGGTTCGAATCCCAATGAAGTAAATTTTTGAGTAAAACGCACATAATTGATTTTCTGGTACGGATTTTTTTATTAAATGTTTATTTCGTGTATCTTACTTTCGCGGATGATATTGCCAAAAAAAAGGGTAGCTACCCGCCAGATCGGGTGGTCTGATCTGTGTCCTCCTACTAGTAAAATTTAGATGTTGTATATATAGTTTGCATCTCAGAAAGCTTTCATAGCGCGATTATGGAATGTACTAAATATTTCTTGAGCTTCTCATGTGGCGACATCGATGTCGCTGCATCACTCCCCCTCTGAGACTGGAAGTTGTAGGTTAGCGTGAAGAACTTGTGACGTCAGGTGATGAGGTGTAGTCTGGCGTTGCGGTGAACCTTGTGTCCGGGTCTTCAGTGCGTACGTATGGAGACAGTGTTGATGCCGCAGGAGTAAGCTTGAGGTGAGGGGCCGCCGTTGATGATCCTCGCAGCAATTTGGAATAAAAATGTTTCATATATTATTTTACGTGGCATTAAATATTCTTTATTTAAGAAAGCTAGGTCAGGTACTTTTGAAGATATTGAAGATTTTCTTACCGAACCTTTTTCTTTGCGGTCCAGCGTAGAATATGTTACATGCGATGTAGATATACGCTTCCGGAGCATATTTTTTTACGAATAAATAATTCAGACAGAAAGCATTGAAAGAGATAATTGCCCCAATAATTATTAATTAAAAATATATATATATATAATACAACGTACTGCAAATCGCGGTTTAAAACCTGTTCTACTTATCGTAACTTTTAAAATAACTTTTAAATTGTGTTAAGAGAATCTGGAAGTGTACAAAATTTTCAATATAAAAACGAGTATATTCTACCATAGAAGAATTTGCTATTGGTTGGATTGAATTGGCGTTGCACGAGTAGTTCAAGACGCCAGTCATCTTAGATGCTGTTATCCACGACATACTACATACATATATTCACACTTTTTTACATAAAAGGGGTAGGCAGAGATCATACCCGTAGCCCACTTTTCGCCCAGTGGGAAACGAGGCGTGACGGGTGGCGCACCACGTCGCCGCCATTTTGATGCGATTCAAAAAGGTGAGGCAAAAGTGAGTATTGTTACTCCCCATTGCCTTCCCACGAGTAGTATAGTAATAGCATTTTGCATAATATTGTTATTATTCAAGTAGACATTTTAATATATTAGATATCCAATATATTAGAAATATGGGCGAGATAGATATTTCGCCTTCTATCGGAGGGTGTTTAAGACTTTTATAATTGGTTGGATATAACTCTTTCTATCAATATTTTGTCATAACATATTTTCTTCTGATGATCTGGTGTTACTCGCGTAGTATATTTTGACAAATTAAAATTTTTCATGCAAAATTGCCAGTTCGTTCATAATGGAAATCCATTGTTCCGGTAAAATTGAATAGTTTTTGACGTTAAATTTCGAATTTCGCCTCGCTTGAATGGACAAAAGTTCCTAAGCGCCAAAGCTTAACCCAGATATTACGCTTTTGAATACAAATTTGAAACTTATCTGGCCGTTATACAGATAAGACGTCGTGGAGATGATGGCTTATACATTTTAACTCTACTTATAACGAAATATAAACAAGTTAAAGATCTTAAAAGACTACAGGACTTTTTTGATGCAAGGACCTAGCTTAGCTTCATTCGGTCTTATAATAACACTAGCCGTCTGCCCACTGGGATTTCTCATAAGCTTCTCTGCTTAACCTTCTCTGCCCACGTAGCTGATTTTACCCTTTGGACGCGGACGAGGAATTAGTTCCGCGTAAACAAATAAATGCTGAAGACAAAACTAAAAAGGTGACCGCTCACATTCGTCCAACTACAGGCCGATTGCGATCACCTCCTTGTTCTTCAAAATAATGGAGTCCGTTATGAACTGAAAGCTCTTGAGGTACCTAGAGAAGCACCAGCTGATTAGTGACCGCCATTACGAATTCCGTCGGGGTCGCTCGGCTGGTGATCTTCTAGTCTTACTCACACACCGATGGGCAGAGGCAGTCTAGACTAAGACGAAGGCCCAGGCACAGTAAGTTTGGACATAGCGAAGACCTTTGATCGGGTCTAGCACAAAGCGCTTCTCTCAAGGCTTCCTTCCTAGACGCTTCCCGAAAAATTATGCAATAGGGTCACTAGTTTTCACACAGGCCAAAGCATCAAGGGCATAGTTGGCGGTGCATGCTAAGACTCCAAGTCTGTGAAAGCTGGTGTTCCACAAGGCAGCGTGCTATCGCCAACCCTGTTTAATCTGCATATCGGTGATATCTTACAAATGAATAACATTAATTGGTGTGCAGACGACTGCACTGGTGTTGTTTTATATAATGCGCAAACACAAAAGAAACCCTTCGTCGTAGCACCTCGTTTTGGAAGCACTCCCCTCGTTGCCTCAGCCAGTATAGGAATCCTTGGCGTAGACATATCGAGTGACGTTCAGTTTCGCGGTCACTTGGAAGGGAAGGCCAAATTGGCTTCTAAAAAGCTTGGCGTGCTCAGTAGAGCGGGACAGTACTTCATGCCGATTGACCGCTTGCAACTTTACAAGGCGCAGGAAGAGACAGGCCTCACATGGAGTACTGTTCTCATCTTTGGGCGGGGGCACCCCAGTGCCAGCTCCTTCCTTTTGACCGTATTCAACGAAGAGCGACTCGAATCGTCAACGACCAGGTTCTTTCCGATCGGCTTGATACACTGGCCTTGCGAAGAGATGTTGCATCTCTTTGCATTTTTTACAGGATTTACAACGGGGAATGTTCGGAGGAATTGTTCGGAATTTAATTCCAGCCGCTGGTTTTCACCATCGCACTTTGCGGCAGAACACATAATTCCATCCTCACCACCTGGATGGTTGGCAATCCACCACAGTGCGTTTTTCGCGGAAATTTCTGCCACGCACGACCACTTTATGGAATCGGCTGTCGCCAGCGGTTTTTCCGGACCGACACGACTTAGGGACCTTCAAGAAAAGAGCCTATTCCTGATCACTTACCATCAGGTGAGCCATTTGCTCGTTTGCCCCATCTCCTATAAAAAAAACACAAGCACACAGAGAATATACCGCACCCGATAAGACATATAATATTAACGATAACGTTCGTTCGACGAGATCCAAAGAAGGCGACAATGCAACGCTCGGACACGGGCTATTCACAACACAACCAGAACCGAAAACAGACAATTTTTGGTTTCCACAAACATTGTCTCTGACTGGGACTCGAATCGAAAAAACTACGCTACGCGGTCATCGCTGCTAATGGAAACATAAAGTTACAACACATTTGTCCTTTCCCTAACCGATGGTGTTACGGCATCTTGACACAATATATAGAAGCGAAGTACCAGATTTGAAAACATGAAACACAGAGAATCATGATTCAGTAGACAGCTACCACTGAGTCACATAGTCTATTGTATTATTCGCAGTTATGCAAACTACAATATGTACGACATACTAGGCCATGGAGTAATTTATCCATAACATAAAAAGATTATATGCTAAATTTTCATTAAGGTCAAATAGTCTGTTTGATACAAAGGCAGTTGTTAATCAATCACGACGTCGCAGAGTGAATACAGGGCTAATTGCTTTACCCTTTAAGAGCTCCCTCTTCAGAACGGTTAAATATATTGTGACATTAAATCACCTTCGTAACATTTAAACAGACTTTAATCAAGACAAATTTAGTATAAAATAAAATTTTATAGCGACAAAACGTAGCGACATTCAAAACAATAGTAGATCTAACAAGTTGACACGCAATTCAAAGGAAAAAAAATCCGAAAGCCAAACCTTTAACACGAACAGGGTTACTGGCGGCGGTAGTCAGATTGTCGGGAGCAATTTTTATTTCACGCTCTATTTGCAACGTGCGGAGTGCGGAGCATTGTTTCAGTGTCAATTATCGGACGAATGTTGCGAATGGAAAATACACATCAGCCGTTCGAATTCAACATTTAAAATTTAAAACGAAGAAGTACGGGTACTGTATTTCCAGTGCGATGTTTATTTTCAAAGTTACGTTTGAATAAATAACTTACACGTATACTCAACTCATTTAAACTTTAAAGATTTTTTTTTATTTCAGTGACATTTACAGTTATTAATTTTATTGAAAACGTAAGTTTTATGATATACTTGATTGGGATATATTTTATTACGGCAACCCCAACTGCATTGTACGAGTAGGATCCGGAATAAACGTGATAAAAACCTCCCAAACAACATTAACGTAATTTTTACTGTTTTTCAGTTTTGAGGGCACTGATAGCTAGCTATGTAATGTTACTGGACATATGAGACTTAGGAACTGATGTGTCAGGGTGATGAACACGGCTCATTTACCAGGGTGACGAGCGAAAAGCTTAGTGGTGCCACACAGAAATGTTCTGGGTGACACGACATGTGACATAGGCAGACATTGCACTTACCACCTTAGCTCGTATTGTCGCTAGCATCATTTAAAAGTAATTAGATGACTAACAGTTTTTACTGAAGTAGTATAAAAAGTGCTGTGGTAGCTAGCCTGCAAGACGCTCGCTTTAAATTCCATAGCATGTGAAGTAACATAGATTCTCCGAAACCACTAAAATTGTTTACCATGTGCAAGCGAAACTTCACACAGATCTTTATTGATCTCTACCGTAATATAGAGAAGCCTGGCGTTAGCGTAGATTACAGCTTAGTAAGTTCACTGAATATAATTTAATTGCTTTAAGGAAAATGTTTGAAGTGTTTTTCATATTAAAGAAGCATGAAAACTGTAAAATTTTAATTAAATTTAACGAGACGAGAATAAGATAATAATTCATTCAGTATTAAAGTCGTTTAGAGTTTTATTACTAGGTTAATTCGTATTGCTTGAGTAAAACTTACATCTTTTCATTTGTATGGAACTATAGTGTAATTATATTCAGTTCAAATTCTATTCAGTAGTTGAACAGGTAAATGATACAAATACATAAATAGATATATCTACTCTTTGTCTCTATAAATAATCTAACTCAAAACCTAATAATGCAATTAAGATAAAATTCGCACAATTTATCTATCTATTAAAAGTAAGTATTTTATCACTCTTAATCATTTTCTTCTTTTTACCCTTTCAATGATTATTTTGTGATTAAGTAAGATTAAATTTAGTGTTGCTACAATTTTAATTCCAAATAAGGGGAAAAGCCACTAAATTACGGTAAAGGTTTCTTTCAATATACCCCTGGGATATTTTTACCTGCCTACAAAGTCCTTATCTGATTTATTGGATGGGCCACGAGCCAACAGAAGTTTTATAAGGCACCTGTAACATACTAATAGTAACATTTACATAAATAACTTATCATTAATCATTACACGTATCTTTTTATGAAAATCACGACATATCTTAAAGTTGTTGTTGCGGGAATCCGTGTAGGTAGGTAGCAGTAGTGTGCAAACATTACTTTAAACAAAAAAAAAGAAAATCAGTTGAGGATGTCAGCACAACTCTACAAGACGTCAGGTAGAAAAATCAGAAGCCTTAAAATGTTTGTGCTTTTCGTGCTACGGGTACTGGGGCTTTTTTTAAAGTTGAAATTACCGAGACGAGCAATACGTTCAGCTGATGGTAAGTGAACCCAGAAAATTTCTGTGTGGCACCACACTGCGCATCATATATCCAGTAACTGATGATGACTTTCAATAAGTATTATGTAAATAATCTAATGTAATGTGTAAACAATTATTCTATTTTATTCTAACACTTGGTTTCATTTTCCTTCCGTCCGGCACCGACCTTTACGGCAGAATAACTGGACCTGCGGTTCTTTCTTCTAGACGGATTCCCGCATAGGAATTCTACTACCAGAAAAGGTGACTAAGTTACCGCCTATTTATAGAACTCAATTATTTTTAATACAGTGACACGCGTACCTGGAAACCACTATCCGAGCAGGATAAACTGGCAATCCACGGACTTTAATTAGATTTCTCTGAACTATATATAAAAAAAACATCTTCGACTCTTTTGTAAGCTTATATTCTTTTGGTAAGATAGACTATTTTGGATAAATTAACGGCGTTTTTAACCTATTTTGTACCAACAATGGTTCTAGCTAACAAAATAAAAAAGTGATAGAGCTTAAATGTTTCAGTTAGTATGAGGGATTGAACCCGTACTTGGCTTTGATTTCATCCGTCAAGTACTATGAATGTAAGACTCCAGAGAACAACTGCAAAAAAAACTTATACTCGTACAATATTCTTTTTATATCGTAATATATTTTTCTCAATTCAAGTGATATACATATCATAAAATATGTATTATCTATAAAAATATGCATATTCTTTAATAAAACAGCAGTTACTCAGAATGATTTTTAGTACGTTTTTATAAACAAATATAAATTGTAACATTTCAATTTAAAACTTCTTTATATTCCCCTACCGCTCATTTAACTACTTTTTAGAAATAATTCCAAAATGGTCTTTATAATGTTGAAAAGAAAAAAAATATTTAACATAATTTGTAACAATAACGTCACATAAGCGGTCGCCGAAGCCTCGTAAATTAAATAACATTTTATGGCCTGACGTTTTAAATTGTTACCGCTCAAATTAATTTTAAATACTTAAGACAAGCTTACCGATAATCGCATTATCGCAGCTAAAACTATTTATGTTTTGGAGAGCTTAATTTTAGGGGGATTTTGCCATAGTCGCTACGCTTGACAGACGGGTTGGCAACCGCAGTTTAATTATTTAGATGTTTGAGCAAGATGCTGCTGCCCATCTCCTGGTTTTCATTTTCCCTTTGTCGACTTTTACGACACCCACGGGATGAGATGGGGTGGTAGATTCTCTTAAGCCGCTACCACACGGCCAAGCGTGGCGACTATGGCAAAATCCCCCTAAAACGAGAGCTACAAACTTTTGTGGCAATCTATGGAGGAGGCCTATGTTCAGCAGTGGACTATTGATAGGCTGAAACGACGACGACGAGAGCTTAATTAATTCTTCCTTAAAGTTACAATAAATGTATTCATCATAATCAGTTTATAAACAATCTACTCTAGGATTATATCTACAATATACTGCCCTCTTTGAATTTAGGAGGATTTGCCCTAAGAGTGATGTTTGACAGATTGGTTATCACCAGTAATAGATACCCCAAAGCTTAGATGCTTCTGTCATCATCATGTTCATCATTATTTCAGCCCATCTTAGTCTTTTGAACATACGCCTCCCCCCCAGATTGCCACAAAACGCGGTCCTGAGCCACCTGCATCTATCGACTTACCTTTTCACGGTTCAACCGTTGAACCGATCCTGACGAAATTCTTCGCAGCGATAGTTTGTACCCTTGATATAGACATAGGATACTTTTTATTCCGAAAAGTTAAAGAGTTTTCGAAGCATTCTTTACAAAACCTAAATAAACGCTGATATAGTCGAGGGCTACAGCTAATTATTAATAATTCTGTAAAAAGTTTGCACTAGTTTGCAATATATTCCCATTTCGCAAATATTCATTTGAAATTATATTAAGCTAAATTCCGAATAATTCATATTTCATAGTATAGCCTTTAGGTGAATCAGACAGAGAAGTAACATAGCGCTAGCAGTATTGCTGGTACATTTTTTTTATAGGAGAGGGGGAAAACGAGCAGGCGGCTCACCTGATGGTAAGTGATCACCGCCGCCCATGAACATCCGCAATTTTGGCGTTTGAAGAAGGAGGCTCTTTTCCCCTAAGTCGTATCGGTCCGGAAAATCTGCTGGCGGTAGCCTATTCCACGAAGTGGTTGTGCGTGGCAGAAAATTTCTGGCAAAGCGCACGGTGGTGGAATGCCATTCATCCAGGTGGTGTCGATGAAATTTTGTTGTGTGCCGCTAATGTACGATGGTAGAATTTAGCAGCAGGAATTAATCCGAACAACTCCTCGGAACACTCCCCATGATAAATACGGTAGAAAATGGAAAGAGATGCAACGTCTCTTCGCAAAGCCAGATCAGAAAGCAGAGATCGAGCTGATCGGAAAGAACTCGGTCGTTGACGATTCGAGCCGCTCTTCGTTGAATTCGGTCAAATTGAAGAAATGGAAGGAGCTGAGGACTGGAGTGCCCCCGCGGTGAGAACAGTATTCCATGTACATCAATATTTTGTATATAAATATCAATTTGAGGCTCTATATGCCATAGTATGCTACATTCAAACGAAGGACAATTTCATACCTAAAAAATTTAACAGCACAACCTTTTGTTTTTAGTTTCGTTAACGCAAAACTCTAAGAAATAATTTCACAAACGCAATGGACGATATCTATCATATATCTAATAAACGATCAATTAACAAAAAAGGAAACAGTGCTATCGTTTATTTCTAGTTTTAAAATAGTTTAGTAATTATTTAATAAATACTAAGTATTAAGTTGTTTAAACTTTTAAGAATGTCTCAGACACCATAAGAAATGTCAGGCAGCTGTTAATCTGTTTATGGCGGTAACGGTAAAAAATTACTTCTTATTAGGAGAAAAGACGTTCATAGCTACAATATATATGTATATAACAGAAAAAATACAGTTTTCTTTAATAAATATGTCATTATTTTTCCATTTAAAAAAATGAATATTGTGTGATAAATATGAAAATAATTGTTAACACAACTAAAGGTAAGATCGAAAACAGAAACTATAAAAATGGAGGCGGCAAACAACTTACTCGGAACCAAGAAAGATATAGTCAGCTGAGACTCGTAAATACCGTGCTCAGCACACTTGTGGCAGATAAGCAAGAATCTATGGGGCTTATAAAATAGTAGACGAGTGTGAGGTATAATACTTGAATGTATGGCGCACCTGAGGAACTATAGCTTGCATTTCCAATAGAATGGAATTATTTATTTTTTGTTACTTAAACAAGGATGTCAATGTATTAAAGTGCACCTGCGTCTAAGTTCTATGAGTAACCAAGTAGAGTGCGTATCTCTTGTTGCTTGTAAATAATTATACACTCAACAACACAAACTCTATATCATTTCGCCTTTTACTGTTACTATTTAAGCCTACGATATTATGTATCGTATATCACTGGTGGTAGGATTCCTATGCCGTCTAGGTAGGTACCACCCCAGGGCCAGTTATTCTGTCTTGAAGCAGTAGTGTGCAAACATTACTGTGTTTCGGTTTGAAGGGCACTCAGAGAACTTATGTCTCAGGGTGACGGGCGCAGTGCTGTGTCACACAGAAATGTTCTCGGTGACACAGCATTTGTTATGGGCAGACGTTGCACTTACCACCAGGTGAACGTTCTGCTCGTTCCGTCACTTTTATCAAATAAAAAAAGGTGCCACCGCGGTGCCAGTTATTCTGCCGCTGAAGCTTGTGTAATTATAGAGCATATGAGACTTAAAAATCAATGTTTCATGGTGGAGAAAGCAGTGTGATCCCACACGAAAATTTCAGTGGAAAGTGAGTGAGCCCCACTATTGTGGACATTCCTGGAACGAGTCTCTAGCCTCGCCACTCCCATAAAAAAAGTCTTCGTAAGTTAATCCTCTCTTTCTAGTATATAGTATTTAGTATATCTGTCTGTAGTATCGCTCTATACTAAAACCGTGAGTACATATTGTCAAATGTATGGAGAAGTATGTATAAAACCTGAAGTCTCGTTCGATACATTACCGCTTCGGCGAGAGATTAGATCGGATAAATAATACGGTCAATGCCCGACCACTTTCAAAGGTAGAACTTGACAGACGAATCGGCTTTGTATTGATTATGTATAATTCTGACTAATTGGCGATAAGCTTTGTGCCTATGCCAATTAATTTCTGCTAAATATTAGCGTGTACCGGATCCAGTTGCTTGGTTAGTAACCTATTTCCCCATTAAGACATACGCCATAACTACTGAATAGAGAAATCCTGAGAATGTATATGATGCAATGTTTAAGTCATTGATTTGATTAATTTATAAGTTACTACAGTTTACTTTAAATAAATCATTTTTTATTTTATGAATGAAGTGAAGTCCCTTCATTTAGCAGAAATCCTTGGCGAGCGTGATAAGGAACGCCTTTCTTTCCTCGTTTAGTCTTTTTGCTCGTTTGTTCAGAGCATTGCCAGGCAGCCTGAGCATCCACGACCAGGAAGCGTAGACTAGCGTAGTGAGTCGGAACAGCAAAGGCTGTGAGAGCGTGGTGCTTCTCCGCTCAAACGGACACATTTACGAGTACGTGCCATAGCCTGTATCGAGCTGCGGCGTGAATCTTCCACATATTAAAGGTAATGAACGTGGATCGCTTTGCAAAACATCAAGTAAAATCCAAAATAGGATTAACAAATTACATTATATATTGTGCCCAGCAGTGTTTATAAATTGGTAGTTCACTTAATTTTTAATATATTTAAAAAAAAATAATCCTGGAATGATATCAACATTTATTGTCAAACTATTTTCATTTTACATAGTTAACCGAATAGTAATTGCACATTGCATATCAGACACGTAATGCACATTGCTACTTTATAATAACATAATAAACAACATCTGTTTTATTTTATAACATACACCTCTTGAGACGTAACCTACTTCGAAATTAATCAAACATCGAATCACACGTTATATGAACAAAATGCTCTTGGTATATTGTTCATTTAATATGTGATTTCATATAAGGCATGTTTATATTTGTTAATAAACGGCTACAGTCAATGTGGGCTGCAAAACTTTTTAATTAAGCAAAGAGCGTTTTCAATTTCGAGAATAAATTTTATATTGGAAGAGCTCTATAAATAACTTTTTACACGAGTGCTCTTGGAGTCGACGGAGTGTTTTAATCAACGAATAAAATTGTTGCTCTTTGGCGATATGTGAAAGATTTGTTATTTTCACCTATATGGTCTAATATTGTTTGTTTTTTTTTAATTTAACTAGCATTTTTTATAATTTTAGCTATTCTGTTATCACTTATTATAATATGTAATTCAAAGGGATTTTATTAGTGAAAATATCCGATAAGGGCAGACTAAATATTGTCCAATTCAACCCTAGGAAGACACTGGTTTGTCACATGAATTACTATTCTCGTGTCTGGGCCGGGGTAAATCGAACTCGCTTGATCGCATCCAACGAAGAGTTCGCAATCATCGATGAACATACTCTTTCCGATCGACTCACTTCACTTGACCTTGCGAAGCGACTTGTGGAGTTTTCCGAACAATTTCACCGTCGTAAAACCGGCATAATTCTAAATTCCATCCATATCATCTTGATAGTAGCATACCTTCTTTACATTATGTACAGAATTAACAAGTTTAGAAGTTACATTATGTAAAGAAGGTATGCTACACACGACTAATTTGTGGAATCTGCTGCCGCCAGAGGTTTTCCCGAACCGATACGACTTAGGGACGTTAAAGAAAGAGCATAATCTTCTCTCAAGGGCTGTCAACGGACCCGCAGATGCGCTTCTATTGTGCATATGCGGCGTCATTACTTCCTATCAAATAAGCCGCTTACTTGTTTGCTCACTCTTCTAAAAAAAGGCCGGGCGACCTAGTGTTCAGAGTGCTTGACTTCTACGCCCCGTGGGATAGTATGATACTGAATACTAGCGTATTCTTCTTATTGCATGAGCGTTAATCAGTAGGCACATGAAACTTAAGAACTGATGTCTCGGGATGACGGGCGCAGTGTGGTGTCTCACAGAAATTTTCCTCGTTGAACATACTTCACGGACAGTGTTTATTAGTTCAGAAATACCATAATATACAATGCTGTCACCACTATTTGGGAACTAGGATTTCTTGACTCGTACCAAAATGGCGGCGACCTCGGATCGCCACCCGTCACATTCAGTTTTTCGCGGGGATTAAAAATGGGCTATGGATGTGGTATCTGCCTACCTCTTACGGAAAAAAGGTGTCACTGTATGTATGTATAATTTAATTAGGTTAACCCACATAGTAGTTCACTTAATTAACTCTGAAGAGCACGAATGCTTACAATTGCATCACATGCTTGATCTAGTTTGAAAACAAGCTGAACAATGTCTCGTTAAATCAAATAGCGTACCCTCTTTCTTCAATATTGACTATATGCTAACATATGGAAATTGTGATATTATTTTTGACAAAATTGTTACTGCTAAAAGTATTTTCAGCTATATTTTAGCTAGCTGAAGCCCCCGACTACGTCCTCGAGGATGTACGTACTTTTTTTAATACCGAGGGAACTCTTTGATTTGCCGTAATAAAAATTATCCTATGTCCTGCGTGACAGGTAAAAAGGTAACAAACACATTAGTAAGTTAGTTAGTCTACTGCTGGACATACTAGGCGTATTCCTAGAAGGGAGGATTTTCCGTAATCAATACGTACGTACATATGCTTGGTAATAGTAATTGCCGTATTGGCTCCGGGCAGGCGAATAGGTGATAGTAATACGATACGAAAGACGGTATTTGAGAAAGAAATAGGGCCTTTCCTTGAAGATCCGGAGAAGCGACTGGCGGCAGCAAGTTTCACAAACATATTATCCCGTGGGTATGTAATATTGTATGTAGTAATTACAGCATCCCCCTTGGGAATCCTCACTTCTTGGGAGCGTCTACTGAAGAATATTTAGTTTGTTAACGGAAAAAGGTGACGAAACGAGCAAAACGTTCCCCTGATGACAAGTACAACGTCTACCCATAATAAATGCTGTGCCACCCAGTACACTTCTGTGTGACACCGACACATTGCGCGAGACATCAGTCGTTAAGTCTCATATGCCCAGTGATTACGCTAGTTCTCAGTGCCCTTGAATCCGAAACACAGTTTTGTTTCTACACTGCTTCACGGCAAAATACCTGGCCTTGGCCTGGGGTGGTATCTACCGAAACGGATTTCTGCATAAGAATCCTACGACCAGTGAGAATTATTACTAATGCGATTACTACTAAAGAAAATAAAATATATCAATATTCAGTCAACATTATTCTCGTGATAATAATCCTGTCTTTAGCTACAGCTACAGTTATTTTTTTATATTTTACTTCTTGAAAATGATGATAACAAAGTTTTCCTCTTTCAAAAAGCAATGCCAGTAAAAATATTGCTCCGTGCCAACATTACGTCAGCATGCAAATAATATAAGTGGTCAATCGGGGCTCGTAAATCATTCAATATTTTACTACCCAATATTGAAATTCTTTGCTAAACATTAAATGCAGCAGTCAAATTTCGTATAATAATAACATGAATTTTATTCAATTTTATTATTTAATATTCATATAGTTAATAGAATTAGGCGTTACTTTGCGGAAATCTATTATAATGAAGGAAAAGCAAGTTAATTTGCTACGATATTAATGGACGCGTACAAAATATAAAATCGTGTATATTACCTAGTTTTTGAAGAGTGAACTTACTCACTCCAATAACACCTCAATTTCCCATGATTCCTTTTTTTATTGTATTAAGTGACGAAACTGGCAAAACGTTCACCTGATGGTAAGTGCAACGTTTGCCCGTAACAAATGCTGTGTCACCCAGAACATTACGAACCGCACTGCGCCCGTCACCCTGAGACATCAGATCTAAGTCTCATTCCTAAGTGATGACAAGCGCCCTAACCGTCGGGACAATAAAACTGGTTTAATATATTGGCACGCTGAAATGATAATGTTGTTGATGGTCATTTGTACATATTATTTTTATTCAATTAAACGATGTTAATTACTTAATTATCATTCTTGAAGCCGTCGAAGAAAATAAGTCAGTTTTTACCATCTGTCAAGTGTGACATCCCCCTACAAGATGCAGGAGTATACAAGCTGGATTGTGAATGTGGTCTCTCTTACATAGGCCAAAAAAAAGATCAGTAAAAACTAGCATAAAAGAACATATAGCTGATGAGAAGCATCGTCGCTGCAGGAAGTCTGCAGTCTGTGAGCATGTTCTGGATCATCCCAACCATTACATCAGATTTGATAAACCACAAATCCTTGCAAAAGAACACCGATTCCTACCAAGGATGATTCGTGAGGCTATTGAAATTAAAAACATCCTAATTTTAATAGAGAAGATGGTTGGGTATTACCACCAGCTTGGTATAAAATTAAAACAAAATATACAAATACATACCACTGCAAGTCTTCAAGATACAGTTACCCCCTCTTCTATGAAAAAGAGGTCGACCTGCAATGATGATCTTGATGATAGAAAGTTGAAATTAAGTATTTAAAATTATATTTGTGCCGTATGGTAGCGGCTCGTTAAAAGAATACTACTACTCCATCTCATCCAATGGATCTCGTAAAAGGCGAGTAAGGAATTAAAATGCACTGTGCACCCAACAGCGCATGGTGGCGATGGGCTCACCACCTATCACACCAAGTGCATTATATTGTTTTGGTGAAACGTGGATTGTGGCGGTCATCTGTTTTGCAGTTAGTGCCCAGTCTCTGACTAGCCCTTATGGGATACAGTCGTGATCTTATGTATGTGTGTGGTAGCGGCATAAGAGAATCTACCACCCCATCTCCTCCCGTGGGTGTCGTAAAAATCGACAGAGGGAAAATGAAAACCGGGACATGGGCAGCAGCATCTTCCTGGAATATCTGAATAAATAAACTGCGGTTGCCAACCCGCCTGCCAAGCGTGGCAACTATGGCAAAATCCCGCCATGTTAGAGCTTCAATTTTTTTGTGGCAATCTGTGGGGAGGCCTATGTACTGCAGTGGACTAGTTATAGGCTGAAATGATGATAATGATGATGATGATGAAAAGCAATTCAAATGTGAAAATTGAAAGTACAGACTTGAATTAATGTAATAAGGTGAAGGTAGAGGAAATTTGAAAGGTTGCGTGGTAACAAAATGTGGGTTATTTAAAAATTAGTTATTTTTTTCTCAGTGATTTACAAGATCTGAGATGAAATTAAAAAATTAAAAAATTGTGGCAAATCGAAGTTAAACAGCTTCCGAATGTGAAAAATGAAGCCGTGTGGTGGCGGCTCGTTAAAAGAATACTACCACTCCATCTCATCCATTGGATCTCGTAGAAGGCGAGTAAGGAATTAAACTGCACTGTGCACCCAACAGCGCATGGTGGCGATGGGCTCACCACCTATCACATCAAGTGCATTATATTGTTTTGGTGATACGTGGATTGTGGCAGTCATCTGACTTTGCAGTGAGTGCCCAGTCTCTGACTACCCCTTATGGGATACAGTCGTGATCTTATGTATGTGAATGTGTACGTATAATGTGAATGTAATATTAAAATCATTTCTGCACTAACATACGTAACTGGAATGATCGCTATAATAAAACTGCCGCTACGTCCGTACGTAGGCTAGAATTTCCGTGTGTTATTGTTTCTTTTATTTTTTATTTACTTTGCTTTATTTTTAATTTTATTTTTTACTCCTTTATCATTTGATTACTGTTATATTGCCATGCATTATGTGTCGGAATAAATGTCTTTATCTTTATGTTATATTTTTAAAAAGGTTAGAAGTACATCGGAATCGAAGTACATCGAGTGATGAGGTTCATGTTCGAGTGAATAGCTTTTATCATTGCCACCTTTAAATCACTTCACACACAATTACAATGAAATTAGGAAAAGTTAAACCCAAAAAAAAAAACAGTAAGAATTGTTTAAAATTGCTATTGATCGATCTATGTATATTATCACATATATAACTTTATTAATCTGTCATTATGGATGTTCGAAATTATGTTTTAGCATATTTACAACAATTTACAATTACTTATTCTTTAGTAAGAGATAAACACACAGAAACTAGTCAGTTATTTTCATTTCGCTGTGTCCGTTCGGGCAATGCCCTCAGCTTTATTTCAGTCTCTATTATTAAGTGCACACTGCATTCGAGAAATGAACTAGATATACCGATCTAAATTTCTTCTTCTTACTTTGCTAAAACAACGTCTTTTCACATATCTGACAGTCGTTGTTCTCATCGACTTCCTTATGAAAAAAATAAAAGAAAATGTATATATCGACAAAAAGTATTATTTACCATAGTAGTAGTATGAATACTTCAAGGCCTTATTAAAAAGCTAATAAATACGTTTTGAAAGTAAGCATGCTGCTAGATGCTACACAAAAAAAATATTTTACAATTCTACATAAATACATAAGATCACGACTGTATCCCATAAGGGGTAGTCAGAGACTGGGCACTCACTGCAAAAACAGATGACTGCTTCAATCCACGTTTCACCAAAACAATATAATGCACTTGGTGTGATAGGTGGTGAGCCCATCGCCACCATGCGCTGTTGGGTGCACAGTGCAGTTTAACTCCTTACTCGCCTTTTACGAGATCCATTGGATGAAATGGAGTGGTAGTATTCTTTTAACGAGCCGCCACCACACGGCTAACAATTCTAGTGATGGGAAAACTAGCGTTTAATTCATTTGATTATTCCTTACGAAAAAAGAAGATAATAAAAGAAACAACTGAATAGTGTTCATTTTAAGCACGTACATATGTTTCCAACTCGATTATCTGACTGCCACAACGACCTAGTTTTTAACGATTCGAGCTTGTTCTTTTGTTGCGGCTCGTAGAACCAATCACTGTGACACACATTTACCGCTAAGTCACACTTGATCCATTTTTATTGCAAATAACTTTTGGATTTAGAGCATCCTCATATTTATGTCGAGTCGATAAAGTTCTTGCGTAAGCGTGTTTTTTTGTTTTTTTATCCAACTCATGTGTGTACAAGTCACAGATATTCATACAGTAAATAGAATCAGGCGTGACTTTGCGGATATCAATTATAATAAAGGAGAGAAAGTGTATTTGCTAGGTTCCGCAAGCAAATTTTAAAATGGTGTATTTTTAAAGAGCCGCGCCCGCCCTCCCTAAATAGCGTGCACTAACTAATACCGTCACCGGGAGCCGCCACCAGACACCCTCCACTACTACAACGCTACCACAGGCCTGTTATTCTGCCATGTAGTAGTAGTGTGCAAACATTACTATTTTTCGATATGAAGGTCACTGTGAGCTATTGTAATCGCTATAGGGCTTAAGAACTTATATCTCAGAAAGGCCACAGAAGTGCCACACAGTTGTCCTGGGCACAGCATTTATTATGGGCAGACGTTACACTTATCATCAGGTGAAAATGTTGCTCGGCTTGTCACTTTATCCTTTCAATATTATTTTTTCTCAGGAAGTTACTGTTGACGACGTTATTGTGTCAGCAAAATAATATTGAAAAGTAAAATTAGCTCATATTAATTCTGTACACGATAATAACATTTTAGATTTGTATTTTTCAGTTTGACTGGTCACTAGACCTACCCCCACTCCGCGTTTTTATTTGTGGATAGAACTAAAACACGAGTCTTTTTAATTTACGGGAGAAGCTCGTTAGTGAGTTAAAGCAGCGTATAATAGACTCTTTAATCATTTTAAAGTGAAAAATACACACTTCGTAGTTTAGGGAATAATTAATAAAACGTACTAGATTGTGTTTGAAGGGAAACGGTAGGTATTTTGAACAATTATTACGATATCGCTAGAAAGTTATTTATTATTGGTAAGTAATTTACAAATATTAAATCAGTAGGTAAAGTAAAGTAAAGTTTCAGCCTATAAATGTCCCACTACTGAGTACAGGCCTCCTCTCATTTCTGAGAGGGTTTTTGGAGCTAGGAAGAATCCGCCACGCTGCTCCTATGCGGGTTGGCGGACTTCACATGTCTTCGAAATATTTTTTATTCCTCAGACATGCAGGTTTCCTCACGATGTTTTCCTTTCACCGCCGAGCACGTGGTAAATCAGCACTTAAAATTGCAATTAACAATTTTATTGGTGCCGGCACCGGGAATCGAACCCAGGTCACTCGCGTACTATGAAATTTAAAGCGAGCGCCTAGCCCCTGAGCTACCACGGTACCAGTAGGTAATTTGTAAATAATTGGATTTCGATATTTTTCAATACGCCGAGCATTTAAGGCAGTAAAATGTTGTGTCTATTCCACTACAGCATGCTAATCAGCCCTGAGCCCATATAAGTAAGCAGGAAAAATCGAAATCCTTAAAATAATAATTCTCAGTGCAGTACTCTTCCAGTTCACTCGCTCAGTCGCTTGCGAGAAATTACCTATTTTGTATTTTTATTCATTTCCCGTGGCCGCTTATGTTTATGTAGTTTTTTTGGATAAGCTGGACTATAGTCAAACCAAATATAATGAATAAACAGTACCGTGTATAGCTTTTCCACTTACATAATACAGTATAAATTTTACAAGCCGCTAAAGAAATTACCCTGTGTAATAGATAGATGATATTTAATTGTCTATTCATATAAAGTTTGATTTTGTTTTCAATTAATATTAATATATAAAAGGTATAAATGTTATGTTCTATAAGTAATTAATTAGAAAATAAGTTTAACTATTTGACAACACTGACATAAACTTCAGTAACTTTTAAGTAATAAGCAACTGAAATTAAATTACAAAGTTTGTGAGCTTCTGAGAATTTCAAGTTATTTTAATTTCAGAAACAATGTCGCTAGAAATTTCTTAGGGGTGATTGAGCGCCGTTCTGTTGACTTCTGAACCGTTTATTTTTTAAATAGGAGATTCATAGCAATTAAAAAAAATTGTAACACAAGTTCATCATAGACGGTCGTATATGATTAGACTTGTGTTGCAGTACTGTTGTCGCGGTTGGACAGGTATTATCAGAGTGCTGCCTGCCTGTAAAACCCCTCAAAACGAGAGCTATTAACTTTTGTGACAATCTATGGAGGAAGACTATGTTCAGCAGTGAACTAGTTTTAGGCTGAAACGACGAACGACGAGCATCATAAGTCTTACTTCGCAGTTTTCGAGGTACACAAAAGTGCATAGTTTTTTATTACCACATCATTCATTATCCCAAATGTGGTGGCGGCTCGTTGAAAGAATACTACCACTCCATCTTATCCATTGGATCTCGTAAAAGGCGAGTAAGGAATTAAACTGCACTATGCACCCAACAGCGCATGGTGGCGATTGGCTCACCACCTATCACACCAAGTGTATTATATTGTTTTGGTGAAACGTGGATTGTGGCAGTTATCTATTTTTGCAGTGAGTGCCCAGTCTCTGACTACCCCTTCTGGGATACAGTCGTGATCTTATGTATTTATACCAAATGAGAATTCAGCTTAACCTCATTTTTATTATATTGGGTTATAAATGTCATCGATTACCATAACGTCCTCGTGCCGGCACCGAAGATCTGCACGGTTTTGTGGGGAGTCAATGTATGCGGATGGTTTAGGACCGTGTTATGTGGCAATCTATGCAGGAGGCCTATGTTCAACGGTGGACTATGATAGGCTGAAATGATAATGAAAATTACCATCTACTAACTAATTAACGTCTTATACAAACTGCTCACTGCATGATTATAACCGTCAACGACTGTTAAAGTTTTTTTTTAACTGATCCTATGCAGGAGTCCGTCTAGGTACGTACCACCCCAGGACCAGTTATTCTGGCGTGAAGCAGTAGTGTGCAAACATTACTGTGTTTCCGTTTAAAGGGCACTTAAGAACCGATGTCTCAGGGTGACTGACCCTGGCAGTTATCAGGTCAGTTATCTGCCGCGAAGCAGAAGTGTGCAAACAGTACTGTGTTTCGGTTTGAAGGGCACTGAAAGCTAGCGTAATCACTAGGCATATGAGACTTAAGAACTGATGTCTAAGGGTAACGAGCGCAGTGTGGTGTCACACATAAATGTTATGGGTGACAGCATTTGTTATGGGCAGACATTTGCACTTACCATCAGGTGAACGTTTTGCTCGCACCGTCACTTTTATCAAATTAGAAAAAAATAAATCAACAGTAAACTAATCCCTTAATAGAACATGCTCACTTAATTTTTTAAGATTTACTCGTAGCTATGGTGCTTCATTGCTGGATAGTGACCTTAATATACATCCTCACGAAGTTTGGCCTCGGTGCTGAACAAGTGGTAAATTGGCACTTAAAATTGTAAGTAACAGTTTTATTGGCCGGCATTGGGGATTGAACACGGTTTGTTTACGTACTATGAAATTTATAGATGGTAAGCGCTCGGCTCCGAAGCTGCCTCGACTTCGTATTATAATTGTATGTATGTATCAAAATTTAAATGATCCTGGGCTATATATACAATTATACACAATGACAAAAATACACACGTCTTTCTACCCCGAGACCAAAAAGTTTAGTAAACAAAACTATACATAATAGCTTATCTATATATAATGATGTCCATCTGGCCAATTTCGAACGCGGCGACAACTTCGGAGTATAGTCGGGAGCTATCAACTGCGAGAAACCTCATTAAGAAACGGTGGTAGTTAAAAAAATAACATAGAAAAAATTTTTTTTTATTGCTTATAGTGATGAAACGAGCAAAACGTTCACCTGATGGTAAGTGCAACGTCTGCCCATAACAAATGCTGTGTCACCCAGATTATTTCTGTGTGACACTACACTGTGCCCATCACCCTGTGACATTGGTTCTTAAGTCTCATATGCCCAGTGATTACGCTAGCTCACAGTGCCCTTCAAACCGAAACACAGTAATGTTTGCACACTACTGTTTCACGGCAGAATAACTGGCCCTGAGGTGGTACCTACCTAGACGGACTCCTGCATAGGAATCCTACCACCACCTGAATTTCTTAACGTGACATAATAAATTTACGAGTATTTAGTTTAATGAAATTTAAATTCATTTTAATATATTTTAAATTATTTCAATTCTAATATTGGATTGAAAAAATTTTAAATATATCTAATAATTAAAAATATAATTAATCTATTTCGATTTTGGTCAAATTATTTTACTTCATTTGACAAATACTTTAAAAACTCATGTTTAAATAAAATTAATTATATGTGTTTAAAAAGTTACTAGACGATAACAAAAATATCACTTAAGCTTGTGAAAGACAAACAAAATCTGAATTTCTAAACGTCCAAGAATAAATATATTTAATTTAATTAAAATTTGTAGCGACATCTATGTCGCCACATGAGAAGCTTAAGAAATATTTCATACGTCCAACATCGCGTTATTGAAGTTTCTGAGTTGCGAACTATACATACGACATACAAAGGTTACTGGTTGGTTTTAAAAGGTTTACCGAACACAGCAATGTTTTTTTTTTGTATAAAGTGACGAAACGAGCAAAACGTTCACCTGACTGTAAGTGCAACGTCTGCCTACAACAAATGCTGTGTCACCCAAAATATTACTGTGTGACACCACACTGCGCACGTCACCCTGAGACATCATGATTTCTTAAGTCTCAAATGCCCAGTGATTACGTTACCTGTCAGTGCCCTTCAAACCGAAACACAGTAATGCTTGCACACTGCTGCTTCACGGCAGAATAACTGGCCCTGGGGTGGTACCTACCTAGACGGATTCCTGCATAGGAATTCTACCACCAGTAAGGAATTCTACCACCTAGTAAAGAATTCTACCACCAGTACACTACGCTGTTTGTACACTACTTCTTCACGGCAGAATAGCTGGGCCTGCGGTGGTATATATAAGGAAAGTAAGGAAGATCTTGAATATGGCCATAGACTAATGATAACGATATCCTCCTGACCGATTTACAACCATGGCGACAACTTCAAAATATACACTGGTGGTAGGATTCCTTATTTCCTCCTAGATCCACCGGTGCTAGGAATCCGTCTAGGTAGGTACCGCCCCAGTTATTCTGCCGTGAAGCAGTAGTGTGCAAGCATTACTGTATTTCGGATTGAAGGGCACTGTGAGCTAGCGTAATCACTCGGCATTTGAGACTTTAGAACTGATGTCTCAGGGTGACGGACACAGAAATATTCTGGGTGACACAGAATTTGTTATGGGCGGACGTTGCACTTACCATCAGGTGAACGTTTTGCTCGTTTCGTCACTTTATACAATAAAAAAAGAATCGGTAATTATCAAACTGTGTAAGAGATATTATAGTGCCATAAATGTACTCGTAAACACAATGGCGCATACTCAATGTGTCTTATCCACGCCCGAAGTGACGCGGTAAGATCCCATGCGGTAAGTTTGAAAGTAGGCTACGATGGAATGACATACACATGATGACAATCACAACACAATCAGACCCGAAAACCAACACTTTGTGTTATTACACAAACGTTGGCTACGGCTAGGATTCGAACTTAGAACCGTCAATATACTGTTTCAATTAATAGTACACCATTATATTAGTCGTTAAAGTATAAAGATTACTAGCAATGCTTATGGCATTACTAAATTCCTCTTTATCACTCTCTTTATTACTCTCTTTATCATTCCTCAACTGAAAAGCTTGTGCCAGGTGAAGGTTAAGGGCAATATCCGGCTTGAACCTAGGAACTTACGTTTCGCAATCCGTGCCCATTAGGCAATGACGGATTAATCTCATGGCGGATTGTTCAATTAATTGGAGGATAATAATTGGATAGCGAATTACGTGCATGGAGTGTGCAATAAGATAATTTTATTTTGATTTTAAACACCGTTACCGCTTTAATCCAGTACAATGTACCCACGGACCTGCTTTCGTTTGGAACTAACTCAACTTTTCTCATTTAAACTTATCCATTCTTTACTCTCAACACCAAGTTTTAAATAAAATTTAACGGCACACACTCAACCGTAGTATTGTAGAAGCATTTCGTTCGCGATAATGGAAATTCCATGTAGCCGTATAATAAAAAGTTTTAAGTTATCAGGATTTTTTACTTAGAATAATTTAGTCATTTATTATTATTATTTAAATAATAAAGTAATAGCCTAAAAATGTCTCTCTGGTGAGCGCAGACCTCCTATCATTTTTGCGAGGGTTTTGGAATTGGGTAGAGTCCGCAACGTACGCAACGTCCGCATTGCGGACTCTACATGCGGGTTGGCGGACTTCACATGTTCCCAAAATACACTTTATTCCTCAGACATGACATGATGTTTTCCTTCACCGCTAAATACGTGGTAATCAGTGCCCTAAATTGTAGAACAATTTTAGAGGTACAGTAATAAATTACTTGAAACATTGTAGCTGATGAAGTTTTTTTTTGTTGGCAAAGCTCCTATTTAAGGGATACAACATGTCCGAATACTTTAATATTAATTCATTCCGATGTCGCTAGTAATAAGATTTATAGACAAATCCAACTTCCACTAAGAAATCAATCGATAAACCAAATATTGCCCTGCAACGTTGGAGAATAAAAGTCACATTTACTAGTCCGGTGTACCACAAAGCGAATGACAAGAAACAAGACCTTTACTACTACTTTAAGTAAAGTTAAGGAAAGTTAAGAAAGCCACTGGAAGAAAGGATGTCGAGTGGTGAAGTAAAAATATCTTCGAAAATATCCCCATTCCAAATATCATTCTCATATTGATGGTCTTAACTGTAGAACTTTACAAAGGCGTAACTATCAATAAAAGAGCTCACTCCCTTCTCAAAGGCTGGCAACGCATCCGTAACTAGCCCGGTATCGCGGAGATTCATCATCGCTTAAATTCCAGTATCTTCCTTGAACTTGATAAAGGGTTATTTGTTCGTCACCTAAGCGTACTATTAGTAATCTACAAAATTTTACCTATTTCGCGGTTACTCTTACTGCTCTGGAATTTCTTACCCGAGTTAAGATAGTACGGGGATATATCATTTATCATTAGATTATCGCGAGTTGCTACGAGAACTATTCAAGGATACTAATACTTTGACACTTCCGTCGTTGTATATTTATAAAAATATAATGTACGTACGGAAACACATGTATTTATTTAATAAAAAGTGACTGTATTCTGTAGAATCCGATGCGACACGCTAGAGGTTGCTGTGTTTAAGTTGGCCAATACCGGAAAATCTTTTCTTAGTAGATCCATAAAATTTTATAACAAAATTCCTAAATGTGTGACTCAACAAACTGACATAGAATTCAAAAAACTTGTCACGAAGACATTATTAGAAAAAGCGTATTATAAAATAGATCATTACATAGAGGACAGAGATGTGTGGTTATGTGCTCTAAGTCTGCACTTGCAAACCCCCTGGGTACTAAATTTATGATGTAATTTTTGTGTAACTTATAAATGACATTATGTTACATGGCATTGAAAAAATAAAGACCCCAGTGTTTCTTGCCGGTTCTTCTCTGAGACGGTCTTATTTTTTGAACCGGTGTAGATTTTGATATTCATAAATGCTTTATACAAGCCTGAACTAAATAAAGAAATTTTGACTTTAACTTTGATTGCTATTTCTTTAAACAGTATCAAGCAATCAAAAAGTTCCAGGGAAAACGTGTTTTTGTATTAACTTTACGTTTTTATTTTAAGAAATACGTAAAAATAAAAACAAATGTAAATGTAGTTCTAATAGTAGATAGTTCAGAAATTGTTTAACAGTTTGTTAAGGACAGCGTCTGGCCTTGTTATCCTGTAAGTTAGTTTCTAAGTTCGTAACTAATCTCAATGGAATACATATACAATTTATTATTATTCTGTGTTATTAAACATTCAAGTTATGATATGTTAAATACATTCTGTAAAATTTCATCCCATTTTCAATATTTTTATTGACATGTTTCTTCGTAAGATATTTAATTATGAAACGGGAAAATGTTCTCTGAGGGTTATTCGGGGATCTATTGCTCTTCCGCCAAAGACTATCAAACAGGATAAGCAGCAGTCAATCACACGAGAAGCTGACAAATGTTTGCCGAAAGTCTTTCTTTACATGGTGAAATGTGATATTTTTAACGTAAAGTAATACCCACGTATTAGAGCGGCATCCCTTTGGACGTGCCTGACGATATGTCGATATGTTGATATTTACCAAAGGGTTACTCTTGGCTTCATCGTAGTTAAACAACTATGATGAAGGAACTGGGAATTGTTCGGATTAATTCCAGCCGCTGATTTTCACCATCGCACTTTGTGGAATCTGCTGCCGCCAGCGGTTTTTCCGGACCGATATGACTTTAGGGCCAGCAACGCATCTGCTATTCCTCTGGTATTGTAGATGTTCATGGGCGGCGGTGATCACTTACCATCAGGAGAGCCGCATGCTCGTTTGCCCCCTATTCCATAAAAAAAAATGACTTGCTGACAATTAATAGCATCTTAAAGATAATTTTCGAGGTCTCAAGGGCCTGCCACACTAGTCCAGCGCGGGTTATGAGTCTCCACATTTTTGAATTCTTCACCCTCTCAATTATAATTTCACTTCATATTGTTCTTTTACCACTTAGCACGTCTTTCATTTGTATCAATGAATAGCATTTTAAACATAGTTTTTTAGCTGTGAAGACCACGAAGCCGCCCACGCTGATCTAGTGTGGGTTGTGTGGCTATACATTAACTCAATTTTTTCCCTGACGATTATAATTTCATATAGTTAATAGACAGCCGTGTGGTGGCGGCTCGTTAAAAGAATACTACCACTCCATCTCATCCAATGGATCTCGTAAAAGGCGAGTAAGGAATTAAACTGCACTGTGCACCCAACAGCGCATGGTGGCGATGGGCTCACCACCTATCACACCAAGTGCATTATATTGTTTAGGCGAAACGTGGATTGTGGCAGTCATCTGTTTTTGCAGTGAGTGCCCAGTCTCTGACTACCCCTTATGGGATACAGTCGTGATCTTATGTATGTATGTATGTATAGTTAATAGAATCAGGCATTACTTTGCGGAAATCCATTATAATGAAGGAAAAAAGTTAATTTACTGAGATCATCATGCAATATAAAATGGTGTATATTACCTAGGTTTTTTAAAAAGCAGCGCCCGCCCTCCCTTAGTAGCGTGCACAAGCAAACTAACACCTCCACTAGATACCCTCCACCAACCACAACAATACAACCACTAGGTAATATACGCCACTGAAGTCGAGGACACGACACGTGTTTCGCCCCAAAACAAGGCAATATCAAGTGTCATAGACTCAACGACGATAGACGGCGACATTCCTCTTAATATTTTTTTGCCACTAAGCACGTGGTTAAGCTTCCGTTCTAATCAGGGGCCTATGTTCAGTTGCGGATTATAAAGGTTCCAATAATAACGTGGTAAATAAGTATTTCATGTTGCAATTAACAAGTTTAGTAGTTCTAGCAGGAGGCTGGGTGGGCTAGCTAGTATATAAGATAGAACTCGAGTAAATAAAGAAGCGTATTACGTCGTAAAAGACAGTGCCTTGCTTCGATGTCATGGACCTACCTAATTCAATCAGTATAAATGATAACTTTTAGTCCAAAAACATATTTTTTTGTGTTGTCATTTATTCTTTCTGTTAACTTAGTTTAAAGGATAAAGTCTAAAAATATATGTTTAATATATTTTAGCCAATGTTTCTTAATAATTATAAAATAGGTTGTTTAAATTTTAAATGCTTAACGTTACATTTATGTCCTATAATAAGAAGTTAATGTAACAACATTAGATCTGTTCTACCTACGGTTATTAAAAAGACTTGCATTGTGGAAATAAATTAACTATATCTTGAATTACTATAAATGAATAATAGTAACATCAGTAACTGTTGAACTTCAAGGAGCGTAATCAATTTTGCCGTTATATGCTGCAGCACAGGTTTGCCTTTGTTTGTTAGTATTTTGTACCACGTCCATAAATTTAAAACAAACATGTTTTATTCACTTATGGTTGGTTAACATTAAAACACTCTTTATAGAGATTATTTTCTCTGTTTTTATAATCTTGCTACTACTTGCAGCTTCGAGATATCACGGTTGCTTTGTTGTTTGTATAAAATGTCAAAATGTATGTATTATATATAAAATAAAACCAGTTAAAACACGTAATAAATTCAAATAATTTCACGAAAATCGCTCCCACTCGCTGCTCGTACCATGATAAATTCCTAATTATCCCTTCGGGTGTAACATATAGCGCTCAACAAACCGTAAAACCGAGAGCGTTAGATAATTGAGCAACAATATCCCCATACAACTCCAAAATATTCGGTTAATCGTTTGATGTAACTACTAATACTATTTCGTCGCAAAAAACATTAATTTTGATAAATAATTAGATGTAATAAATGTGAATAATTAAAAAATTGTAGTTGCATGTCAACAGCTATCTGCTACAAATTTACTGCTGCGACATTTATGCCACCATGTGAGGACCTTAAGAAACATTTAATACTTCCTGCATCGCGCTGTCGACTTTTCTAGATACTTTCATATAATAGAATTACTATGCATAAATCCATCTAGGTAGATACCACAGCAGGGCCAGTTATTCTGCCGTAAAGCAGTAGTGTGCATACATTACTTTGTTTCGGTCTGAATAGCACTGTTAGCTAGTGTAATATACCTAATAATTACACTAGTGTGGTGCCACACAGAAATTTCTGGGTGACATAGTTTTTGAAACAGGCAGAAATAATCTGCTGAAAAATATTACACTAAGTTTTCCGTAAAAAATGTATGTAGAATAGGATTTTGATAAAGTTACATCGCTCGTCGTTTAGTATTATTTGGTTTGCACACTGTAAATTTTACTAATCCTGACCGTTTTCTTTATTTTAGAGTGCAAACCAAATAATACTCATATATTAAGCTCCGCAAATGTCGCTTACAGAGACAACTTTCTGCAGGTTCCCTCCCATTTCCAGCAGTATATTTCTCTTAAGGAGATCGCTAAAATTTTTAAAAACAATTCTAAGTGTTCTTATTTTATATATAATTTTCCATTTATATCCTTAGAAGATTACGTATAAACTTAATACTGTCGCAGTCGTGACAGCCTAAGCATAAAGACGAGGCACATCGATTAGTTTCTTATGGTCGGTTGTTTCAAATCATTGGTTACATCGACATAGACAACGTACAAACTTTAAAGTTCGGTACACTGCAAAGTTAAAGCAACATTTATATAGAAAGTTATAAAAAAGATATTTAAGGTGACTTGTGATGCCACGTACTATATTGTTTCTCAGGGTCAACTCAGATAATTGTTCTCCTTCTATGCGTTCACTCATCCGATTGTGATGTAACACTTTGTATTGTATTTGTCTTATGTACTTAATTCAAACAAATCACAATAAAATTGAATGAGTCATTGCAACGCATGCCGAGAAATAGCAAGTTTTTGAAAAGAAGATAAGGTAATGATACAAGAAAACAAGGCTGATGACAGAATCATTTTTAAAACTATTAACTTTCTAGTATTTTATCTAAATTCTTAGAGAAACCACGTCTAGCTAAGGATAGCACTAGCGAACATTCAACCGTCAGTTCTGGTATCAATTTATAAGACAATTTATAGACAGCCAGATAGACATGATTAGGAAAGTATGTATTGTATTGTAATCTTTAAATAGAAAACTAGGATGTTGCATCAACTAAACACATTATTTTGAAAGTATTACTGTCGTACAATGTAAATATAGAACAGTCTTTAAATTATATTCCCTTTATTTGGGTATTTTTTTTTTGTTTGATAAAGTGACGAAACGAGCAAAATGTTCACCTGATGCGCAACGCCTACCCACAACAAATGCTGTGTCACCCAGAACATTTCTGTGTGACACCACACTGCGCCCGTCACCTTGAGACAGTTCTTAAGTCTCATATGCCCAGTAATTACGCTAGCTCTCAGTGCCCTTCAAACCGAAACACAGTAACACTAATACTTCACGGCAGAATAACTGGCCCTGGGGTGGTACCTACCTAGACGGATTCCTGCATAGGAACTTCTTCAATTTTTTGTAAAAATGTACAATATATTTTCTTTAATATTCCCTTGCAAATTACAGATGAAGATCCTCCGAAAAATAATGTTCCATTCTATACTACGAGTAGTACAAATTCCGCGCGCAAATACAAAAGTACATAAGTGGCCTGACGGGGCTCGTAAATCAAGGTATGTTTTACGATGTGATATTGAAATTCCTTCCTCCGTCCTGAAAGTATGATTCTTAAAATATTATTCGTGTTTTCGAAAGCTGGCTAAATTTTTTTAGACATGTAAACACAAATGAGATCTTTACTTGATATATAGGTAGACTGTATAGATAAACTAAGATAATTCACAAATAAATGTATGGCTTAAAACAATAAAATAAATAAATTGAAATATATATGTATATATATATATATATTTAAATGTTAATTTGCAGTGGGATGCTTGGTTTTTGATTAAATTGTATTAACTATAGGATCCCAAGCCGATGCTAGTACCCAACCATATTCTCTATTGAAATAATGTTTTTTTTTTATTTCAATAGCCTCGCGAATCATCCTTGCTAGGAATGGGTGTTCTTTTGCGAGTATTTGTGGTTTCTGAAATCTTATGTAATGGTTGGGGTGATCCAGAACATGGTAACAAACTGCTGACTTCCCAGAGCGACAATACTTCACGTCAGCTATGAGTTCTTTGATGCAGATTTTTATTGATCTTTGTGTTCGTCTTTCTTTCTTTCATTGTCATCTTGTGGAGGGGGATTACACTTGAGAAATGTTCTTATATAAGCTCACTTCAACTCCCGTGACTTATGGTAGGACAGCTGGTAGACGCTCGGCTGTGGCCGATTTCACTCGGTCACTGCGCGGAACCCAATACTTGTTGTCTTGCAAAACCTTGACATGAAGCTCCGTGGGCAGGTGTTACCTGTCATAGATCCCTTGTGGTCTCTGAAATAAAGATTTACCTACCGCTTGTAGAATCTTGAATTAACAGGAGATGAACGAAAGGCTTTCTCCTCGAAGTCTTCAGTAAATATCGCCATACCATATACTTGCCTGTAGTAGTGTTCCTTCTACAATAGATAGCCAGATGTTCGGCAGTGTTTAGGTGATTCTGCATATTCTGCTGGCATATTAGGCAACTTATTACTTTGCTAACTTTACAGTTTTATTATTTTATTAACTTTTCGGTTGACTCAGTAGTTGAGTGACTTGTTTTTGCGCTACGGGTTGCGGATTCATACACAAAACTGATTTTTTTCTTAAGTCCCATATGCCCAGTGATTCGACTAGCTCACAGTACAGTAGGATATTTTTATTATACGGTAATAAAGCAGACTACGAAAAAGACCACGAAAACATGACCGCAATCAACAATACTAGAGATATTATAGTGCCACAAGTGTACGCGCAAACACAGAAGCACTCACTCGTCCTAACCTACCCGCGTCCCATGTAACGCCGATGCTATAAGATCGGTAGTAGGCTAGGATACAGCGTCAGAAACACGGGGACAATCACAACACACGCAGACTGGAAAACCAACAATTTGTGATTTAGCAAAAATGTTGGATCCGGCTAGGATTCAAACCCAGGACCCGCGGCGTAGAAGTCAGGTACTCTGACCACTAGGCCACGCGGTTAAGTATTGACATTATTACAGAGGCACTCACTTGTCTTCACCATACTCGATTTTATTAAAAATTGTGTTACCCAAATATTTTTATTATTCGGCTTTAATTATACGACGGAGTCACGAGTCCGTCGGTTCAGTTAAACCAATACACAAGATGCAATTGAAAATTGTGGTGAAATCAACCGCTGCAGATATATAAAGTCGCATAACGTAACCTGACTCAATAAGACTACTGCCGAGTATACCCTATCCGGCCAGAAATCCACTAACAACTATAACATCGATTTTATAAAACGCATACATGCAGACCCAGCTCATCCTTCGTAACTAGTTGCAGAGATGCAGATACTTGAGAAGATGCATTACAGCAAGTGGAATTATAAGCATAAATACGCCTATTACAGGATGTTGCCTCCTAGCAACAGAATCATATTTTGACAATTTGTGGTTGTTAAATAAAAACCTCTCCAAAAACGTTTCGTATCAGTGAGTCACCAAGATGCCAGAGTTACGACCTTCAAATATTATAATTGAGAAGCAATAAGTAAAAAAGAAAAATAAAGTTTCAGCCTATAAATGTCCCACTGCTGAGCACAGGCCTCCTCTCATTTCTGAGAGGGTTTTTGGAAGCTACGAAGAATCCGCCACGCTTCTCCAATGCGGGTTGGCGGACTTCACATATCCTCGAAATATTTCTTGCAGAACATGCAGGTTTCCTCATGAGTTTTCCTTCACCGCTAAGCACGTGGTAAATCAGCACTTAAAATTGTAGAACAATTTTAGAGGTGCTGGCACCGGGGATCGATTAAATTAACTTATTACATTTTAGGACCAGTAATATATATTATATAGTAACATTTTCTTGTATTTCCAAACACAAGGGTTGTTCCAAAAGATTATTAACATAAACATATTTTTTATAAAACGATGCACCACAGTTGGATTTCTCCTGTATCGTAGGTGCGTTTTACAGACAATCATTTAACATGCACAACCAGACCCGAAAACCAACAATTTGTGTTTTGGACAAAT
This sequence comes from Luehdorfia chinensis, assembly GCA_019845155.1. Classification (NCBI taxonomy): domain Eukaryota; kingdom Metazoa; phylum Arthropoda; class Insecta; order Lepidoptera; family Papilionidae; genus Luehdorfia; species Luehdorfia chinensis. Next base: position 405,726 of record JAHVAK010000007.1, on the reverse strand, counting down.
TTTTGGCTCCGGCTGGGATTCGAACCCAGGACCCGCGGCGTAGAAGTGACGTACGCTAACCACTTGGCTACGCGGTCAATATTAACGTTATAGATAAAGAAATTGATAAAAATTGTTTTAAAATCATAATTAAATAATATTCCACTGTTGGCATCGATGTATTAATGAAACCTTCCAGATATGAGAATATACATTTAAGGATTACCGTACTATATTGTATTATTTATTTATTTATATTGTTTTTACATAGCCTTAATTTCGATTGCCGTATTTTGGGAGGAATCTTTGTTTTATTTCAGTAGTCCACATTATTCACAGAGTGATTCATTAGTGCTGAACTATCTACTTTTAGATTTTCCTCTTAATTAATAGGATCGTCCAAATTGAATACTAAAATGAGGATCATTTTAGATCTGATTAATAAAAACTCTCTTAAAATAACAGAATCTATAACGGATGGTTTATGTTCTTGAATTCGGTGAAAATAGATTACATTATACGGGTATTTCAATAATGATCTTATTGTATGACATAATTATTAAAGCGTAATTTGAAGCATTATTAGAGAGGGGATCGTTAGTGTGTTAGACTGCACTTCGAGGTACCGTATTACCGATCCGTGTTTGTAAATTGAACGTCGAATTTTAAATAAAATGCTAATACATAAAGATTCGATATTACAAAAAACATGATGATGATGTTGATTATTTACTGTAACGAGTATAATAACTTTTTTTCATACCCTACAGTCACATACTGATGTATATAATATAAAAGGTATGGAATCAGATAAGGGAAAAGGATCATTAAGACAGCGTGATGCATGTGACGTAGAAAACTGAGTCGGGGTAACGTGACACACTTTTTATTTCTTTAAGTGCAACGTCTGCCCATAACAAATGCTGTGCCACCCAGAAAATTTCTGTGTGACACTACACTGTGCCCATCACCCTGAGACATAGATTCTTAAGTCTCATATGCCCAGTGATTACGCTACTTCACAGTGCCCTTCAAACCGAAACACAGTAATGTTTGCACACTACGTCCTAGACAAAAGTTTCACTTCTTGTTGCGTCACACCTACAAAGAATACTGTATCATCTTTATTGCCTACTACATATAGAGGAAAATCGAGGCCTGCAAAACGCTCTTCGATTTTAACCTGAAAGAGCTGGTGAAGTTGGTGACGATTTTCTGCTTTCTATAAGTTAAGTAAGAAGATTTTTTTCACCTGATGGTAAGTGCAACGTCTGCCCATAACAAATGCTGTGTCACCCAGAACAGTGTGACACCACAATGCGCCCGTCACCCTGAGACATCAGTTCTTAAGTCTCATATGCCCAGTGATTACGCTAGCCCTCAGTGCCCTTCAAACCGAACCATAGTAATGTTTGCACACTACTGCTTCACGGCAGAATAACTGGCCCTGGGGTGGTACCTACATAGACGGATTCCTGCATAGGAATCCTACCACCAGTGTGTATTGAGAGAAATAATCCAAGTTGAGACCCAAGCTACTGCATCACACATCAGTGGTTTTTGAGTCAATAAATTTTATTTAGTGGAGTAATGTTCTATCCTACCCATATCAGTTAGAGTGCGGACTCGGAAATGGCGGTCCGTTCGCCCCGAGGCATTTTAATGTAAATAAACCAATTGATAGAAACTTAGTGGTACTGACATGGGCGATAAGTTTTAATAATATTAGCCACACTGATCAAATGTTTACGAGGTTAGTTAGCAAATGGCCTTAAGTAGACAAACCTTATATTTGCTTTGTGAAGGAATAATTATAAATGTAATAAAAAAAAACATTTATTAGAAGCGCCTTTCGCTTAACGTGTTCAGAATGCAGGCTGCGAAACACTATCGTCGAACATCCCCATATCATAATACTAATAGCATTTCAAGTATTATAAAAAAAATAACAGCTTTCATAACGATCATATTGTTGACTAGCTGTGCCCCGCGGTTTCAACCGCGTAAAAAAGCCGATCCGATATTACATATTTATGCTTACCTATTTGAATCGGATTTTGGGGTTTTACTTTTTTTGCGCGGAACCCTAATTATTTTTCGAAAATAAAAGTAGCATTGTCTTAGTTACCCGCTATAATACTAAATCAGCTGTCTATCAATGAAAGTTCCGTCAAAATCAATTCAGCCATTTCGGAGATTAGACGGAACAAACAAACTGACAAATAAATATTTTAAAAATTGTTTTTTCATAATATTACCGTATATACTTTCATAAGCATTGAGTAAAAAGCTGTAATTTTGTTATTACAAACAGACACTTTAATTTTATTTATATCTATAGACTAGCGATCCGCCTTCGCACGGGTAGATACGAGTAGATATTAGAAAGATAAATTAGTACTTTATTTGGACAAACAGAACAACCACAATCCCCTACACTAACGTTTTTTTGTAGCGACTATTCTCAACGGCGGCTCTGCAGCTGGTCAGATAAGATTACGTTATTTTACCAAAATATTGTTTATTTATGGGAATATAAGCAATGGAATGTAGCCAATATTTGATGTCGTGATAGCAACGGCAGCAATAAGACGACCGCTCTCGACCGCTGCGGAAAGGGAGCCGCGCACCTCGATGATGCCCAAGTTGCATGAAGCCGGGCGGCGGCGCGGCTTTCGAGAGACACCGCGGCCGCTGTATTTTTTAAAGAGCGTTTTAAAGTTTAAAATAAAAGAAAATATATAATTAAAATAACAAACCACTATTCAATTGTTTCTAGTTTACAAAAAATAATATGAGTAGGTAAGTAATTAATAGATCTTAGTCTACTCGCGAGTAGCGCGGGCGAGCGTGGGGCTGTTCGCTCATACCGCGTAATTTTTCTTACTTTTAGCATTTTTATACTTATCGTAACTTCTAAGCTATAGGTCCGATTCGTATAATTTAAAGAGGATTTTACATGTACATAATTAACCTTGACTCTGAAACTATTTTGTAGGGAAAGGATTAATATCATGATACGAATGTCATCATAATTTCGGTGATGTAATTGCTGTTAGCCTTTTTTTGGCTTTTTCAGCTTCATCGGATACTGTGCTCACGGGCCAGGGGCCCGCGTGCCAGGTTTGGTTTGACCCAAACATAAATACATAAATAAACTCCTACAATAACCTCGAAATTCGGACTGTCGCGCTCGCTGCGTGCTTGCGCGATTTAGAATATCTCAATATGATTTTAAGTCGTCTAATGACCGTCCGAGGGACGCTGCGGGCCTCCATTCGGACTGTCGACTTGTGTGTCGGTAAGTCTGGGCGGTGAGAACCGCCCTGGAACACGGGTGTATCGTGTGTACGCGGTGTGATTGTCGACTGCTGCGAGCCGCTCTCTACGGCGGTCGCGCGTCGTGGTGCGTGTTATATTAAAGCTATTAACTGTGTGTACAGTGTAGCCTGGATCGTGACTGACCGTATCGTTGTCAGGTAGTGCTGAGACGTCCGTGTCGTCTAGCACGTTTCGCGGGCGACGTTTGCGTTTGGTCGCGTTTCTATTTGATCGGTGATTTGCTGCTTTAACCACCAGCGAGTTTGGATGAACCGCGGCTTTTTCAAAAAACCGCCGTGATAATGCTCTGAAGTGTTCAGAGATTAAGGGAATTTCACAGTCGCTGTGAAGATCTACGTTGCGTTGGTACCAACCGGCTCCGGTGGCAGTTCGCAAGAATCGATTTTGAACGCTCTGTAACTTCTTTAAGTGATTGCCCGTCGCGTGAGCGAAAGCGACGCATGCATAGGCCATTACGGGTCTTAAGCAAGTCTTATAGAGGCGAAGTACGAATGTCATCATCTTTCGATTCTAGCCGTGTTTTTATAGACTTAATTTGAACAAAAAGAAAGAAAGAAAGAAAGAAAGAAAGAAAATTTTATTCAATACTACAACACAACATACAAAAAATAAGTAAACAAAAAATACGTATTACATTGTCAGACGTACGTTGGGTTGTAGCGACGAAAAGGCTGTCGACTCAGCATAATGCTATGGCAGAGTTGCCACAGCGCTGTTATTCTGTCGATGCCTCAGGTTTAACGAGCAGCTTCCGGACATATTGTTAATTGACTTAGTTTAATTTAAAAGAAATAAATATGCGCACATGTACACGGATACACACACACACACACACACACACACACACACACACACACACATATATATATATATATATATATATATATATATATGTATATACATATACATACACACATATACATATATATATATATATATATATATATATATATACATACATGCGCAAATTACAAAAAAAACAAAAAGGTCTGAAATACTTACATATAAACAAAGTTATTAAATATTAAACACAAATGCAGTGTAAACAGATAACAAAAAATAAAAAGAAAAAAAGTTTCTGTACCTCTGTCACTATTCAATTTATCATGCGTAATAACCAGATTTTTAGTATGTGCAATTATATAGTTGACACGTTTACTTTAATACGTGGCACCGAATTAAAAAAATTATTTTGTGTCATTGTTCTCTAGAAGATAAGACTTGTAACGAACAGTAAAATAAGGCTTTGTACGAATTTCTCGAAGCGGTGGCGGTAAATCGTTCCAACACTTTGTTGCCAAGTAACGAAAACTACCTCGAAACGCAGCAGTAACGTGTCCTGGGACAGCTAATAGAAACTTCGCACCACGAGTATTATGAACGTTATATTCACTAGACCATTTAAGCTTCTTATATAAATATTCCGGAGTTTTGCTTTTAATAATTCCAAATAACAGGCTAGCGAACTGCAATTTAAGCCTAGATGCCATGTTTAGTAGTTTGCCCTTATTTAGATACGATGAAACATGAGTTCTAGGAGGAATATTAAAACAGAAACGGGCACATGCGTTTTGGACCCTTTGAAGCAGTTTCATAGACCTTCCCAAAAGACAAGGACCATAAACTGATATGCAGTAATTCAATTTGGACAATATACGATACTCTATAATAGAGCGTTACTCTCATATTCAGGTTCAGGTAAGCCCGTATTTTGTATAAGATCTTTAACCTATAGAAACAGGCACGTGCTATATCCAAGACATAGTTCTCAAAATGCAATAGGCTATCCATTTTGAGACCGAGGTTACGAGCCTCATCAACTTGCTCAATGATTTCCTCCTGCAGGAAAAGTATAGGTTTGGCTTCTGATATACTTTTAATCTGTGATCTTGAACCTAATATCATGAATTTTGTTTTAGCGGGGTTTAAATTGAGTGCATTATTTTTTTACCATAGTGCAATTCGTTCCTAATCTCTGTTTAGTATACTTATACTCTCAGTGGTATCATGAGGTTTGAAGGAAAGATATAACTGTAAGTCATCGGCATACATGTGGTACTGGCAGTCCTTTATTACATTAGTTACATCGCAGCAATAAAGTAAAAAGAGGAGAGGACCCAAAATGGAGCCCTGAGGTACTCCCCTAGTCACAGGCTGTGGACTGGACTGGATGATACCCGAACCATCTGCCTTTTGCAGTTCAACTAGTTGATATCGGTCACTGAGGTAACTATCAAACCACTTTATCGCAGTACTATCAAATCCATAATAAGCCATTTTTGAGAGCAGCAAATTAATGTTTATGGAGTCAAATGCCCTGGAGTAGTCAAGGAGAACCAGGACAGTACCTTTGCCTAAATCCCTGGAAGACAACACATTATCCACAACATCAATAAGTGCCGTACAAGTGCTACGACCCTTACGAAATCCCGATTATATCGTGGAAGTATATTATTATACTGTGGAAGAATATTATTATCTTCCAAAAATGTGTGCACTTGATTGAAGACGGCTCTCTCAAGGATTTTTGACAGATAGGGCAAAATGGATATTGGTCGCAACTCATTTACATTGCTAGGATTCGATTTTTTTGGGATAGGCCGCACTAATGCTGTTTTCCATTGACTGGGAAAAATTGAACAATTAATAGACTCATTAATTATGTTAGTGATGGTATTGAGGGTATGAGGAAGTGACAGGATTACCATGTCTCTAGTCACACCGTCAATACCCTGCGCATTAGATTTTATTGCCAAAATAATATTAGCGACTGAGTCACTGCTAACTGGTTTTAGCACTAGGGTTGCATCTCCATGCCTATGAAATTCGTAATAGGTGAGCTGCGACATATTGACTTTATCATTTACAGGGATGTCCAGAAAATGTGAATTGATGGTATCAGGATCATCAAAATAAGCTGGAAGCTCACCTACATCTTTGAAGTTTAGAACTACAGTATTTTTAAGGTTCTTCCATAATTGCTTGGGTGCCATAGCTCCATTTATACTGTGCTCAAAAAAGGCTTTTTTCTCATTGAAAATAGCAGAGGTAACCATTTGTTTTAGACATTTATATTTATTTTTATTAGAAATAGTGTTACTAGAGCGATACAGGTTATAAGCATTGTTTCTGAGTTTCATCATGAAGCGCACATTACTTGTAAGCCATGGTACCGCTTTATTTTTTATTTTTAGTTTTGTAATTGGTGCATGCAAGTCAGAAATTGTGTGCATATAAACATTAAAATTACTAATCATCATGTCAATGGAGTGTGCTTCACTGATACTTTGCCATTTTAGAGAGATCAAATCTTTATTAAAATTGTCCAAAATTATGTTTCTTAATTGTCTACAAATAATCCATCTAGGTTTAAATTTATTTTTTTTAACCTCAGCAGAAACTAAGGCATGCCCACCAAGTTCAGGAATGTGGTCGATATTAACTGAATGAATGTCCAGGTCTGAGCAAATTAGGTGTATTAATGTTGCGACAAAACGACAAAAGCGGTTAGTTAGACATATATCCTCGCGGACTTTTTTGTGACTAATGATGAGTTCTATGAAAATATAGTACATTATTTTCTTTATCATTAATAGTTTGTGCAGCGCACGCCAAATAATGGCTTTTAGCTATAAATTTTTGACACCTTGAGTGATATCGTAGCAATTTTCGTAGGAATCTCGGTTTTTTTTAATTAAATACAACTTATGTTAGTTGGTGATAATGTAGTTGTAAATAGGTGTAAGCATTTTCAAAATCGGTTTAGTAGTTTTTGAGTTAAATCATTACAACCAAACATACAAAAAATCAAATCTTTCTTCTTTATAATATTAGTTTAGATAATAACTTTAAATTATCAAAATAAAAAATATAAACAATATATGTAGTTATTAAAAATATATAACCAGCATAAATAAAAAAAAAACTGTACAAAAGCGTGGAAAAGTAAACGAAATGAAGCGAATAAGTTGTATGTTGCATAAGTTTTTGATTCCTCGTGCTTAAATGGAGTTTCGTACACAGAAGCGTATGACCTCGTTATCCGGAAGTTGATTGTATCACTAAGAGACTTTTACTACATTTCGTGTTTACACGTATTACATTTAGTATCTTAGCAAAATTAAACTTGAATAGCATGATGTTTTGTCTATGTTTAACAATGTGGAACAATCTCTTGGTCCAGTGGTCAATGTATCTGTCTACTGTCGATTGACCAATTTATCGGTCGTCGTGTTTCAATATAACTGTGATTGTCTCGTGTTACTTATGCTAAATTTGGTGCGATCTGCGATATTTTTCACTACAATATATCGGGCACAAATAACAACTTAAAGATAGAAGCCGTCATCTACACTTAATGTATTTTTATATTTCTGTAATTCATATTTCTGGTGGTAGGATTATATTCAGGCTTTCCTTTTCCGATTTCTATTCAAAAATTCTCTTTTCCGCCGTCAAGAGGTGCTGTGCAAGCTTTCCCGTGTTTCAGTCTCAGCGACACTGTTAGCTAGTGTAATTACTGGGTACATAAGACTTAAGAACTGATGTCGCAGGATGACCCACAGTGCGGTGCCACTCCGAGATGTTCTGGGTGACAGGGCATCTTTAAAGGGCAGAAGCACTGACGAGTGGCTCTCGTTACTATATTAAATAACAATAAAAAAAAACCTCTCTTAAAATATAAACAACAAATTGGATAAAAGTCTTCCAGAATAGTAAGTGACAGAGTTGAAACGGATTTTGTTCATTTCAAATATAAAGAACTTTTGTTTCACCTGATATGGTATTCATAACTCTACACACTGCACATAAAACAAAATTAAATACCATTTGAATTTAAAAAAAATGTTGTGTGAAATAATAAGTCTTATTAAAAAAAGGTGACTTTATCGGAATCTACTATCGGTGATGTTGCCAGTATTTTAAATAAACCTGTATGTTAAAAATTAAAAGTCATATTGTAGTATAATGTTATACTGAATAGAAAGGTGTTTGAAAAGGAAGAAAAAAAAAAATTTATTTGCTGCGATAATTCAGACATCCAACAATAATGGTCATAAGCAATTAGACAATATAGGACTACAGCATCAAAAAGGCATCGGACTCAGCATAAGGCTGCCGTGGCCTAACAGCAGCGGTGATATTCTGTCTGTGCCCTCAACCAGACTAACTCACGAGCAGCCGTCAAACATTTAAACAAAAAGAGAAAACAAATACGAAAATGTTAAAATTAAGACTAAAAAGATAACAACTAAAATAAACAATATAGAAACTAAAAACTAGCAAAAATGTGACATTCTGTTTTTTTTACTTATTTTATAGTATTATAATATTATCTTTACAACAAATACAATTCTAACTTTAAGTTATTTATATATTATCTACATTAATAAACAGACACTGTTTCTAGGCAACGTTCAAACCTACCTTCGCTGTTTGGATTATTTCTAAACTGTTTAAAGGTCGCCATGCATTTCACGTTATAGCGTTAGTAAATTCTTTAATGTATTGTTTCCCCCTCTCTCCTAATTATAATCACAAGTTAAAGCCTATTTCTATTTTATTGTCCCAAACTGGACAGAGTTTCCTGTTGCAACCCATTGCGAGCGCGTGCCCTATAATGAATGTCTAATCTGCCATTGCAAACGAGTCAACGCCGCCCGCTTCCAACCATGGCTCACCACGTGTCGTCAGCTTTGCTCCTATTGGTTAACCGGTCTTGCACTCGTTTGGATGGTAACAAACAATTTAACTACTTACTTAATAATTAATCATAAACTACGGTTAAAATATAATACAGTAACTTCTGAAATCACTACAAATTCTTAACCTAAGTTTTACAGCAATTCAAATAGCAAAATCTTTATATAAAAATTAATTGGGAATGAACAAGTACTTACTTATAAGGAGCGTTCTCACACAAATCAGATAAACTTCGAATTCATTAAAATAACAAGGATTTTATCAAAAATAAAAGTGTTTAGCTTAAAGCTAATACATTTAAAAATAAGGACAGTTAAATGCGACGAATGCCTCTGCGGCGACATATACATTAAACTCTACTCTTATTGCTAATAGGGAGAGAAAACGGCGTTTCTGAACAAAAATATGACGTCATTAAGTAAATTATATGCTGAAATGGAATAAACATATACAGTCACGTACTCTGGCAAGCTAAAAGTTCCGGACGCTTTTGAACCTTACTACAATAACGTAAGGTTTACGTTTAAATCACGATACATCGATCTCAGTACATTTCTTAAATTTTGTTTGAATTTAGAAATAAAATTTCTAGAGAATGTTTTTCTTCAAAACGTCAAAGGGTTAATCCCTTCAAAAAATTCAAAAAACCAATCAGTTTTCTTTTTTTTTGTATAGGTTGAGATGTATTTTTTAATGTTATCTGGTTTTAATATAAAATTGCAAATAGATATGATATATGAAAAATTTAAGTTTCGCCGTGCATTTTGTTTATTAATTTATTCTTCTTGTTTTTCTTTACAGTCTAAAAAATCCATCGTATTATGTTTCCTTATGAGGGAAAAATTAATTCGGTCAAGTTGTTCATAATCCAACACAGACTACTTGGAAATGTATTTCAACGACCGTGAGTACAATAACAGTATTCCTGTGAAGCGTAAGAGACTTCCATTTTCGCGGCACAAAATGTACAAAGCGAAACATTGTTATGCTCATACAAAGATTTTTTCTGTGGGGCAAAACATAATATTACTTCTATCTATATAACCAGCCTTATCCAATCCCTTCAATATATTTTTAGAACATACGAGTACATAATATTCATGGTGAAAGACTGCATATTAAATTAAACGAAAAGGTTGGAAAAGCATTGTAATATTGATGGCTTATACCACACAGTCCACCTGGATTCATTCCAGATGGTACATATGCAGCCTTTTTTATTGGATAAAGTGATGAAACGAGCAAAACGTTCACCTGATAGTAAGTGCAACGTCTGTCCATAACAAATGATGTATAACCCAGAAAAATTCTGTGTGACACTACACTGTGCCCATCACCCTGAGACATAGATTCTTAAGTCTCCTATGCCCCGTGATTACGCTAGCTCACAGTGCCCTTCAAACCGAAACACAGTAACGTTTGCACACTACTGCTTATTGCACGGCAGAATAACTTGTCCGTGGGGTGGTACCTACCTAGACGGATTCCTGCATAGGAATCCTACGACCAGTATTAAGCCTGACCTACTTAAGGTTTTGTCAGCACGAGCGTTACATCGGGCACAGGTAGGTTAGGCCGAGTGAGTGCCTGTGTTTGCGCGCACATACTCGTATGTTGCACTGTACCTAATATCTCCTGCGCAGTTGAAAGTTTCTGCCGTTCAGGAAGTTGTCGCCGAGGTCGAATCGGTCATGATAACATCATCCATAGGTAACAACACAGAAGGAGTGTTGTTACTCCTCGATACTTTGATAGAATTCGTTGCCATTAATTACGTATCCGATTCGCATGCACTCACCATACGAAACAAAGCACTCTCATACTGCCACTTTGCGCTGGTATTCCATGTCGACTTAACAAGTCGAGCGAGAACGCATTTCAAGAGTCAATAGCCTAATGGATCAGGCTGCGTGCTGAGAAACATGATGTCTCAGGATCGAGCCCGTCATTCGACTATTGTCGTAAACCATCTCCTAGAACTAGCTTTTAAGCTTAGTTGGAGTGGTTAACAGAAATATTCGTAATGCTGATCAGCATTGTAACAATGCTATTAATATTAATAATATACATTCTTTTAAAAAAATCACATCATCTCCTCTCCCATCAAACGAAGATTTGGGAAAGATTTCCTTTGGGAAGATTTGCCGTAATTCACGGAATTCACCGCGCTTGTCAGACGGATTCGAGATCTCAGTATCAGACAATTTGCATCTTATATATTCCTTATCACCGGTCTATGTACTCGTACTTTCAGTCTTGCATTTTTCGAGGTGATTATTCCTCCACCGTTTTTTAATTGAATAAAGTGATGAACCGAGCAAAACTGTTCATTGATGATAAGTGCAACGTCCGCCCATAACAAATAGCGTTTCATCCAGTACAATTATGTGTGACACCACACTTCGCTCGTCACCCTGAGATATCAGTTCTTAAGTCTCATATGCCCAGTGATTACACTAGCTCTCAGTGACCTTCAAATCGAAACACAGTTATGTTTGCACACTTCTGATTCGCGTCACAATAACTGGCCCTGTTGTGGTACCTACCGGATTCATGCAAAGGAATTCTACCACCAGTAGATTTCACTAAGTCGACTCTTACGACGCTGACAGGAGGAGAAGGTTAAGCAAATTTTCATACGCCACTTCCACACGAAGAGATAAATAATACGACAACATGTAATTTCGTTTTATTCAGAAAAAATATATGTACTAAATGAGTTAAAAATAACGTTAGTAAACAAATTTCACTTTCAGTACTCTCCGCAGCTGTCATGTGTCAACATACTAGGTAAACAAACATTCACAGGGACAAACACGTTATTTTCATTTCACTGTGTCCGTCCAGGCATTGCCCGACGTTTTGTTTTCAATGTCAATTATTGACTGCGCGCTGTATTTCAGAAAACACAAATTATGTGTACAAATTCCGTTGTTTGAAATCAACAAGCATCAAGCATCGCTGAAAACTTTTCTTTATAATTTGGGTAGGCTAGGTATTGAAATTAATAATTTCGATTTTGTAGCCAGATCAAAATTTGTCCATATTGTAATATAATGCGACATATAGTTTAAAAAACTGATATATAACTAATTGCATATATTGTATACGTATCTTGCCCAGAGCAATAAAAGTAGCATTTTTTTAAATAGATCTAGTAATGAAACGAGCAAAACGTTCACCTGATGGTAAGTGCAATCTAACATGTCTACCCATAGCAAATGCTTTGTCACCCAGAGCATTTCTGTGTGACTCCACACTACGCCCATTACCCTGAGACATCAGTTGTTAAGTCTCATATGCCCACTGATTACGTTAGCTCTCAGTGCTATTCAAACCAAAACAGTAATGTTTGCACACTACTGCTACACGGCAGAATAACCTGGTCCTGGGGTGGTACCTACCTAGTCGGATTCCTGCACAGGAATCCTACCACCTATAAAACTATCGCATGTTTGTGACAAACACCTCCGAGTGCAGGGCAATATATTGTTCAGTTAAGTATCGAAAGAGTGTCAAGAGTGTCAATACTATCACTTTGAAAAGAGCCCTACGGATAAAATCTGATGACTAGCTCTGGGGAGTTTTTTTTAAATCATGTTGCGAATACTACCACATTTCAAGTAAAGGAAATACCTAAAATATCTCATGGCTTCTAACAGGTATCGGAATGACATACATACATAGAGTCACGCCGTTTTTCCTTTGGGGAAGGCAGAGACCACATCTTTCCACTTGCTACGATCCTCATTAATTTTTTCATACAAGCTTCGACGGTCACGGGTACTTTTGACGTGGCCCATAACCATCAAAAGTGGCACTTTTGATGGTTATGGGCACAAAAAAAGCACAAAGCCACAGATCGGCATATGCATATATGCACTTAAGTTGTAATAATATTCACTTAAGTTGTACATATGGCGACTTTAATGCCGGAAGGCATTCTCTCCCAATCAACAATCAAAAGGCTAAGCAGAGATAAAGAGATATGAATAATCTCAGTGAGTACACAATCTTTCTATGGATATATTAAAACATGTTAAATACATTCCATAAAAAGGGTTATTATTATATTTAGAAATAACTATATTGGAAACTAAGTCATACTAGTTTTGACTCGCAGCTTCGCACAAGTATTTCTTAAAAAAAGTATAGAGTTTTTGTAAAATGAGCATCAATCCTCTGTAAACTCAGAGCAGCTACTGTGTACATGTGTCGTATGTTAACGTCAAGTGTTAGGTGGAACTAAACATCAGAAAGAATTATATATACTAAAATTATATACAGTATTGGTGAATAAAAAATATACTTTTAATCGTATTATGCATATCATCTATAATTAATAAAACAATTCTATTCTGCTACAAAAATAACAACACTGCTTTTATATAAGAACGGCCTTAAAAACTAGAAATAAGACGTGGCACTAACTATGGAAGGCGGAAGGCCGTAGTTAATGAAAACTTCGTGGATAAATTTGTATGTATTGTAACTTACTGGTTTACTGGTGGTAGGATTCCTATGCAGGAGTCCGTCTAGGTAGGTACCACCCCAAGGCCAGTTATTCTACCGTGAAGCAGTATTGTACAAAGATAACTGTGTTTCGGTTTGAACTGCACTGTGAGCTAGCGTAATCACTGGGCATATGAGACTTAAGAACCTATGTCTCAGGGTGATGGGCACAGTGTAGTGACACACAGAAAAATTTCTGGGTGGCACAGCATTTGTTATGGGCAAACGTTGCACTTACCATCAGGTGAACGTTTTGCTCGTTTCATCACTTTATGTTTAAGTGTATAATTTGATTTATTGCATATTTAATTATATTTTAAGGAAAACTGTCCATGAAATGTTAGTACGAACTTGATTAACTTCTGAACAATAACGTAACTGAAATTGCTATGTCGAGTTAGCGACCGTCAAAATGTTTCAGGTTAGTTATATTTCTTAAACAACGTCTCCAAACTTATTCAATTTAGCGAAAACGTTGAGCTGAAATAATTTAATTTCGCTTTGAGAAAATGTTGCTGATAGAATATAATTATAAGTTTTCTTATACTAAGCATAAGTCACTACTTTCCTATTTATGATCCTTTCCACTGAGTTCACAATAAAATTATCATTAATTTTATTAAAAACAGTTTCTGATAGTGAATATAAAAAAGTCGGCATAGAAATAAATATAATCTTCAGAGAAAGATTTTTATTTCATATATAAGAGAAAGCAAATTTCTTTGACACACTAAGAAATATAGGCTTTTTACGGTTATACCCTTCGGTACACTTATACCGATCCTATCGCACAAGCGTTACATCTGGTGTAGTGAGGATGAAGATAAAAGAGCACCTCTATGTTTGCGCTAACATTTATGGCACTAAAGTATACACAGATGACCAATCTTGTTTGTTGATTAAAAGGTGTCGCTGCAAACAAAAATGGCCATGAGGTCACCATGGACACTACACGAATACCTATACTAGAACAATTCGTAACCTGATGATCAAGTATTATATTTATTTATAGTCGTCGTTTCGTCGTCGTTTGAGCCTATCAAAAGTCCACTGCTGAACATAGGCCTCCCCTATAGATAGCTACAAAAGTTTGTAGCTCTGAAATTGGAGGGATTTTGCCATAGTTGCCACGCTTGGCAGGCGGGTTGGCAACCGCAGTTTATTTATTCAGATGTTCCAGGAAGATGCTGCTGCCCATCTCCTGATTTTAATTTCCCTCTGTCGACTTTTACGACACCCACGGGATGGGATGGGGTGGTAGATTCTCTTAGGCCGCTACCACACGGCGGTATTATATTTATTTATAGTAAATAAAAATAAAATGAATGCCTCAACGGAGAAGGACTACGTTCTTACAGAAAACAAGCGTTACACAAGTGAAAAAAAAACTCATTTTTTTTCCGATCGGATTGAGTATAAAAAGTAGTACAGCTGTGTAAGAGTATACGAAATTCGCACAGAATGTTAATAATTATTTGGAAATCAATATATGGAAATGAATGATATCGATATGAACCGATATCGTTCATATTACACATAGAATAGATACTCGTAATTTCATTTTAATATCTCAAATACTGCCGTGTGGTAGCGGCTTTAAAGAATCTACCACGCCATCTCCATCCCGTGGGTGTCGTAAAAGTTGACAGAGGGAAAATAGCAGGATATGGGCAGTAGCATCGTACTGGAACATCTGAATAAATAAACTGCGGTTGCCTACCCGCCTGCCAAGCGAGGCAACTATGGTGCAATCCCAAATCCAAAATGAGAGCTACAAACTTTTGTGGCAATTAATGGGGGAGGCCTATGTTCAGCAGTGGACTACTCAAAGGCTGAATATGTTGATGATGATGATGATGATCTCAAATACTTTTCGAGTTACGTAAATTCTAACGCCACTGGCAGAAAGTCGCGGGCATAGCTCGTAATGAATAAGTAAGCCTTTTACATTTAATTTACAGTTTGTTTAAATGTTCCACTAACTAGTTTATACAAAATTTTACGAATCGAGAAAGTTCAAATAACCTCAGCTTGGAAACATTGATACTGACAGAAAGTTTCATTTTCTGTGTTTGTTTATTTACACTAACTTGCGGCCGGACTGGTGGCGCAAGCCCTGAAACCGATGAAACTGTAAAAGCCACGAAGCTAACTGCACTAACTTTACCGAAAATATAGATTTATAACTAATATTCTGGCTGAGGCTGAGATGTATTTAATGTGTGTATGTATTTAATGTATGTAATGAGAATGGAAATAATTGTTGCACTTCAGTGCTTATTGTTATCTTAGTATTTCTGAATTATGTGTGTATGTATGTTAGTTTATATGTATGCGCATATTTGCGTATCATTGTATACTTATCATAATTATATATTGATTGTTAGTTATTAAATATGTATTTTGAGAATTTTATCTTATTATATTTATATTTCTTAATAACTTTTAAGGTTTTACAAATTAGCCTGGTGTTCGCCTTTAATTTCATAGTACGCGAGTGACATGAGTTCGATCCCCGGTGCCAGCACCTCTAAATTTGTTCTGCAATTATAAGTGCTGATTTACCACGTGCTTAGCGGTGAAGGAAAACATCATGAGGAAACCTGCATCTCCGAGGAATAGTAAATATTTCGAGGATATGTGAAGTCCGCCATTGGAGCAGCGTGGCGGACTATTCCCAGCTGTAAAACCCTCTCAGAAATGAGAGGAGGCCTGTGCTCAGCAGTGGGACATTTATAGGCTGTTACTTAACTTTTTTTTTTCAACTTTGCGCCTGCCACAATTTTTTACTACGCCCTGGGTTGACTGGCAGAGAATGCTAACAAGCATTATATCTGCCCATTGTATCCGTTTAGAGTAAACAATAAAGTTTAAATAAAAAAATATTTTATTGACAATTTAACGTATAGATTACCGACTACTAATGTATTTAAATATTGTTCAGCGAGAACACACGTTAGAGTAATTTTCTAACAAATTTCCTCTGGCGTGATATCGTTAACTGCCGCTTATAACTCCAATGATCTGTATGACAAATTGTATTTTTTGATGTACCAATTAAGTCTTTGGTAATTTCGTAACTTTGTTTCATTGAACTTTTAAATTAATTTTCTCAATAAGTAAATTTTTTTTGCATTCACACGGATCTAATGCAGGCCACAGATGCTTCGAGAAATCGCAATGATCGCAATGATCGCAGTGTACAGTTCAAACAGCAACGATAAATTGTAACGTGGGTGAAAAACTCTGTACGGCTTATATGATTCTCTTGAACTATGCCGTCGAACAGAGCTATAGTAAATTTTTAATTCATAGATCGCTATCGAAAGAAAAAGGTACACTGTCTGACAGAGAATGCCACAAGGCGTTAATTTCGCCCGTTGTAGTCCTTAGTTTAAGGTGTCAACTATAAATAATTAATGAATAAATAAAATACACGTTCGTTCAGTTTCGTCTGTTGTCGCCGCTGTCTTGCGAATACACTATTCAAAAAAAGTCTTCTTTGAGTGGCTGCAGATAGTTAGAACAGTTTACTGAAATATATAGAAGTGAATCTTCTCTATGACATATAACAAGCAAGGGGTATCACATGCAAGCATGGAGTATCACATGCAAGCAAGCGATAGCATTTTCATCTATTTGTGAAAAGTTACTACAATTCTGTTAACAAATTAACATGGGAATAAGTTTTTTTTTATTATTTGATAGAAGTGACGTTCGCCTGATGGTAAGTGCAACGTCTGCCCATAAAAAATGCTGTGTCACCCTGATACATCAGTTCTTAAGTCTCATATGCCCACTGATTACGCTAGCTCTCAGTGCCCTTCAAACCCAAACACAGTAATGTTTCACATTACTTCTTCACGGCAGAATAACTGGCCTGGTGGCTGGCGTGGTATCTATCTAGGTAGGGAAGTTTTCTCTTTTCATTAGTCAACATTTACACCGGGTCTTACGATTTTTTCGCCGCTAAATTTTCTCTATTGTTTTTTTATAGCGCATCAAACAATTGCTAATGTGTCGTCGGTCGATGCCATCGTGGAACGAAATGAACAACTGTACAGTTGTACAGTTAACATATGTAACAGTAACGTATGTAGACAATAACGTACGCTTAACTGTGGCGGTTAAAACTTCAACAATTTACATTTTGTTAGTTGATAAAGATTTTCCTTTATCATTGTACACCTAGTAAACTAGCAGTAAAATTGATATTAATAATTTAGAGCTGCCGACGTCAGGGTTTAAACTCAAGTCGCTCATGCAATATGAAATTCAAGGCGAAGATCTTGACTTGTACTACGATCCGCCAAGTTTACTAAATTATATTTAAATATATAAAATTGCATATATTCGAAAATATAATATATAAGAAAATTACTTTATTCTGTTGACGTTTATCTGGGTAGTCTTCTGATGGAATCCGTCTAGATAGGTACCACCATAGGCCAGTTATTCTGCCGTGAAGCAGGGCACTGAGAGCTGGTGTAATCACTGGGCATATGAGACTTATGAACTGATGTCTCAAGGTTACGGGCGCAGTGTAGTGCCACACAAGTTGTGGATGACATAGCATTTGATGGGCGGACGTTGCACTTACAATCAAATGTTCACCTGATGGTAAGTTTTGCTCGTCTCGTCGCTTTATAAAATAAAAAGACATCAATTTACTACATACTCGTAATGCTGTAACACGTTTACTTAATATGTAGCATTATTTTTAATTTGCTAAAGTAAATGGTTTCAACTACAATAAAATGATAAGATCATTAACCAAAAACACTTCATCGCGTGCTACGGTGCAGTTTTAACAATCGAGTTATTGTTTTAAGGTAAGAAGTAAGACTGGTTTTCAGCGTTCGTAAAAATTCGTTACTAAACGTTAGAAGTGAAGAAGTGCTCAGTTGCGATTTAACCAAAAGGGTTAATTGTAGTAGTAACTAGTTATTTGTCTTTATGCACAGGTGTTAGCTCCGTCTAGGATTCGAACCCAGAAGCCGCAGCGTAGAAGACAGTTATTCTGACCAGTAGGCCATTCGGTCGTCACTTATTTTTCTCATATTATCTATTATAATTTTAAGCATAGTAGTAATCATTTTTAAATCATAATAGGTTGCCAACTCACCTGCCAAGCGTGGCAACCATGGCAAATTCCCCCTGAAATGAGAGCTAGAAACTTTTGTGGCAATCTACAGGGATCTATGTTCAGGAGTGTACTAGTGATAGGCTTAAATAATGATAATGATGATGAAGCATAATCGAATAATAATCGTCAACAACACATAACCAATTAACTACAGCATATCGACCACTTCCAAGAAGAATTGATTTGCAATAATCGCCAATTTTGCATGTGGATGGATCCTCACACTGCGGCCCGTCATAGTTCGGTGTGTTTAAGTTATAGTTAACAATTTCAAGTGATGATTTACCACTGGCTCTGCGGTGAAGGAAAGCACCGTGAGGAAACCTGCATGTCTGGGAAATAATAAATATTTCCAGGACATGTGAAGTCTGCCAACCCGCATTAGGAGTGGCATGGCGAACTCTTCCCAGCTCGAAATCCATCTCAAAAATGAGAGGAGGCCTGTGCTCAGCAGTAAGACATTTATAGACTGTTACTTTATTAACAATCTGCCTAGTCTTGAACACAGGCGTAGGATGTCAGTCTCTCTGTGTTCTACAGGCAGTGGCATAACTATTTTTAATGAATCACTACCACACTTTTGCCGTGTGGCAGCGGCTTATGAGAATCTACCACCCCATCTCATCCTGTGGGTGTCGTAAAAGTCGATAGAAGGAAAATCAGGAGATGGGCAGCAAGCATCTTCCTGGAACATCTAAGTAAATAAACAGCAGTTGCCAAACCGCCTACGTATAGTGGAAACTATAGCAAAATCCACCCAAAACGAGAGCTAAAAGTTTTGTGGCAATCTATGGGAGAGGTCTATGTTTAGTAGTGGACTATTGATAGGCTGAAATGATGATGATGATACAAGGTAAACTTGCAAATTATAACGCAATGAGGGCTAACATACAGTTTAATAAATACAGTACAACTATAGCTGAAATCATGATGATACTTTAAAATTAAATTTTGGTAGTTAAAATTAATATAACGAAAAATGTATAATCATGTAAGTGAATTGCGGTCTCACTATTAAGTTTAATGTCAGTCCTTAATGTAACAGAGATCACAGGTGAAGAAATTAATTAATGTAACGAAGTTTGTCTAGTGTCGGCAAATAAACACGAATGAGATGTATTCGTTAAGTGTTAAAGTAGAAACTTTAATTAAGTTCTGGCTTAGGTATGCCGACGTACATAGCCCCCATTACCAAGAGATAGAGTAGATTTCGTTTGAACTAGTAATTTTTAATTGAATTAACGGTAACAGATGGAAACACAATCCACGTGAGGGTTATTTACAGTAGGCCACAGAAAAATCCATCCACTATAAGAAATCTAGATGGCACTCCGAAGGCGTTGTGATGTCCTCCTGGGCGAAATTTGTACACGACGGCAACTACCATACGCTTTCGGAAGTTGTCAACTGCGCAGGAGATATTATAGTGCCATAAGTGTACGCCCAAACGATGTGGTACTCGCCACTGATGATTGTCTCTACCGTAATGAATAATACAGCTTCTTCCTTTCCTTTATTTCTTTGACTTTACTGAAATTGCAAATACACAAACAGCCAGAAGCAATTATGTAGTATGTATAGATCATACCAATAATAATTCCTTGCGGGAAGGCAGGAAACAAGAGCTTTTTCACGAAATTTTTCGGGAAGAATAAAAATAAAATATTTATTCGTAAATAATACGATTTCATAACTTTGTTTTAGCATTGCTTACTACCATGAATTATGATATATGTAATTTTTATTTGACGTTATCTATATGTGATGATATTATGGTTTCTGTTTAAAAAAAAAATCGGCCACGCTTCTTCAATACAGGTTCGCAGAATTGATACGTCCCCGAAATACTCTTATTATTCCTATGCCGGTTTCTTCGCGATGTTTTCGTAAAAAGCTGCGGATCAATTTTCAAGCTGCCAAAACCAGGGTTCGAACTCAAGTCACTGGCGTACTATGAAATCTTAAGCGAGCGCCCGGCCCCTGTCCCTAAAATTGCCACTAAATTTCACCGAGGAGAACAACATAGTTTTTAGTAAAATAAATAAAATCAACCCGCGATAACCAGCGATACGCAGTGCGATAGCCAATGTCTCAATCACTGCGTCAACTGAGCTGTTAACTATAAAAGCAATCCATATCTTACTAGTATTATAAATGCAAAGGTAACTCACTCTGTCCCTCTGTCCGTTTGGTACCTTTTCACGGTTCAACCGCTGAACCGATCCTGACGTAGTTTGGCAAAGTGATAGCTTGCGTGCGGGGGACGGACATAGGATACTTTTTGTCCTGGACAATGAAATAGTTCTCACGATATATTTAAAAACCCATATCCTCGCGGACAAAGTCGCGGGCATCAGCTAGTAGTGCCGTGTGGTGGCGGCTCGTTAAAAGAATACTACCACTCCATCTCATCCAATGGATCTCGTAAAAGGCGAGTAAGGAATATAACTGCACTGTGCACCCAACAGCGCATGGTGGCGATTGGCTCACCACCTATCACACTGTGTCGCTGGTGCGTTTTACAGACATGAATTCCACATGCATAAGCACCCAGACCCGGAACAACTATTTGTAGGCCATACAAATATTTGTCCCGTGCGGGAATCGAACTCGCGACCCACGGCGCAGAAGCCAAGGGCTTGGCGACTGCGCCAACCAAGCCGAAAGATTACTTTACTATTTCTTGTAGCGCCGTTTACGTGATTAATCAACCCAGAGAGCACAGGTCACACAAAACTTAGGCAAGCGCCAGAAATAGTTCAATTATTTAACTATTATTTAATTAAAAAAAACCGACTTTAACGCAGCAGCTCCAAACAGAGTTTCATGATTTTCTCATGGATCACATCATCAGAACTACCAAATTTGTACGGGACTAACCTCGAGTATGACCAATTCAGCTAAAAAAGGAATCATTCAAGTCGGTTCACTATTGACGAAGAAATAAATATTCAGGTGAATTGAAAACCTCCTCCTTTTTTGAAGCCAATTAACATTTTTTTTCATTTTATATGCTCTAAAGCTGCCGATGTTGGGTACTTCAATCGTATATATTTTAACTGAAAAGCTATCGTGCCTGCATCGCAATATTCAGGCTCGTAGGGTTAGATTGACAGCATTATAAGTTACGGTGACAAACCATGCTCAGCGCTTTTGTATTGTCACCGCGTAACGTCAGCGTTAAAGTTACAAGTCTTAAAATAATATATTTTTTACTAAAACGAAATAATAGGAATTTATTTTAATACTTTGCAAAAGTCTTAAAACTATATCTTTTTAATTTTACAAAAACTGTTACATCCTGAAAAGTGTAATCGAAGCTCATTATACATGGCAACAAAAATATAAGACTATATATTAATATCATGTCACTATTACGCTGGAAATACTCAAGGGAGAATTAAGGGAAGTTAATATGGACCATTTCGGTAATAGGCGTCTGGCATTCAATATCGTTAACATGAACGTAACGAGCGAACTAATTAAGCTATTAAAGTTTCCTACTACTCGACATAATGTTAGTACTATCTATTCGTTTTATGCGTAAAGGTAAGTGGAGCAAAAAGTAAAGTACCAACCTTTTTTTATAGAAGAAAGTAATGAGATGAGCAAATCTTTCGCTTGATGGTAAGTGTATGGTAAGTGTAAGTGGTAAGTGTAACATCACCTTGAGACATAAATTCTAAGGTCACATAGTATGACCAGTAATTACACTAGCTCTTTGAACTCTTCAGCAGTCTGAAGCGTTCTGACAGCTAGTGTAATTTCAGTAGACACTGTAATGTTTGCACACTGCAACTTGACGGCTGAATAACTGGCACCGCGGTACCACCGCGGTGCACACCTAGACGGATTCGAGCATAGAAATCGTACAAACATCGTTAAAATTATATACAAGGTCTTAATTGTCATTTACTTTTCATAACTCTTTCTCAAGTTAAAATCAAAACTTTCTTTTAACTTTTTTAATTCTTACCTCGGAATTTAAAATGACGCCTAGTTTTTATCCATGTCTCACCTGTCATCACGATAAGAATCACGGAATTTCCACTACTAGACAGGAGTTCAAAATTTGTCATTTTGTAAGGGTAATGGAGCCGGTAGCAAAATTTGGCGGGGCCAAGTATTAGCTCTTGTAGTCAACAGTCGCCGTCGAAAAATCATTTCAATACCATTTACAAGCGCCTGCTATATTATTAAGTCGTCGTCGTTTCAGCCCAACACCAGTCCACTGCTGAACATAGGCCTCCCGCATAGATTGCCACAAAAGTTTGCAGCTCTCGTTTTGGGAGTATTTTGCCATAGTTGCCACGCTTGGCAGGCGGGTTCGCAACCGCAGTTTATTTATTCAGATGATTCCAGGACGATGCTGCTGCCCATCTCCTGGCTTTCATTTTCCCTCTGTCGACTTTTACGACACCCACGGGATGAGATAATTAGAGATTAATTCGTAATAGTCGATTAAATATTTTTATGAGCCCAGTAAATGACTTTAAATTTTTGACTTTTGTTATGTTTGCAGTAAATATGTAAATATATTGACCCAGTGGTCAGAAAATTGTGGACAGAGTTCTTTTAAACTTATGACGTTTGTAATGCATGCTGCTGAATGGTGAGGTCCTCATATTGATACATTTTCTGCCTATAAATTATTTTTAATTATAATAATTATTTCGGGTTCACAAAAACAGCTGAAAATACACAGACAAGAAATCAAAAAGTAGTATTTACACTTAAAATGTACAAATACGCCCATGTCACTGATTTTTTAATCATCGTGATATGAAAAATAACTCAGATACATTTTTATACATTAGTACAATAGTACTAGAAAAATGTAAAAGCAAGTCTTAATAGAGGCGAAGTTTGTGTCTTAAGCACATTTTGCTTGAGGAGCAAGTTAATGGGTATAGACGGCTTGAGATAAAAGCCGCTCTATTGCGTATATTTTTAATGTGTGCAGCGAACGACATCGCTGCGTCTAAAGTGACCCCGAGGTATTTGACGGTCTTTTCCCAGGCGTCCGAACAGGGAGATCATGGCTAGCTGATTGTTGCCGATTGGGTGACATCATCTAGCGGGCTTTGGTGTGCCCCTCGAGAAGTATACCACTTTTCTCGGGGTTTACCTCTATTCTCCTAAGCTATGACATTACAATACATAGAGACTACCGACTAACAGAATCTTCTACCCCATCTCATCCCGTGGGTGTCGTAAACGTCGACAGAAGGAAAATTAAAACCAGGAGATGGGCAGCAGAATCCTTCTGGAAAATCTGAATAAATAAACTGCGGTTGCCAACTCGCGTGCCAAGCGTGGCAACTGTTGCAAAATCCCCCCAAAATGACTTACTTACTACTTAACTTATGGGAATCTATGGGGGAGGCCTATGTTCAGCAGTGGACTAGTGATAGGCTGAAATGACGATGACGATGACGAGACATTCATTGTAATAATATAATGAAAATATAATGGTATCTGCAGTAAGTTGCCTCGTCTTACAGAATACCAGCCCTTCGTGGATTGGACTGGCGACTGTTCGCTATTACAGAGAAACAGCTGACTTGTATGTAATTGTGTGTGGTGATGATAATGTGCGCAGTTAGTGTATAACGTTGCAAGACCACACGCTGCAGGCCCCCCTCAAGTTGGTCGAGTCCCTTCTTTGCCAACAGTGGTCGGAGTGCAACGGAGCAGCAGGCGGCGTCGAGACGCTGAGCGTCGGGTCATCGCCAGCAGCGACATTGTATTACTTACTAGTGAGCCCTCTGCTCGCGAATCTCTTCCGAAAAAACCTAAGCCCAATACACTGTCTGTCACTGTACCACAGTGTATACCACGGTATAAAGTTTTAACTTTATACCATTTACTGGTGCAGTTTCAGCCTATATCATCAAGAGTAGTGGTTCATACACTTATAATCAACGGTATTGAACGTTTCATTGCTTAATAATATACATCAATTACTGATGTGAAAGTCTTATATTTTGATACTTACATTAATTTTAACGAATATTACACACTAAAATTTCGTTTCTAAGAAATATACGGTTTCCTGAAAACGAATAAGAGATATATTCTGTACCGAGTACTGCTTTGAAACATTTTAGAAATGTCTTTTAGAGAAATATGCTGCTGGAAATATGAGGATCCCTGAAAAAATTGTGTATGCAGTCGACACTCTTTGAATTGAATTTATTGCTAAATTTGAATTCTGAAACAAGAAAAGGAGAGAATTCGATGAGATTTTAATATTTTTTTTGGAATTCATTAAGGGTGCTGAATGAGTTCAAGGTCCACCTAATGGCAAGTGGTCACTCTGGTCCACGACCGCGGCATTCGAGGACTACGTGGCATAGTAGTCAGAATACCTGACTTCTACGCCGCGGGTCCTAGTTTCGAATCCCAGTCGGAGCTAACATTTATGCTATAACACAAATTTTCGGGTCTGGCTGTGTTGCGATTGCACCCGGGTTTCTGACACTGCATCCTAGCCTATCTTACCGCATCAGCGTTACATCGGGCGTGGTTAGGTTGGGACGAGTGAGTGCCTCTGCGTTTAATCTTGTGAAAACTCTGCGTGAAAACGTCGTCAGGAAATCTGCATGTCTAAAATATCAAAAGTAATATCGATGACATGTGAAGTCCGCCAACCCGCATAGGAGCCTAGGAGTGTGCCAAACTTCTGCTCCGACGCTCTCTCAAAAAAGAGATTTTATAGGCTTCTTCATTAGATGTCACTAAAACAACGGGCAACACAACTATGATATCATAAAGTACTCAGTGGTATTGGTATGGTCAACAACATCCTCTAAGATATTTTCCGGTAGATATATAAAGAAAGTTTGCGTCCACGTTGCTTATCACAATAAAGTTATTAATAAATATTTCGAAAGTAAGGAACTGAATTCATAACGCTGGCTAATCGTTGACGAGATTAATATTCTCCGTACGCTTGGCTATCATAAATTCGAGACATTACAACCAAAGAGGTAAACCACAAATCTTAAGCTTGCGGCATGCAAAATACCGAATTGAATACAAACATTTGCATATTGCGCAGGAGTTTGTCGTGGGAGAAGTGTAACAACTTTTGCATATAATTTTACTTTCATGTACTGTATATTTTATCTGTAGCTATATTGTCATGCCAAATAGTAGTGAGAACAACTCATTTAAATTATACGTATACGTAACATTATAGTAAATATAAATATATAAGAGTATGTACGGCAGAAAGACATTGTGCGTTTTACAGTTGAAATTAAGACTATACGAGAATAGTTAAACACGAATATAATGGAATGTTCATTTAACATGAAAACGAATTAAATGCACTACAAGATTATTTGGTTAGAACGCCGCGTTTAAACTATATTCACCATTGCGGAACAATGAATCATGGTCTAATCAAATTGCGTAAAAAATAAAAGTAACGCCCCTATAAACGTCCAACTGCACCTCCTTCCTTCCTTTTTTCCTCACGATGTTTTCCTTCACCGCTGAGAGCGTGGTAAATAAGCAATATTTTTTTATTTGAGAAAGTGATGAAATATGCAAAACGTTCACCTGATGGTAAGTGCAACCTCTACATAAGATCACGACTGTATCCCATAAGGGGTAGTCAGAGACTGGGCACTCACTGCAAAAACAGATGACTGCCACAATCCACGTTTCACCAAAACAATATAATGCACTGTGCAACCTCTGCCCATAACAAATGCTGTCTCACCCAAAACATTTCGGTGTGACAGTGATGAAATAAGCAAAACGTTCACCTGATGGTAAGTGCAATGGTAAGGGCGTCTGCCCATAACAAATGCTGTCTCACCCAGAACATTTCTGTGTGACACTGCGCCCGTCACCCTGAGACATCAGTTCTCAAGTCTCATATGTCCAGTGATTACACTTACGATTGCAGAACAATTTCTGCATTGCAGAACTCAGATCACTCGCAGGCTATGTTAAGGCCAGTATACGGCCCCTGAGCTACCACGGCTATTATTTATGAAAGTCTGTTATTTTAACTGACTAACAACTAAAATGCTTTAGCAACAACTGGTAAAAAAGGATGTTTAAGTACAAATTAACATCTTATTACAAATTATCTGAGACAAATGTCAGGAAGTGTACGAAGAATCAGTACTGGAAAATGAAAAAAATAATTTAAATCGCTTAATTAATTATTTTTGAAATTTGACACGTTTTTTTTTCACTAAAGAATAGGATGATTATTCGACACATATTTTTCACTCGTGATCAACGGGAGATGGAGACAGCCGAGCAATATGTATTCGAATTCAAATAACAAAATCGTTTGTCCTCATAATAGACTACTATAGTAAATTTTGTAGTAAATAGTAAATTAATAATAGTTTATTGCTTAAACACAGAATTAATTTTTAAGTAAATTAACAAGTTTTTAGTAGACACTCCGTACCCGAAATAGTTACGACCGATAATGGCTCGTGAGTTCACATCTAACACTTTTCGTGAAGTTTTCCATAATTGGAAATTCCAGCATGTGACGTATTCGCCGACATATCTTCAATCTAACAGCCAGGTCGAGCGTGCCATACAATTAATTAAAAAATATTATGAGAAAAAGAAGAGAAAAAAAAGAGCCGTGGTAGCTCAGGGGCTAGGCGCTCGCTTTTAATGTCATAGTACGCGAGTGACCTGGGTTCGATTCCCGGTGCCGGCACCACTAAAATTGTTAGTTGCAATTTTAAGTGCTGACTTACCACGTGCTCAGCGGTGAAGGAAAACATCGTGAGGAAACCTGCATGTCTGAGAAATTAAATATATTTCGAAGACATGTGAAGTCCGCCAACCCGCATTGGAGCAGCGTGGCGGATTCTTCCTAGCTCCATTACCCTCGCAGAAATGAGAGGAGGCCTGTGCTCAGTAGTGGGACATTTATAGGCTGAAGCTTTACTTACTTTTTTTTATGAGAAAAAGCGCTCCTTGAATATCTAAATACGACGATCAGTAAGGAGCTGGCAACTACAGCAGAGTTGCTATATAATAGAAAACTCCGCAGTATAGTTTCTTGTTTTCTAAATTTATTGTGTCCAAAAATTAATAGTGATGTAAGAAATAAATAAAAACGCCGTCAACTAAAGCAAGAAATGCATTTATGACAAAGGTGCTAGAAACTTAGCAACACTAATAATTGGACTTAAAGTTAACGTTCAAATTCACAAAACATGGACACTAGGTTTAATAAAAAGGTTTGGTATATTAAGACGATATAGGAAGTATATCATAGTTGATTCGAACCGGAGAATCGACGATTCTTCAAACCTACATACACACTATGATGATATCGCTGTAGAAAATAATAAACGCAGCGCGCGCGCACCTTCCCCGCACGGCTGCAGTACTCAGCTTGAAGATTAGAAAATAACCCTCAAGAACGAAATACCCTCGGCGCAGAACTCAGGTACTCTAACCCCTACGCCACGCGGTCAGTTTTACAATCCCGATTTTCACCCAGAGCCGAATCTGCATATGTAGGCCTTACAAATAATTGTGGTGGAATGGAATCCGAAACCCTTAGCGTAGAGATATACGTCATTCGCTTATTTCTCGTTTTCTATAAAACTTCTAACTATATTGAGAGTTTTGAATTCAAAATTAGAAATTCGAGCAATTTTTCAATTTTATATTTAACTATCCTAACGTCTGACCTGAGATTAGGTTTTCTTTCATTTTAGAAAGCGTTGGAGCTATGGAAATTTATTTCCTCCAAGCTTCTCTAGTTTGTGCTAATTAGGGTAGAAGAGTCAACAGCTCAAAAGGAATCCAGATATCCAAGCTGTTGTCATTACTGTGTTTCGGTCTAAAGGGCGCTGAGAGCTGGTGTAATTACTGGGCATATTGGACTTAAGAACTGATATTTGAAGAAGATGGGCGCAGTATG
Source organism: Luehdorfia chinensis (assembly GCA_019845155.1). NCBI lineage: Eukaryota > Metazoa > Arthropoda > Insecta > Lepidoptera > Papilionidae > Luehdorfia > Luehdorfia chinensis. The sequence goes on along the minus strand of JAHVAK010000007.1, from coordinate 377,119 downwards.
GTGAACAAAGAAATGTTCTGGGTGACACAGCATTTGTTTTGGCCAGTCGTTGCACTTACCATCAGGTGAACGTTTTTGCTCGTCTCGTCACTTTATACGATGTGCATTTTTTCAAAATTGTTTGGTAATTAGCGAGATGAGCAGGTTTTTGACCTGATGGTAAGTACAACTGCCAAGCATGATCATAACAGCTATAGCTTGAAATGCTGGGCTCTGCTCTCGTGAAAAGGATTCATATTGTATGTCTCATATGGTACGAGTATATAGTTAAACCAGCTTTCCTGCCCTTCAAATCGAAACAAAGTGGTGTTTTGATTCGGATTCGTAGTAGGTTCCTAATAAAATACGAATACAAATGAAATAGAGAGATTACAAGCGCATAGCTATATCTAAATAAAAAGTATTTTCTTTTCAGGGCATCCAGAAGTATCCATTTTTAAAGACAAGAGAAATACTTCAGAGCCCACAGTAAATAAATAAAAACTAATAGTCCAGGTAGGTACCTAGTAAACGTAGTCAATTAGTATAAAAAGAGCACGCAATAGATTCTTTTACGCAACCGCAATACGATAAAATTCAACTTAATAGAAGAACGATAAACATACTTTATAGCAGTTTTGAAATACAGAAGATTTGTTATTATTAATTTCTTATTCATATAAATTAGAACACGTTAAGATGAACGAATACGATTGCGAATGCATTAGCGATACTAGGTGCTAAGAGAGAAAAAACATATTTTCCATATCATCCATTTAACTACAAATAAATTAATTTGCTATAGAATGAATATAAAGTCGATAAAATTTAGTTTACTAATGCATGTACACGCTACAAACTACAAAGACGAATGTATGAATACCGTAAAAAAGGTCTTCCGCCTTTGCCCAGAAGTGGGACAGAATCGTGTGCAGACAAAACATTATACACTATCGATACTTTATATAATTTCGGTGTTGTAATTGCTGTTAGCCTTTTTGGCTTTTACTGCTTCATCGGATACTCATCGATACTTAATGTGCTGTTCGTAGACATACACCCGTATTTTAGGCTACGGCCTATACTTTATGTATTGAAGCGATATGTAAGTGGCTATTTTTACTGCAACTGTTTGTTATTGATCATAAGAATTGCAATTTTTATTACTCAAAACTGCCAGTAGCATAAGTATGGTAAAAGTATTGATTAGTAAATAAATAGTTTGTGATACGACAACATTTGTAATTTTAATAATTAATATCGATGTAGTTTCGTCAAGTGACAATAATCACTCTAATATACGAGTAAAGTATTTTTTTTTAGATTTTGCTAACACATAATTTCTAGTCTGCAGAATAACACGCGATCAGTGAAATCACACATGCGTGGATTCAATCACAATTAATTCTGTCTTACAAATGCAAAACTGTTGTTTATATTTAGTTTCAATACAATATTATTTTATTTAATATGATAAAATTTTACTGTGGAAGTCTATATGAGTAGAACAAACTTGATTAACATGTTTTATGCTTTAAGAAACCAATCGCAAATAATGTGATGAGTGCATTGCCTTTTACTATTGCAAGGCACTTCTCGTAAAGTGGTCAAGATTTGTTTATTTACAAGTGACTTTTATTTATAAACGGAAGTCTAAACACCAGTTTCCAAATATGAAATATCAATATGGATGAACTTTCATACAAACTTTCATTATGATGAATTTACAAAAATCCTTTCTTAGTGCTCACTTTCGTTATATAAGAAAATTTTTCGAAAAAAATTCGTGGTTCTGAACCCATCGGTGTGGGCTGCGCGTTGCAGTCAGTCAATTGGTGTTCAAGTTTTATTGAGTTGATGTATTGAATCGCCAACGCAGCAAACACTGTTACCTACCTAAAAATGACTAATAATAAAGCTGAAGACTATTGTATAAAGTGACGAAACGAGCAAAACGTTCACCTGATGGTAAGTGCAACGTCCGCCCACAACAAATGCTGTGTCACTCAGAATATTTCTGTGTGACACCACAGGTAGGTCTAGGTAGGTACCACCCCAGGGCCAGTTATTCTGCCGTGAAGCAGTAGTGTGCAAGCATTACTGTGTTTCGGTTTGAAGAGCACTGTGAGCTAGCGTAATCACTGGGCATTTGAGACTTAAGAACTGATGTCTCAGGGTGACGGACGGGCGCAGTGTGGTGTCACACAGAAATATTCTGGTTGACACAGCATTTGTTGTGGGCCGACATTGCACCTTCCACCAGGTGAAAGTTTTGCTCGTTTCGTCACTTTATACAATAAAAAAAAAAGAAAAAAAGGTAGGTACCACCCCACGACCAGTTATTCTGCCGTGAAGCAGTAGTGTGCAAACATTACTGTGTTTCGGTTTGAAGAGCACTGAGAGCTAGTGTAATCACTGGGCATATGAGACTTAAGAACTGATGTCTCAGGGTGTCGGGCGCAGTGTGGTGTCACACGGAAATTTTCTGGGTGACGCAGCATTTGTTATGGGCAAGCGTTGCACTTACCATCAGGTGATCAAGTGATTACCATTAGATCTCGTCTCGTCACTTTTTCCAATAAAAACAAAAACAATCATATACACACCTGTGTAGCTTAGGGTGCGGCCGCTTGCCCTAATTTCATTATATGCAAGTGACATGAGTTCGATCCCCGGTGCCGGCACCTACAATCATTTTCTGCTATTTTAAGTGCGAGATTTCAACCATGACACTTTTCCTTACTATTAGGACACCCACGGAATACAATGGAATGACAGATTATCCTATAGAATAGTATACTATAACAGAACAATGTAAAATTCAGTTCGCTATAAGCAATTTAACGAAAAACGTAGCAAAAAAGCGGTTTTTAGATGAAACGCTATCTCAGGACATGAGAGGAATGTAAAACATGCAGAAAAGAGTAGAATTACACATACTTGTGCCGGTATGAATTTATCAAAGACTTTTTAGAATGTCAAGATCGACTACTATAAATTGTAAATTTTATCTGGAACATCTTAATAAATAAACTGCGGTTGCCAACTCGGGCGCCAAGCGTGGCAACTCCATAGTTCAAAATCCCTCCAAAATGAGAGCTACAAATTTGTTTAGCTATCTAAGGGGGAGGCCTATGTTCAGCAGTGGACTTGTGATAGGCTGAATCGACGACGAAGATATACTCTCCGAAAAACACTTAAAACATATAGAATAAGAGAGAAATGTTAAATACCGTTAGTTTTAGTAGTTAGTATTCGTTAGTTATTTTTTTGAGTTTTAAAACGAGATTAAATTAATGTTGTTAAATGTCATTACATTGCTTTAAAAATGTTTTATTTATTACCATAAAAGACTTTTACGTTAATATTGAACGCATAAGCAGTATTAAAAATTAATAAAAATACAAAATAATGAGTAACTTCAGTTGAATATTCAAAATTCTAATTATTTCTAAAAAAACAATTGATTTCGATTGTAACAAATAGTCGTAAGGTTAGTTAATATGTTTTTATTTGATGTCGTGTCGGCATCGTTACGTTACAACTAAAAGTTGAAAAAGGCGTAAAATGGAGGGGTGTCAATAGAGGAAACCGATCCACAAATGGGGAACATGGAGTTGCCAAACTAGTGAGAAATTCTTTAATAATTGGATTCTTTTAACTTTGTGTTAAAAGAATCCAATTCATTCACTGTGTTTTCAATTGGTGGAATTTCTGTGGATCAGTAAAACTAAGATAAAGTAAAAAATATTGTATTAGGTCGTCTAACGTAAACTACTTTGCTAACATTCAGGTACATATAAATACATACATGGATTGTTTCATTAATTTTCGAGATTACCAACTGCATTCAAAAACAATGCACAGTCTCATTTCTTTTATGGAAAAAAGTGACGAGACGAGCAAATCGTTCAACTGGTGGTAAGTGCAACTTCTGTCTATAAGTAATGCTGTATCACCCAGAATATTGCGCTCGTCACCCTGATACATTTGTCCTTAGTCTGTCAGTATACTGGCTATCCGTTGTCCTTCAGACCTAAGTGCCACAGTAATGTTAGCACACTACTGCTACTCGGCTATGTTCAGTAGTTGAACTGCTTAGGGGTTGATGGTAGTGTTTTGCGCGTCTCGTCACTTTCACCTATAAAAGAACATCAATCAGTATTTTTTCCATAAAAATTTAACTTTCTTATTCAATTAAATGGTCTGAATTTCATTATTAAAATGTGTACACTTCAATGTTATTCAGATCGTGACAAAAATGGTAAAGAACATAACTTTTATTAAGTATTCCCCCTGTCAAAAAATGCTTCCTCAATATTGAGCACCAAACGTATGAACGTTTGTAAGACGTTTATTAAAAGGGAACGCACGTGCTGGAATTGCAAGTGCTTTGCGCCCCCCTTTTTCATACATATTGGTTTGAGCAAGGCAACTTAACATATATTTTACCAATTTCACACAAGAGAAAGAGTGTATTTGCGTGTGTATTTTAAAATTTCCACTAATTTATTGCACTGAAGACCACTAAATTCGGCGATCGATACACGTTACAGCCTGGGACTAAATTCAATTTGTGAAACACATAAATTACTTATTTACGGTCCCAGGTATAGTGAATCATAGTAACTCAGGGGCTAGGCGCCTGCTATAAATTTCATAGTACGCTCGTACGATCAATTCCCGGTCCTGGCACTAAAATCGTTAATTACAATTTTTAGTACTGCTTTACCACGTGCTCAGCGGTGAAGGAAAACATCGCGAGGAAACCCGCATGTCTGAGAAGTAAAAAATATTTCGACGACATGTGAAGTCCGCCAACCATTAGAAAAAAAGCATTTGCCAAATCATTAGAGCAACCTGTCGGATTTATCACACCTCTCGAACCCTCAGTCTTTTTATGGGCTGCTACTTTACTTTTTATATAGTGTCAGTCACTTCAGGATACAGACGATACATCCAATTCTTCGTCTGATGCCTTTGTTTAATAGAATACAGGCTTGTAAAGACTATTGAGGGGATCTTAATAGAGAGAATATAATTCCAGTGTGAAAATATTAACGCTACTAAAATGCCTTAAAATTATATTCATTTTACATTTATAATGGGAATACTTAGAGATACAGTTCGTCTTACTAAACATTAGTAATTTTTGTTCATAGTAAAAAGTCCGTGTGTCACGTTGCTATGTACTCTATTCTATTGTATATAACATAATCTAGTAACGATCAGAGTTGCGTTAGTAACATTTTACCGGACAGAGTCTAGCCTAGTTATCTAGCCGTGTCAGTTGATAACCTGTTTAATGGTATTTCATATCGATTTGCTTGATTGTATAGTTATGTAAGAAGTAGGCCATCAAAGCATGTTAGATCTGTACTGTATTATACATTAGTACTGAAAAGAATTTCGTAATGTGACTTACGAAATTGGTATACAATTAATATAACATTGTATTACAATTTACTTGTGGTAGGATTCCTATGCAGGAATCCATCTAGATAGGTACCACCCCAGGGCCAGTTATTCTGCCGTGAAGCAGTAGTGTGCAAACATTACTGTGTTTCGGTTAGAAGGGCATTGTGAGCTTGCATAATCACTGGGCATATGAGACTTAAGAACTGATGTCTCAGGGTGACGGGCGCAGTGGAGTGTCACACAGAAATGTTCTGGGTGACATAGCATTTGTTATAGGGAAACGTTGCACTAACCATCAGGTGAAAGTTCTGCTAGTTTCGTCACTTTATCCAATAAAAAAACCAGAAGAATAATGTGCAATTATATTTATGAATAATTTGATGAACGATTTAATGGATAAATGAATGTATTCTTTCTTGTACACCAAATAGAGAAATAAAAAAAACGAAACAGAAACAGTGTAGTAATTTGTATTATTAACGTTTTTATCGCTCAGAAACCATAGAAATTGTCATAATAACCATTATCATTTCAGCCTATCACTAGTCAACTGTTGAACACATGCCCCCCCCCCCCCCATAGATTGAACGCCTCAAAAGTTTGCAACTCTAATTTTGGGGAGATTTCGCCATCTTTGCCACGGTTGGCAGTTGGGTTGGAATACGCAGTTTAATAATTGGCCGTGTGGTAGCGGCTTCATCAGGAGATGGACAGCAGCATCATGCTGGAACATCTGAATAAATAAACTGCGGTTGCCAACCCGTCTGCCAAGCGTGGCAACTATGGCAAAATCCCCCCAAAACGTGAGCTACAAACTTTTGTGGTAATCTATGGGGGAGGCCTATGTTCAGCAGTGGACTAGTGATAGGCTGAAACGACGACTCAGTTTAATTATTCAGGCGTGCCAAAAAATAAATACATCTCCTGGTTTTCATTTTCTTTCTGTCGACTTTTACGACATCCACGGGATATGATGGTTGGTAGATTCTCTTAAGCCATCACAAGGTATTCAAGATCATTTCAACTGTAATTTTTAAATGTATTTTCTTTTCTCCTGGTCGATTTTCAACCACGGCGACGACTTGGAAATACTGTGGGAAGCTATCAACTGCGCAGGAGATATAGTATCAAAAGTGTATGCGGGAACATAGAGGCACTCACTCGTCCTAACAAATCCGCGCTCGATGGAAGACCCATGAGAAAAGATCGGAGAGATGTGCATGGACAACTACAATTTCCTTTTCGGCACAAATATAGCTCCGGCTGGAATTCGAACCGGAAACCCGCGGGGTTGTAATCACTGGGCGTATGAATAGAATAGAATAGAATAATGTTTCGCAAAAAATGCCTCTGTCCTGGGAAGTCATAATTTAACCAGTAAGAAACCCAGCGGGATATTTTTCAGTCATTTTTAAAATAATGTTAATGTAACAGCATTATAAAGATGTAGAAACAGCTCGGTGGCGATCATCTCATTCCCAGGGGTTATCATCATCTATGTATTCTATAATATTATAATAACCCTTTTTATGTAGTCTTTGTTTAATATAAAATTTGAAGTTTTTGATTGAAAGACTTTGTAGGATTTCGTTGTAAAAACGTATTCGTTGCCCCATAAAAGAGTTACTGACCATGTGAAGTCGAGTAACTGGCATTATTAATTTATGCTTGTTTATGAGACCAAAGGACTGATGTCTCAGTTTAACGGACGTTGTGGTGTCGGATTGATTATAGGCAGACCTTGCACTTACCATCAGGTGAACTTTTTGCTTGATTCGTTATTGAAATAAAAAAACACGACTTTTTCATTAGAAACAACAAGGAAACTTGAATATACGAGTATTGGTTTGTGTCGTTGCTCAATGTTACGATCGGAATAAACCGAAGTCAACAAATGGCAGCGACGAAAGTGAAATAAAGTTGCGCAATTTACTATGCGGCAAAGTTGCCTACTACAGTAGTTAGCAAAGGAAACATACCTTAGAGTTGGACTGTATCTTTACAATAATTATGCATTACATTTTCCACGATTCCCTTGTGTTTCACTTGAACAACATATTTTTTTTTAATTGCATAAAGTGATGAAACGAGCAAAACGTTCACCTGATAGTAAGTGCAACGTCTGCCCATAACAAATGCTGTGTCACCCAGAAAATTTCTGTGTGACACTACACTGTGCCCGTGTGAGAAGTAGGTTCTTAAGTCTCATATGTCCAGTGATTACGCTAGCTCACAGTGCCGTTCAAACCGAAACACAGTAATGTTTGCACACTACTGCTTCACGGTAGAATAACTGGCCCTGGGGTGGTACCTACCTAGACGGACTCCTGCATAGGAATCCTACCACCAGTAAAATTATATTATATTAAATTACATTAAGTAATGGTGGTAAGATTTCTATGCATCCTTTCAGCCTATCACAAGTCAACCGCTGAAATAATTGTAACAGATAAATTAAATAAATGAAAATATTGTGACCATAAATACAGAGAAAACTAAAGAAAAAAATTTCTCATTAAGAAATACGGACTCTGAGACCTCCTCATGTAACAATTTTTTTTTAGTTTTAAAAAACGATGCCCCACAGTAGATTTTCTCTTGTGTCGTGGGTGCGTTTTACATACATAAATTCCACATGCACAAACACCCAGACCCGGAACCACTATCTGTAGGCCATACAAATATTTGTCCCGTGCGGGAATCGAACCCGTGAACCGCGGCGCAGAAGGCAAGGGCTTAGCCACTGCGCCAACCGAGCCGACACATTAACATCATATCACACATTTTGCGTACATGCGTCTATAACTGTACTTGCCCTAGACTTGAAAGTACTAAATGTATAAATAATTTAGGTATTCTAATTGACAATTAATTAAACTTTCAAAATCAAATCGATGTACTATCCGGTAGGCTGCTTAAGTTAATATTTATCTTTAAACACCTAAGACACGTGGCTGATAATACTATAATAGAATCTGTGTACTTTCCTTTAGGCCAGTCATTGTACACATATTACATTACTACTTGGAGAGGAGCTGCTGGAGAGGAACAGCACAACGAGCTATTTTAAAGGTTAGCTTATTCCTACCGTTTTATTATCCCACTAGTGATATGTTCGGCGATTAATATTGCCAAGGAAAAGGGTAGCTACCCGCCAGATCGAATGGTCTGATACGGGGAGGACGTCTCCTCCAACTAATAATATTTAGATGTTGTATATATAGTTCGCATCTCAGAAAACTTTCATATCGCGATTATGGACGTATATACGAATATTTCTTGAGCTTCTCATGTGGCGACATAGACGTCGCTACATATGTACAAACAAAGTGGGGTCACGACAGTGAGACAACTCTTTGTTCTTCATACAACACTTCCAACAACACTTCATTTTAGTCTATGACCCAAAAAAACGTCATTTACAAGCGCAGAAAAGATTTAGCGTGTACTATTCGTGCACTCAACACAAAGTTCTCATATCGTTTCTTTTATTTCCAAGGGTGTTATTTTTATAATAAAATAAAATATTATCAATTTATTATTAGTAAAAATCCGCTTGTAAGTTAGTCGTTAGTGAGTGGTTGCAAAAACTAAATTATACTTTTACGGAGAACCTACTATAATTATAAGGAAAACATTGAAGGATTACATTTGAAGAGATTAATTACATTTCAAAATATGTGGAAATATCCACACAGGTCACACATATATATACTTTATTTCTATAATTATTGTATTTTATTCAATAGGTGAATAGCTGCACCGGTCCCGAGGGGTGAGGACCTGGTGATCTGTACTGCAGGTCTTCGTTTTACTGTAAACACCAGCTCCTCACTTTACTTACTGGAAATACCTTATGTTTTTTGTGATTTTGTGAGAAGAAATAAATGTTTTTAATATTATTATTAAAATATACTAAAAAGTTGCACTAAAACGGAACAATGATGTAATTGAATCCGCGATTTGTTTATCTAACATTCAACAACTATCTAATATCAGCCCAAGATTCCATTTATTTAAAGACATATTTTATGTAATTAATTTAATTGTAGATTATTAAGAAATACAAACATAATTATTGGCAAATGAAATACTTAATTTAACAACTCGTGTACTAACAAGAACACGTTTCTCGAAGGCCTGTCTCTCACATTACGAGCAGTTTCACAATGAACTGGATTATCGGGTTCTGAGGTCTTTGACACTCACCTAAAAGGCACACAAGTTAAACTTGTTAGCTTAGGGATATATTCTAAGCAAGCCAATGTACGTGATGTTGTTATGGTTTGCAGTAGTAACGTATGTACTTTACATATTATATGCTAGTGGAGATATTTAATACGTTACGAAAGATTAAATAATAACAGATCAACTTTAATAAAACGGAGACAAATAAGTCATTACCATCATTATTATAAAAAATACTAGCATTTTTTTTAAAACGATGCCCCACACTAGGATTACTTCTGTATCGTGGTAAGCGTATCTAACTTCTGCACCGCGGGTCCTTGCTTCGATTCCCAGCCTCTCTCGCAATCTCTCACATGGAATTCACGGGAAGTAATAGCTCCCGATGTTGAATAAAAAATATAAAATATTTTTTATTGTTTTTGCAAAATAATATTCCTCGTCTCTGCTTTTCTTACAATATTATTACCCAGTACAGGCGAATAAATACTGAAATGGATATTACGCCAGATTATTTGAATGCAAAGCACCAATGCATCGTGTTAATTGCAATTCTTTTTTTGCATTTTTACAGATTTTGTCCGTTAGCAGGGGTGGCAGGATTTCTATGTAGGAATCCGTCTAGGTAGGTATGCAGAAACTGTGTTTCGCTCTGAAGGGCACTGACAGCTAGTGTAATTACTGAGCATATGACAGTTAAGACTGAATAACTTATGTATATGTATTCTGTTTTAACTCTCATAGTATGACTAACTTATGTCTCAGGGGAACGAGCGTAGTGTGGTGCGATACAGACATTTCCTGTTGGTCACAGCATTTGTTATGATCAGACATTACACTTACCATCAGGTGATAGTTTTGCTAGCCTCATCCATATCTCCTATAAAAAAATCGCTCACCTGATAGTACGTGCAACTTCTGCCCATAACAAATACTGTGTCACCCAGTAATTTCGTTTGTAAAGGTCTGTGTGGTTCCGCACTGTCACCAGTCAACCTAAGACAACAGTTCTTAAATATCATTTGCTATTTAATAACACCAATCGTAGCTTACAAAGTCATTCAAACGAACCACAGAAATCTTTACGCCCTCCTGTTTCTAGAATAACTTGCACTGCGGTAGGCCACCAGCCTGCCTAGACGGGCCCTTTCACCAGTTAATATGACTCTGTGGCGAATCGACCACTGGCAGAATTTTGTTTTTAACCTCTTTTTAACCTACTTCAAAAAAGGAGGACATTCTCAGTCAAACAGAATATTTTTTTTGACAGAACATGTTACGCGATATCTTCGCCAATTGTGAACCGATTATAATAATAATTATTACTAGTTAAATTGGTCATACTTGAGATTGGTCCCATACAAATCTGGTCAAGTGCTGATGATTTGATCCATGAGAAAATCATGAAACTGTTAAATTCTCATATTATTTTTTTATTTTATCTTATTCTGTCTCCATTTTGTTTTATGAATTTTCCAACCGAATCGATTCTGTTCCTTGCTTTGATAACGTGTATATGATGTCAGTACCGTGTGGTAGCGCTTAAAGAGAATTTACCACCCTATCTCATCCCGTGGGTGTCGTAAAAGTCGACAGAGGGAAAATGAATACCAGGAGATGGGCAGCAGCATCTTCCTGGAACATCTGAATAAATAAACTGCGGTTGCCAACCCGCCAAATGAGAGCTTCTTACTTTTGTAGGCAATCTATAGGGGATTTTTTATGACCTTTATATATTTATTATAAAGGTCATAAAAAATGATGAAAACGTTTTAGAGTAATAACTTAAGCAAATAGTTGGTGAAATATGCGCTTCTAAAGTCTTAAAAAGCGTACCCCCATCCTCTCTAACTTTTCAAATGGAAAATTTGAAAAAAATTAAGGTGGTAGGTAGAACCCACAAAAAACTTCAACTAAAATTAGTATGGATAAGATATGGCGTGTAGTTTTTGAGATATGAGATATTTTTGATTTATTACGCTATTGCCTACTGTGATGATGATAATGGTCTCCTGGCCGATTTCCACCACGGCGACAACTTCCGAATCCGAATCTCGAGAGCCATCAACTGCGCAGGAGATATTATAGTGCCACAAGTGTACGCGCAAACACAGAGGCACTCACTCGTCCCAACCTACCCGCACCCGATGTAACGCTGATGCGATAAGATCGGAGGAGGAGGATGCAGTGTCAGAAACACGGGGACAATCACAACATAACCAGACCAGAAAACCAACAATTTGTGTTTTAGCACAAATGTTGGCTCCGGCTGGGATTCGAACCCAGGACCCGCGGTGTAGAAGTCAGATACTCTGACCACTAGGCCACGCGGTCGTCAATTACTACCTACCTCTACTCTACTACGGAACCCTCGCCTACTACGGAACCCTTTACTGTGCGAGGTCCGGCATACACCTGGTCGGTTTTATTTTCACATATAACGCATAATAATTATTATTTGATAACAGAGAGCGTGGCGCGAGTATGAAAGTGAGAGTGAATACAAAGAAGTGTATTTATATGAAAGGTAGCTGATAGGTGCCCGGCAGAACAGAACAGCACCTACCTCTTTCTCACTGAGGTGTCGTAAGAGGCGACTAAGTACGTATTAAATATTGTACAATAATATGAAATGCTGTAACTGTACTGCCCATGGGAACGCATTGGGAAGTAAGAATTTATTGACTTTGAAATGGCGACATCGTGGTTCGCCACCCGTCACGTCTCGTTTCTCGCGGAAGCGAAAAGTGAGCTATCGGTGTGGTCTCTGCCTGCCCCTTATATGGGAAAAAAGCGTGAGTGTATGTACGTTCTATAACAGGCCTCTGTGAAGAAGAGTATATAATCAAAGGATATTACTGAATTATACATTAAAGTACTTGAGCTAGCTTGACTAGGATGGAATCATGCATTTACAGAATACTAGCGAATAGCAATATTACAATCGTGTGGCCTACTGGTGAGAGTACGTGATTTGTACGCCGCCGGTACGGGGTTTCTCTGTTACGGGGTTTGTCTGGTTGCATAAGAACTTCACGTCTGTATAAAGCAATTTAGAGCATAAAAAAGAGAAAGGGAGAAAAAATACGTCCACGTAAAATACGGGTTACGAATTAGTTAATAAGCATTCAATCTTTATCGTCAAGGGCACAGCTCATTTGCATCATTTTTTTATAACTTATATTCCAAACTGTGATTGCTCCTGCGGTTGGAGAATTATTTACATGCACAACACAACCAGACTCGAAAACCAACAATTTGTTTTTACACAATGGTTGACTCATGATGGGATTCAAACCCGCAAGGACCCGCGGCGTAGAAGTCACGTACTCTGACAACTAGGCCGCGCGATCGTCAAATTAAAAATTGTTTATCGAGGATATTGGTGTCCATCGGTTCAGTAAAATTTTTATAACGTGTGCTTTGAGCTCGTCTGAATACTCGTGACCATTAATAATACTGTTTCTGTATATACATACAATCACGCCTTTTCCCATATAATTGGTAGGCAATGACCACATCGCATAGCCCACTTTTCGCCCCCGCAGGAAACGAGACGTGACGGATGGCGAACCGCATCGGCGCCAATTTGGTACGAATTGAAATTCTTGCCCCCCATTGCGTTCCCACGTAGTAGCTAGCCATCGGCAGGGCAACCACTGGCTTGGTGGAGAGGAAGGGAAAAGAATTATGTAGGAAATGGACTTATGGTATGTTGGGAAAGGGCAATGGGAATTTGCGAAAGAAACTATACCTCGGAAGGAGCAGAAAGAGATAGCTCGAGAGATCGGGGTTGCTTGCCCGGTAGTCTAATGTATTTGCTGCGCAAAGCAACTAGGTCAAGTATCCCACCACTCATACCTTACTTTTATCGTACTAAATAATACAAACCATATGTTTCAAAGTCATCGTGCCGTTTACAATAGAGTACACTAAAATTGGCTCTGTGAAATCCCCGTCGGATGCAATTGCTCATACAAATGTCCGAGGATATCCGAACGGTTGGGTACAACGACCGCAGCTAACAAACCGTGAAAACAGAAAGCGCTTCATAATTAACTACAAGTGTAGTCGCAACCGACGTAACGTGTGCTGTAACTTCATATTATCGCATACCGTAACATAAAATATTTAGCTTTGTTCATTTATTTGTAACGTTTGTATCCTACAGACTGATCCAATGCGCCGTGGTAGCTTAGGAGCTAGGTGCTTTATATTACGAGTTACCTGGCATCCCGTGGATGTCGTAAAAGTCGACGGAAGGAAAATGTAAACCAGGAGATGGGCAGCAGTATTTTCCTGGAACATCTGAATAAACTGCGGTTTCCAAACCGCCTGCCAACTGCAGCTATGGCAAATTCCCCCAAATATGGGAACTAAAAACTTATGTGGCAATTAAACGGGGGAGGCCCATATAGGGAATTATGATGATGATTAATTACCTGTCGTCGATCCCCGATACCGCAGCACTAAAATGGTTAATTGCAATTTTGAGTGTTTTTATTACTTTATACATACATACATAAGATCACGACTGTATCCCGTAAGGGGTAGTCAGAGACTGGGCACTCACTGCAAAAACAGATGACTGCCACAATCCACGTTTCACCAAAACAATGTAATGCACTTAATGTGATAGGTGGTGAGCCCATCGCCACCATGCGCTGTTGGGTGCACAGTGCAGTTTAATTCCTTACTCGCCTTTTACGAGTTCCATTGGATGAGATGGAGTGGTAGTATTCTTTTAACGAGCCGCCACCACACGGTATTACTTTATTCCGGAAAAACAAATACTCGTAGTTCCCACGGGATATTTAAAAAAATCATATCAAAATTAATTGTTCAGTTGTATTCTAATTTGAAAACTATGCCATCCATACGCCAAATATTATTAACTGATAAAAATATTAGTTGTAGTGAGTTGAGTGCAAAAAGAAGCAGCCTCCAAGGACATGTGTGAAGTAAAGTTGAAGTGAAGAAGATCAGCCGTCTACGCCACCACAACGCCAAATCCAACACCAAACCCACGGTAGCGTGCTTCCTTTTCTCCACATTACACGGCTATAAGATTTGCTCCAAATTACGCTTAAATACAGTGCACGTTATTATAACCGCCATGGTAAGGGTGAGTCGCTTATCTAAATCTAAACTAATATTATAAAGAGGAAAGATTTGATTTTTTGTATGTTTGGTTGTAATGAATAGACTCAAAAACGACTCATCCGATTTTAAAAATTCTTTCACCTATATACAGCTACCTATACTATATATCAGCGTTTAACATGAGTTATATTTTATTTAAAAAGAAACATTGAGATTCCTACGAAAATTGCAATGATGAACTCAAGGTATCAAAATTTTCTAATAAAAGTCATTATTTGGGGTGCGCTGCAAAAACTATTGATGATAAGTAAAATAATGTACTACATTTTCATAGTATGAGTACTACATTACTCAAGTCTAACTATTATAGTTAAGTCACAATAACCGCTTTTTGTTCAAATTAGTCTATCAAAACACGGGTAGAATCTAAAGATGATGACATTCGTATCATGATATGAATTCTTATCCTACTAAAAAATTTCATAGTCAAGGTTGAATTATGTACATGTAAATTCCTCTTTAAATTATCCGAATCGGACCTATGGTTTAGAAGTTACGACGGGTATAAAAATGCTAAAAGTAAGAAAAGTGCCGCGGTATGAGCAACGAGCCTACGCTCGCCCGCGCTACGCCCGAATAGACTAAGATCTATTAATTACCTACCTACTCATTTTATTTTTGTATACTGGAAACAATAGAAAAGTGGTTTTTAATTATGTATTTTTTTAATTTAAAACTTCGAAACACTAATAAAATACAGCGACCGCAGTCTTCGAGATAATAAAACATTATTCTGGTAACTTAGTATTAACTGACCAGCTGCAGAGTCGTCGATGAGAATAGTCGCTACACAAAATGTTAGTGAAAGGATTGTCGTTGTGTATTTGTCCAAATAAAGTACTAACCTTTCTAATATCTATCTACCCGTGCGAAGCCGGGGCGGACCGCTAGTTCTGAATAAAAAGAAAAAGCTGTTTTCGTTTTCGTTTCATTGACACATGCTGTGGTTGTAATGTGTTAGTTGTCACATTTTTATGGAAGACAATGATGATACAATTGAGTCGTTCATATCACGTTATGTACGAGTATAACATCTACCCGTAACAAATTCTGTGTCACCCTATGACATTTCTGTGTGACACCACTCATATGCCAAGTAATTATCTAAATTAATCATATAATATCTATAAAATAATATCACGGTTATGTTGTATCCGTCATGCGATATGGTGTAATACTATGGGGTAACTCAACTAATATAAACAAAGTTTTTCTAACACAAAAAAATGTGTTAGAGCGTTATCTGGTATTAAAACATTTGAATCATGTAGACCATTTTTTATAAAATACAGACTTCTGACTCTCACAAGTCTGTATATTTTGGAAGTCGGATATTTTGTCAAAACACATCCAGAACTTTTTGAGACAGTTGAAATTAATTCGCGACTAAGACCGAGAGACCCAACACGTTTAAAAACACCATCATGCAAGGGTGCCATATATAAAAAGAATTGTTATTTAATGTCAATAAAAATTTACAACAAGTTACCACAGGACATAAAAACATTAAACGTGAAATATTTTAAAAACACGCTCCGACAATGGTTAATAGGAAAATGTTTTTATGACATAAAAGAATTTTTAGGTTAATGTAATATGATTTTTATACGATACCACCAAAATTTGACATTTTCACGAGTATTTGTTGACCTGTTACTACTATTTGCTGTGCTGTTACTACTATGTCTCTAACATATTATATTAATTAAAATTTATAAACACTTACATGCCAATAATGGCAAAATATGTGATACTATTTCAATAATTTTCCACCACTTAATGTACCATATTTCATGTGAATGCAAATAAATAAATAAATAAATAAATAATAGTGCTCTTTACACCAACACAAAGTAGTGTTTGCACATCACTGCTTAACGGAAAAATAACTGTAGATATCTTGAGAGATTCCTAAATAGTAATCTTAATCCCTCACAGAAATGAGAATAGACCATAGTTCTACCTCGAAAATCGAAGTACGAAGTTTTGGATCCATTCGAAGCAACGACGGACGTCACGCATTAAACCTCCTACCAAATTAAATCGGATGCAACTTCTACGGACGGCCTTCTTTCGGATCCATAGACAACCAATAGAAAGAATGTTAAGTGAAAGGTGATCATCATCATCATTATCAGTTCAGCCTATCACTAGTCGACTGCTGAACATAGGCCTCCCCCACATATTGTGGTAGGAAACGTGCGATCCGTCAGCCGAAACTTCGTATTTCGATTTTCATAGTAGACTGTGCTCAGCAGTTCTGCATTTATAATCTATAACTTAATGATTTCTTATATTTACTGCGAATATTATACATTCAATAACAAAACGCTATTATTGATCGACTTTTTACTATTTAGAACCTGACGTTACGGGCGCTCTACCACACTCATGGTCACGGGAGGACGTCTCTAGGAAGTCTGCAGTCTATAAGCCTATTTTCAGATTCATCAGATTTGATAGCCCGCGAACCCTTCCAAAATGACACCGATACCTACTATGTATGTGATACGCGAGAGAATTAAAATTAAAAAATAACACCCTCATTTAAATAGAGGAGATGGTTAGGGTACTACCACCGGCTTTGGATCCTTATTATTACGTAAAATAAATCAAAACTATGCTTCAGCAATCTTCGCAAGACTTCAAAATACAGTCATACTGCGTACCTTGGCTTAACCATGACAGAACCGTGAAATATGTGGTGTTTTATTAATAAGCTGTAACTTTTTTAATCTTAACATCACTAAAATGCACGGAGAGAAAGAACTTGATGGTGCATTACCTTCGTCATCTCTGAGTAATATGATGGTGTATCTTTGTCAGTAATTGGGTCTTAGGTGGTATTCACTCATCACACGAAACACAGCAATGATAAACTGTTAATTTATGTTGGTATTATAAGAAAACTCTCCGCTTGATCCGACTCACTTGTAGGTGCTGGCTTCAGAGACGTGGTCGTGGTTCAAGTGCCGATCGAAAAAACTACTTATGTACATAAACCGTAAATTTGGACACTGTAAAGTAAATTTGGATACTGTAAAGTGAGTAGTGTTACCAGGTCCAGTGTGACTAATTTCGTGACGGAAGGTAAAAATACCCGGGAAATTGGTTTTTAAATCTGGATGGCTACAAAAATACAGGTTTTAATGAATCCCCATTTATTTTTTTGGACGGTTAGTTTTTTTTTTATTGTATTTTACCATTGGTTAGTACAAAAAAACCAAACAATTAAAACTAAAAGTACACTATATAAATTTTAAGGTTAGTCAGAAATCGGGACATTTAGCGTCCCGATCAAGAGTGATTTTTTTTAATGGATAAAATGATGAAACTTTTACCCGCACACATCAGCTATCCTCTTCACTCCAAGGTTTGCTGGAAGAAAACTCTTTTAGAGTTAAGCTCGCCTTTGTACATTAATTATTTATAATTAGATTTAATGTTAATAACATAGTGTACATAAAGAATAAATAAATAAAATAAATAAATGAAACGAGTCAAACGTTCACCTGATGGTAAGTGCAACGTCTGCCCATAACAAATGCTGTGTCACCTAGGAAATTTCTGTGTGACACCACGCTGTGCCCATCACCCTGAGATATCAGTTCTTAAGTCTCATATGCCCAGTGATTAAGCTAGCTCACACTGCCCTTCAAACCGAAACACAGTAATGTTTGCATGAATAACTGGCTCTGGGGTGGTACCTAACTAGACGGATTCCTGCATAGGAATCCTACCAACTTGTCATCAGACCTTTGAAAATCGGAACGTCCCGTGCACCTGGCAACGCTAGTCGTGAGCATATCTATGTTTGTGCACAATACCTATGTCACAATAATAAACATCTCATCGTCTGATGATAAACCAAAATGTCGACTGTTGAAAATTGTCGTAATCGGCTGGAAGGTCGTCACGTCTCACATTAATATAATATAAACTTTTTAATATGTTTCCAAGCTAAACCTCCGTGATCAAATGTTGCACAAACGGCCATCAATAGTAATTATTCTTTAGACAAACTGTTTAACCACTTCCATTTATGTTAATAAACAATTTATTATAGAAATATATGTAAATATATCTTTCTATGCAGGAATCCGTCTATATAGGTACCACCGCAATGCTAGTTATGTTATTGCTGCCGTCAAGCAGAAGTGTGCGAAGATTACTGTGTTTCGGTCTCAGGGACACTGATAGATATACTGGACAATTACTGGGGATTGAGACTTAAGAACTGATATATCAGGGTGTCGACCACACTATGGTGCCACGCAGAAATGTTCCGGGAGACACGGCATTTGCTATGTTGCATTTGCCATCAGTTAAATGTTCGACTCGTCAGTTTCTTCCATAAACCAGCATTAGACTCCACCATACCTCCAGCGAACTGACCAGCGGAAGGTGGGAATTAGTGCGAGAAATGTGAACGCAAAAGCATCGACAATAACATACAGTCACGCCTCTTTCTCATTGGGGTAGGCAGAGACAACATCTTTCACTTGCAACGATCCTGAAACGCACCTTTTGTTTCTTCTACTTTCATGGGAGTTTTCATACAAGCTTGTCGTTTGCGGGTACGACATTAAGATACGATGATATATTTTGCATTTTGGGGAACGAGATTCCAAGAATTACGAAGAGCGCTTAAAGGTGTAAAGCGACTGGTATTGCGATCGCCAAAAGCCCGATTTGTATTCTGTGTGATGGATTAGCAACATATCATGGCTAAAATGGTCTACGTGAAAAGTCACGAAAAGGGAAAATGGGCTACGTGAGTGGCCTCTGCCTACCCCTTATATAGGAAATAGGCATTGCTATATGTATGTATGTATCACGTCTAATAATTATCGCCATTTCATTTCATGATTTACATAAACACGATTGGTGTGTGGCTTAGTGCTCCTGGGATCCGCGGATCCTGGGTTAGAATCCCGGCTGGAATCAACATTTGTGCACACTAGACTACCTTCAATCTTAGTGCATGTGTATTGTATATATTTTCGGTGATGTAATTGCTGTTAGCCTTCTCGGCTTTTACAGCTTCATCAGATACTGTGCACGCGGGCCAGGGGCCCGCGTGCCAGGTTTGGTTTGACCCAAACATAAATAAATACATAAAAACTCCTACAAAAACCTCGAAGTTCGGACTGTGTCGCGTTCGCTGCGTGATTTCGCGATTTCGAAAATCTTAAATATTTTAAGTCGTCTAATGACCGTCCGAAGGAGGCTGCGCGCGTCCATTCGGACTGTCGACTTGTGTATCGGTAACTCTGGGCGGTGAGAACCGCCCTGGAACACGGGTGAATCTTGTGTACGCGGTGAGATTATTGACTATTGCGCGCCGTTCTCTACGGGGGACGTGCGTCGTGGTGCGTGTTATATTAAAGCTATTGACTGTGTGTACAGTGTAGCCTGGATCGTGACTGACAGTATCGTGGTCAGGAAGAGCTGAGACGTCCGTGTCGTCTAGCACGTTTCGCGGGCGACGTTTGCGTTCGGTCGCGTTTCTGTTTGGTCGGTAATTTACTACTTTGACCACCAGCGGGTTAGAATGAACCGCGGCTTTTTCGAAAAACCGCCGTGATAATTCTCTGAAGTGTTCAGAGATTAAGGGCATTTCACAGTCGCTGTGAAGATCTACATTGCGTTGATACCAACCGGCTCCGGTGGCAGTTCGCAAGAATCGATTTTGAACGCTCTGTAACTTCTTTAATTGATTGCACGTCGCGTGAGCGTAAGCGTGTGTATTGTATCGAACATGCGTAGATCAGGACGATTGAGTACCTTTATGTTTGCGCGTACATTTTGCGCGTGCGACACTAATCATATTTGTGCAGTAATTACCGCGGAAGTTGTTAACGTGACCGAAAATCGGCCAGAAGGACATAATCACCATGGAGTGTTAAAGTTAAATAAAAAAAAAAATTGCATACTGTACTGATAGGATACGTACTGGGTAACATAACTTCGCAAGTTCAAGCCCGCAATCCGAATGTTGTCGTGAACCATATCGTATCAAAAGCTTATATGCTAAGAACATTAAAAAAATTAAGTGATATTAAAACCACTTTTATTACGGATTAATGTTGTTTTTTTTTATTGAATGTGACGAGACGAATAATACGTTCACCACTTCTAAAAAAAAGTAAAGTAACAGCCTATAAACGTCCCACTGCTGAGCAGACCTCCTCTCATTTCTGAGAGTGTTTTGAAGCCGGGAATAGTCCGCCGCGCTGCTCCTATGCGGTTGGCGGACTTCATTATGTCCTCGAAATATTTCTATTTCTCGGACATGCAGGTTTCCTCACGATGTTTTCCTTTGCCGATTAGTACGTGGTAAATCAGCACTTAAAATTGTAGTACAATTTTAGAGGTGCTGGCACCGGGGATCGAACCCAGGTTTACCTCGTGTTCAGCGGTGAGGGAAAAATAGTGAGGTAACCTGTATTTCTGAGGAATAAAAATATTTCAGAACAACTAACGTCCGCCACACTGCTCCAATGCGTGTTAACCTTAACCAGAAAAAACTCACGGGCAACCATCATACATATTTGAAGGTAATTAGAAAATAAAAGACAAAAAAAAACAATATGTAAACTGTAAATTAGCAACTATACTCACATTTTTTCAACATATTTCATACTAATAAAACATTAACATTACAGCAAACACGATTCTAACTAAAAATTATAAATGTATTGCCTATAAAAAAATACAGGCACTAATTCATAATTGACTGTGATAACTGACAACCACACATTTGTCTTTAAATACGTCTAATTTAACACGTCATGTTTTACCTTTTACCTTGAGAAAAAATTGATTTCAACTTTACGTATATTACATATGTATTACATTACATTATTTAGTGTTGAAAAGATGAATTTTGTAATGCTTTTTATTTTATACATCATTAAATAAAATCATCATCAACTGACAATGTAAACAATTATAAAAACCTTATTTTTTGTCAAACTTTTATTCCTTTTTTTATTTCAACCACATAGCTTTCCCATATCCATATATCCCATGGGTGTTATAAAAGTCGACAAAGAAAATAATAAAGACCACCAGCATCTTCCTGGAACTTCTGAATAAGTAAACTGCGGTTGCCAAGCCGCCTGCCAAGCGTGGCAACTATGGCAAAATCCCCCCAAAATTAGAGCTACAAACTTTGGTAGCAATCTATGGGGGAGGTCTATGTTCAGCAGTGGACGAATGACAGCCTAAAATGATGATGAAGGATAATGAAAACTTGGCAGCATGCAATGAGCGCGAAGGTTAACCATTACCTGTACGTATAAATAATATACATGCAATGTATCGCTTACACTATTTTAATTGCTTAACCCTATTATTAACCACTTTCTGTTACTTTACCCTACCACCAAAACATGTGTAATTTATATTAGTGGGGAGTCATTTGTGCTGGCTCTGCACAGTTTCATTTGGCGACTAGCGCAGTGTAGTGTTACATTCGAGCAGTAAATAAAGACTAAACTCAAGATGTGTGGGGAAATGGGCAAAGCGGTTTTGAGAGCTCTGACAGGCGCATTACTCTGTGGTCTCGTGTCCGATGCCGCTTACTTACAAGTAAGAATTTTGATGCCAATATTATTTAATACATGTATTTACAAATATCACTTACGACATTTTAAATTTTAGGGTTACTAACTATCAACTTAAGCGTTCATAACACATTTTAAATTAATGTTTTATAATTCACGCGAAATCCTTCATTAGCTGGTGGTAGGATTCCGATGCAGGAATCCGTCTAGGTATGTACCACCCTAGGGCCAGTTATTCTGCCGTGAAGGAGTAGTGTGCAAATATTACTGTGTTTCGGTCTGAAGGGCACTGTGAGCTAGTGTAATCACGCAGTGTAGTGTCACACATAAATGTTTTGGGTGACACAGCATTTGCTATGGGCAGACGTTGCACTTACCATCAGGTGAACGTTTTGCTCGTTTCATCACTTGATCCAATAAAAAAATGCCATTCATTATATTAAATATTGATTATTGTTGTCAATATCGATTGCCTTTCAAAATAATACAATTTTATTTTCAATTGTTTCCAGGTTATGAATATAAATTCGTTTTTTATTGAACCTACTTCTTTTTAGTTTTCATATTGCTTTGCTGAACGCCGTAAACTCACCAGGTTCTGCTTACTTTAATTACCTATTAACGTTTAATAGCTAAATCGTAACAAACCAGATAATCATATACCTGAAAGATAATAACCCACTGGGGATGAGGCTATCGCTGCCGTGTTGTTTCTAAATATTAATTATTCATGTAGATTTATTTTAAGCATAGCTACATTAAAAAAAAATACCTGAGAAGTTGCTTTCGCCTTATCTTCCCCGGACAGTGAAACAACATAAATAAACTGAGATGATGATGATGATGATGATGTTCTCCTAGCCGATTTCGACCACGGCGACAACTTCCGTCTACTGTCGGGAGCCATCAACTGCGCAGGAGATATTATAGTGTCACAAGTGTACGCGCAAACACAGAGGAACTCACTCGTCCCAACCTACCCGAACTGAGATATATTGTATAAAAATGAAGTTTGTTAAACGAAATTTAAACTTCTTGCATAAGGGAATGTATATTCGATCATCACGTTTCATTTCATTACTGATCTACCCGCAGCTTGCCGTCATAATGCTGTAAAGTTGTTTTTTTTTCGTTGTAAGTTAATTATACTAAATCATTGTATTAAATGAAATCAATATCTAATGAAAATAATAAATATTATCACAAAATAAGCAACACATACAAAACCATTTCGTTATTGTTCATCGCCTTTTTTATTCCGATAACAGAATGACCTTTCTTATCTCCTTTCGCTTACACTGGAAAATGTATCGATGGGGAAAAGAACAGGCTCCCGGTGTTTTATTTCATTCCTTTCAAATACGAAAACATTGACCATTATTTCATGACCAACTTTATTCAGTACATCGCATGAAACTGCGGTTTATACAACCGGTTGACTGTCGCGTGAAATTCTTAAACGAGTGCAATTTGTGTGAGCTGAACTTTTGTTTTCCATAGATTTGTTTAACACAGTGATTGCTTCGTATGTAACTAAAAACCATTGTCAACCGTGGCCAGATAGTAGCGGTCGCGGTCAGAGTACCTGGCTCCTGCTAGCGGGTCCCGGGTTCGAATACTAGCTGGGGACACGTTTGTGGAAAAACACGTGGTTTTCGGGTCTGGTTGTGTTGTGATTGTCCCCGGGTTTCTGACACTGCACTCTGTAGCCTGCCTCCGATCTCATCGCATGAGCGTTGCATTTGCGTTTGCGTTGCGTTACATTTGTAACACTATAATATTTCCTGCGCAGTTGATAGCTTCCGGACAGTATTCTTCTAATCAGACAACAGTTAATCTTGTTGGGGTAGTAAAATTAAAAAAAATAAACGACTTATTAAAAATACTAGCTGAGGCTCGCGACAACGTCCGCATGGAATAAGGTATTTTAAACATACCGTGGAACCCCTTTCTTTTCCAAGAATATAAAGTATCCTATCCGGCCCCAGAATGCAAGCTATCTCTGTAACGGGTGATTAAAAAACGTAACAAACAGACAGAGGGACAGAGAACTCTCTCTGCACTTTTGCATTTATAATATTAGTATGACGAATTACGGTAAGTATACGTTTAACGATGTACTCCGTCTTTTGTTCGGAGTAGTCTTTTTTCATATTTGTAAGAATTTTAATGTAAGTAAAATAATGCCTTAAACCTAAAATAGCAAAGAAACTTTGCTCTTCATACATGTTCTGGCAATATCTTTTTTGATTTTTGATCAACAATTAATGAATTAATTATACAAATGCTTATAAATATTGCTAAACTATTTTAAATAATTTCTAAAAGTGAAGACAAGTAACGAAAAGATTTCTTTTGTGATTTCATAAGCTTAATTCTTGCTAAAAAGCTGACATACTTTTCATAAAGATAGCTATGAAGACGTAATACGAACTCCCGCTGAAAGATCAAACGACGCACTCGATAAAGACAAGAAAAAGGCTCGGTGAAAAAAGAAACATCTCGTCCAAGGTGCGAATTTGCGAGATTACTACAGAATACCAATTTGGCGCCACGACCGAGTTTCAAACAATTTCCACTTTAAGGAGCGTTGATCAAAGAAATAAAACTAAAAAGCAGACCTTCTCCAGCCGACGAAAATGAAAGTAAATTTAACCAACAGTAATTCGCCTTTGAAGGGCTCAAGGGAACTGAAAGGAAGGAAAATTGCAAAAGTTAGTGTTCCCTTATGAGGGAGCGAGTTATTGCTACTAGATATTTTAAGGTCGCAAACGGCTCTCACTTTTATTGCAGTAACTTTTGCCTAAACGCCAATTATGTCAAAACTTCAGGCACTTGGAGTCATAATTTTTTAGAACTTAAATATTGTAGTTTTTATGTGTAATGACATCCGCGATAAATCTTAGGTCAGAATGACTTTCTTAGGTCATTATTAAAGTCTTTAATAAAAAAAATCGCTGTGAATAATTCGCAGACACTTTTCTTACATAAAAAAACTGTACGTGATTAGATAAATTACAGTTCGTAAATTATAGTAAATTACAATTAATTACGTATTAAATATTTACGAGTCATCACATTTTTATTTGTTTTTAACATTCTACAAAAGTTATAGGTTATTGTGCAAACTGTGTTACGCGTAATAATAAAACTTAAATGATGGCTTTGAGTTACATTTTATAACTATATTATAACAGGGACAGGTATGCTAGTTCATAGAGAGTGTTTTGCAAGTGCATACTTCTATCAAAACATTTTACAGACCGATTACAAGCGCACTACAATTAATGTACGAGATGTTATTGTCTGGTTTCATAACAAAAGCCAATTAACAATTTCAAAGTTATTGCGTAAAACACATATGATTAAAAAAAAAAGTAAAGTAATGTTTCAGCCTCTAAATGTCCCACTGCTGAGCACAGGCCTCCTCTCATTTCTGAGAGGGTTTTGGAGATAGGAAGAATCCGCCACGCTGCTCCAATGTGGGTTGGCGGACTGCACATGTCTTCGAAATATTTTTTTATTTCTCAGACATGTCGGTTTCCCTTTCCTCACGATGTTTTCGTTCGCCGCCGAGCACGTGGTAAATCGGTACTTAAAATTTCAATTTACAATTTTAGTGGTGCCGGTACCGTGAATCGAACCCAGGTCACTCGCGTACTATGAAATTTTAAGCGAACGCCTAGCCTCTGGGCTACCGTGATGTTCAATAATTGTTCAATGACAATATTAATGCGACAGTAAATAAAAATTAAGCTTAAAAAGTAGACGAACTTTAAAATTTTTTTTTGCCAATGCCAAAGTCCTAACGCTAGTATTTTTGCGTTGTGTATAAACATATTTATGTGTAGAACAATTTCAAAAAATACTATTAAAAGGTTTTTATTATTAACGTAAGAATTACAGTTCTTCTTACGTTAATGACTTTAAAAGTATTTTTAATATGTTGGACAAAAAAATAAAATTGTAACAAATATAAGGATATCAATATGAGTGTATAGTTTTAACTAATCTTAAGATTAAGTAACTCCTGCCTCTCATTAGCCCGAACCACAGAACTTTCGAGCGACTGCGCAAGCGCCGGGCGGCCGTGACAAGGCGATCATTGCCCCCTCTCACTTGACAACTCAAAAGACATAGCGTAGCAACGGCCTTTAAATATCTAGCTCGCATATCTAGGGTATAGTTTCAAAATTAAACGTATCTCTTATGTGTGGAACATACGTTTGCGTATTCCTTCACTTTTATTATCGGAATCGAAATATTCAGAATTAGTGTAAAATATGTACCATGACTAATCGAAAATAAATTATTGTACACTTAGTTAGTTTTACTACAATTTTACTGAAACTGTAAGAGGTCCACTTATATCTTACCGCGTGTTTCATTACGTATTAAATTAGGCATGCAATTCTATAACAAGCTTTCGAGAACAAACGAACGCACGTTATATCTGATAGTGGCCCTCAGACATATTTTCGTATCTACTACATTGATACTCAAAATATAACGTCTGTAAAGACTAAGTTTGAAAGAAAAGATGGTAATTATATTAGTATGAGGATTAATTGTCGGCTCGGTTGGCGCAGTGGTTAAGCGCTTGACTTCTGCGCCGCAGGTCGCGGGTTCGAATCCCGCACGGGACAGATATTTGTATGAAAACAGATAGTTGTCCCGGGTCTGGGTGTTTGTGCATGTGGAATTTATGTATGTAAACCGCACCCACGACACAGGAGAAATCCTACTGTGGGGCAACGTTTTTTTTAAAAAAAAAAATATATCTTCGAAACAAAGAAAGAAAAAAACAAATTTTATTTGTATTTTCATTTTGTATAACTTTTTTTCAATTTTAGCCACTAAGTTCTCGAATCACGTACAATCTATTGAACGTATGGCTACGACTATTTGAATATATATGGGGTACACTAAAAAAAATCTGATATTAAATAATAGTGAGATTTACGATAACTTACTTTTCCGAATTTATGAGACGTCTATTTTCAGTATTAAATTAAAGAAAGAAAAAGCAAAAATTAATATATTCAATCTTCTTAGGAGCTACTTAAAATTTATTATCGATGGAATCCACTATCTTTTTACATTTTGAAGGAATAGTAAAAGTTCCTAAGAATTGACAATCTTCAAAAAAAGTTCTTAATAATTGACGAAGGCGCTCTATTGAGATATTCGTGGAGCTCTTACTGTAGCTGCTACCTCACATGCAAGCAAGGAAATAATAAAGGAGAATAACGTTCCCAGATGGTGTTTGTTTAGATTTGAGTTATTATGATGTTATTAATTACTATTCATGTATAAGAGTAATATAGTAGGAATACTACTGTTATTTTAACTTAAGTATAATTAATCAATGTTATACTTGCTGGTGGTAAGATTATTATGCAATAATCAATCTAGGTAGGTACCACAACGGCCAGTGTTTCGGTCTGAAGAGCACTGAGAGCTAGTAGAATCACTGTATATATGAGACTTGAGAACTGACGTCTCAGGGTAACAGGCGCAGTGTGGTGCCATGTGAAAATATTCTGGGCGACACAGCATCTGTTATTTGCAGACGTTGCACTTACGATCAGGTGAACGTTTTGCTCATCTCGTGACTGCCTTTCCTATCCAATAAAAAATATTAAATTAGATCATTTCAGACCACTACTGATCTTATTTATATAAGTATAAATACCTTTTCTCATAGATAAACTCTCCCTTTTCTCATAGATAAACTTTAAATATACCTTATTGCTAGAGTTTTGATTGGATTGAAGTAGTGCTAATAAATTTTGTCATTAAGTTGACGTAAAAGTTATTTCCATAATATATCAAGAGGAGATCTTATAACACTCTAAAGGTAAAAACGTATACAGTTTACACTTGATACTTGCCCGTATTGTATATTACAAAACGTTACAACTACTTAAAATAGAAATCGTACATCTGTTCATAAGCCGTATAGATCGTAGACGTATACAGTTCGTCTACCGTTAACAAGTTTCTTACGTGTTGTTAACTCCAACAAAAAAGTGGATCTAAGTCAAGGTTCACCGCAGCCTATGCAATCACAATTACCCTTTAACTCTTTTATAATTTCCCTTTCACAAGTGATACAATAATATTGACATACTATGTACCTTGCGTTTTCTCGTACTGTTCTCTTATTTAACCTATAAATAATAAACCGGCTTAGTGGCAGTTTCAGTTTTGGTTACAATAAGATCCTGTTTCACGATCCTTCTATCGGCGGATCGTCTTAATAATGGACACTGTCAATAAAGTCAAATATAAGATTTTTCATTAACTTTTTATATGTCCGTGTAACAATTAGGGAATCTGTCATCAATATTTGTCCCGTGGATGTGTAAAAGTGAACTAAAGGAAATGCCAGGAAAATATAAAAATAACCAAATTTTCCAGACCGGTGACGGGCTGCAGTTTCTTAGGTGCGTGCTATCTGGTTCTGCGATCGCCAAACGTGGCGATTACGGCCAGTTGTAGACCGGTTTTGGCTGTACCAAAAAAGAGGATATAATAATAGAAGGATATTTTCCATTCAATTGATTAACAATCGAATTAAACAGATCCAAGTTTAACAATTCCCAAATTGATTCGATTCGTTTGATAAACACTAAATGTAAAATATTTACGTAGTGGTAATCGCCAGATGAAATAGCAGATAAGTTAGACATACATACTTGCATAATCATACATACTTGCATAATCACGCCCTTTTCCTGTATAAGGGATAGGCAGAGACCACACAAGTAGCCCACCTTTCGCCCCCGCAAGGAATCTAAGACGACTAAAGGTTGCCCGTACGATACCGTACCACAAAAAAAAAACTTCTGTCTTCCCATTGCATGCCCACGGGCAGTATAGTGATAGTGTTGCACATTATGGTGTTAATCTGCACTAATAAAGGTTGTCCGTACAATACCTTAGCCGCCTCTTACGACACCTCGGTATTCTTAATTTCTTTATTCAGTTTAGGCTTGCATAAAGCTCTTACGAATGTCAAAATCTACACCGGTTCATAAAATAAGACTCGAGAGAAGAACCGGAAATAAACTCTGGGGACTTTCTTTTTCAATGCTATATTACATAATATCGTTTATAAATGACATCATAAATTTAGTAGCCAGTGCTTTGCAAGTGCAGAGTAAGAAATATTTCCATAAATATAAGCTTTTTCTAGTAACTGTCTTCTTGACAAGTTTGTTTAATTCTATGGACAGTTTTTTGCGTTACACTTTCAGGAATTTTGTTATAAAATTTTATGGATCTTATCTCTGCCGGATATTTATTTATTTAATCTTTATTGAAACACCTTAATCTAAGGAATACAATGGGCGGACTTAATGTCTAGAGGCATTCTCTGCCAGTCAACCCTGGGAGACTAGAAAAATGATATCGGCTGTATAAGTTAAAGGCTAGTTTAATTCTTGGTTAGTGTTAATCTTCTATGGTAAATTCGTATGAACTATTAGCCGGTGAATAGCCTACTCTAAAGTTTATTTTAAAGTGGTAGAAGAGGCTTTATTTTAGATAAGGTGATGAATTGTGCAAAACGTTCACCTGGTGGTAAGTGCAACGTCTGCCCACATCAAATGCTGTGTCACCCAGAAAATTTCTTTGTGACACCACACTGCGGTCGTTACCCTTAGACATCATTTCTTAGTCTCATATGTCTAGTGATTACGCTACCTTTCAGTGCCCTTAAAACCGAAACACAGTAATGTTTGCACACTTCTGCTTCACGGCAGAATAACTGGCACTGGGGTGGTACCTACCTAGACAGATTCCTGTATAGAAATCCTACCACCATTAAAAAGCTCTAAGTAGTTTTTGAAATTTATTCAGTTAACAAGTCGGTGTAGGTCGTAAACAGAATTACCCAAGAAAAAGGCTGATTCTCCTTCAAGTTTGTTATAATTCTGAAGTAACTATACTACGTTTTCGATCTAGTTATCGTCACCGCCTCTGATTTTATATGGTGTCAAAATGTAAATTAATTAAAATTATAAACTATTATATTTATAAATAAAGCGAACATATGAAGATGTAGAAAACAATCGCTTCGCCTTGTGGCTAGAGTACCAGATTTCTACGCCGCAAGTCGTTGGTACGAATCCCAACCGAAGCCAATAATATGCAAAAACACATTTGTTGGTTTTCGAGTCTGGTTATGAACGTGTTTCTGATGGACGCGGGTATGTTGGGACGAGAGAATGCATGTGTGTCTGCACGTACATTTGTGGCACTATAATATCACCTGCGCCTTTGATTAGCTTCTGACAGTATTCCGAAGTCATCGCCGTGATCGAAAATCGGCCATCATACAGAAGTTAATATAATAATATGACACCTTTTTTTTCAGAATTATGAGACATTTCCAGTTCAACACGAGCAAGTCGTCTATCGCAAACCACTAAGAGAGCATGAGAAACCCCAGGACCTCCGTAACGTGCCTGGAGTCCCAGGTGTAGACTTCCCTATTTATCACGCAGTACCAGATACTGGTTTCTCGTGCTCTCATGTCCCCGTACATCCAGGAATGTACGCGAACGTGGAAACAGGATGTCAGGTATGAAATACACCAGTTTTCAAGTCTGTCGGTATTTTACAGGCTATCTTTCGGAGACTCATTTTACCATAGAACGATTAAATTTGTTACCCAATATACAGAAGAATTGGTCATGTAGTAGTGTACAAACACTACTGTGTTTCGGTATGAAGGGCACTGTTTTGCTAGTTTACTTACTGGGCATAAGAGATTCAAGAAATTATACCTCAGAGCAAGGAGCGCATTTTAGTACCTAGAAATGAACTGGGTGACACAGTATTTATTATGGACAGGCGTTGCACTTGCAATCATGTTAAGTTTGTTAACCTATTTGTTGTTTTTTGAATAACCTTTCAAATATGCTACTCATACATAAAGGGAAAAATATACAGTAATTAAATATATATTATTTATGTCTTTCATATATATACAAAACCTTATAAATGACGAAGATGATGAAGACAAATGAAGCATATTAAAAATTGAGTACGTTTTGCTGGTGTTGGGAATTCTATCAAGGAATCCGTCTATGTAGGTATACAACTGTAGGGCCAGGTTATTCTGTCGTCAAGCAGTACTGTACTTATGTTATTGGAAGGTTGCACTTACCATCACGTGAACGTTTAGCTCGTCAACGAATGCTCTGCCACCCAGAACATTCCTGCGTGGCACCACCCTTGCCCGTCACCCAGAGACATCTGTTCTTAAGTCTCATATGCCCAGTGATTACACTAGCTCTCATTGCCCTTCAGACCGAAACACAGTAATGTTTGCATACTACTGCTTCGCGGCAAAATAACTGGCCTCACGGTGGTACCTACCTCGACTGATTTCTGTATAGGAAAACTGAATACTTTCTGTGGTAAGTGGCATACATCAACGAGCTAAGGACTAATAGTATTGACTTATACTAAAATTATGAAATGATGCCTAAGTGAGTGTTAAAAATATATGTATCGTTCAACTATGAAAAGAATTATAGTCTAATATTTTTGGTATTCAGAGATTCTCATCAAAATTACTCGTGGAAAAGCAATTTAGAATAAATTAATGCCTTGTTTGGAAATAAATATTTTAATGGAATATTTGCAAGCCGCTTAATTTCTACGGCCCACGAATAACTTCAAATTGAATAAGTTAAAGTAATTTATTTACCTGAGGCGTGACTTACCTACAGTTTATTACAGGTTGATAATCTTAAATTACAACTTAGAGAGCTTTATTTAAATACAATTTGTTAATTTAGAAACTAAACGGTTCACAGTTTAAATTCGCTTTTAAATTCCTTGTAGAAAATGAAGTTAATTCACGTATTTATAATAAGTTATTTGAAAAGTTAAATTTCAGGTTTGATGGATTTTGTCACTAAATTAATAAAATATTATTTGACAATATTTAAAAAAAATACTTTTATACCGTTTTTACATGAGAGTTTTGGAAGGTGTTGTCCGGGACAACGATGTTGAACATGATTATGGAATATGTTTAAAGATATTGTTTCGGTCAATTAGTATCACGTAAATTCATAATTAATATTATACGATATCTTTTTGTATATTTGAGCAAACTTTTCATTTATGTAATAATACTTTTTTGGTTATTGTTTTTTAAAAAAAATGAAGCATAAGTTGCATAAATGGAAGTCATAACACTTTTAACGTTAATTTAAATTTTACAAATATTGCGATTTCGTTGTCTCCATAAATAAGACGTTTACAGACTAGGAGTCACTCGCACCAGCATCGGCAAGATGCTGGTGCGAGTGACTCTGTGAATTTAGCATTATTAATAAGCGCCAACACCACTTTACGAGTTGTGACAATATGACCACGCGTCAATCTATATATATCTATGTTATTTCTCAAATGAGTTTTTGTCCGTATGAATAAATCTAATAATACCAAAATTAATGTTTGATACGCCATTTTTAAGATTATGCTTCCCTCTAAAGGCGAAAAATAAGTAAATGTCTTAAAATTAATTAGATGGAACTATTAATTTTATTGCAGAAAGCGCCATCTGTTGACAATATGTTTAACTAACATGCACGACTGCTGTCGGTTGAAATTGTTTACATTATTTAAAGAATGTTGATGGCGATATTCGCACGCGTTAGCTAGTAACTTAATAGTTTAAAATGTTGCCTACCCGTTAAGATCTTGCCATATATTTATTTTTATTGATGCTAATTAATCTTTTATTAATTATTGTTTCTAGGCGTATCATGTGTGCCACGACGGACGCGAGGGTGATCAAGGTGCCTCTTTCTTGTGCACCAACGGTACCCTATTTAATCAGGCTAAATTTGCTTGCGACTGGTGGTACAACGTAGATTGCTCCGAGGCAATTGAACATTACAAGTAAGTTATTATCAGTTAATTACAATAAATTTGTTATTTTGAACATTAAAAGTAAGTTATAATCATTAATTACAGTATTTTTCTTATTTTGAAGATGCATAAAAATAATAAGACGATTTCATTATTGCTCAATTTGTCAGTCAGTGGTAATGACATTTTTTGTAGTTACATAACCCCAATTCTTATTCCTTTTGTATTTTCTTGTATTTTCTTTGCAGGCTTATCAGTAACCAATAAAAAAAACCTTTGTTTCAGACTAAATGCAGATCCATTGAAGAATCCTTATGTACCAAAACCGAAACCGGAGGATCTGGTCCAACACGACGTATACTATAAAAAAGTCCATGACTAAAACTACTTCGTCGTCACAAAAATGCCATTTTACGTGTTCAAAGGGGATCACCCAAAGATAAAATTGATAACTTCCCTCCTAGTTGTTTTTCTAACTGCCTTTATTATTGGAATATTAATGGTTGTTCCAGCTCCACTATAAATTGCCCTATAAATTACTAAATTATTTGCACATTTCTACTATAAGTCCCACTGGAAAATGCTCGAGTCTATACATATGTTTTTTAATAGTTTTCTCAAAAACCTGTTCATGCTGACTTTTATATAAATTCATGATTATCACGTAGAATCCTGTGAAATTCTCCTACGATAATATTTATTTCAAATTAAAATAACAGAGGTGATATCTGACAAGAATAGTGTACGCATATATGACTAGAATTATTATAAAAAATAAGACAACATCTAAAATAGAATTGTATTTTTTTAAGAATTAATTTAAAAATATCAATAGATGTTGTTTACAACTAATAAATAATAGGTCGATAGAATACGATTAATAATACAATTGTTAAGAAACTATTTACATAATTGAAGAGGATGCTTCGAAAAAAAAAATGTTTAGTAGATAATGTAACATGATATTGCCAGTGCTAATTTTTTATATTTTATTCGCCTTTATATTTCATTATATTTTTACTGAGATATCAATTGTTTAGTAGATTTTATCTCAATACTTAAATTTTTTTGTAATTTATAGAAAAAATATCTATAATATGTATTAGTTCTACTACGGTTTTATGAAATGATAGACAAATAGCTAAAGTTGTGATTACCTAAATAATTTTAAATAGTTTCTGTTAACCTCTTGTATTGTTCACAGCCTTAATCTTTTCATCATATAACACATTTCTTGCATGAAAAATATTTATTAAGTTACGCTTAAGATCTGAATGGCGACGGTTAAACTGAACATTTATTTCTAAAAAAAATCAAACACTTTCTTTACATTATGGTGCAGTTATTTCACAAAACATGTGCTACCACTAATAAAAAATGTATTTGACTTTTTTATATTTAAATAAATAACTTTAATTATCATTATTTGTATTCAATAAGCGGGAAGGTTTTTACACAGTTACAACGACGAGTTTATTGCTAATTTGAATTTTACGCTGCAATAATGCTTTACAATTTACTACTCATAAATGTAAATTGAAATGTATTTAAATAAAATATATATTGGCATTAATTATGTTGTATGAAATGAGTGGTTTATTTGACATGGTGAAAAGTATACCTATATACCTACATACCTACACATGCACAATGATTAAATACAAGTGTCAAGTGCTGTATCAATATTAACTATTACAGGTATTTACTTTACAGCATAAATATAATCCTTGATTGTACAGCATAAATAAATATATGTATACGATTATGAAACAACATAAAAAAATGTATTTGTCGGGATGGACTATTGGCCCCAAACTTAATTTACATTTATTTCATAGAAAAAATACAATATTACGAGTATCTTATCGTGTTACAGAAATTTATACAAAATGAAAAAGAAATTTATATTTAATATTTCTGTTTCTTTTAATTTACGAGTCACGATCTGGTCCGAGTAGCACTTTCTGTTTATCAACTTAATGGTATCTCTTTAAACTTCATGCGACTTTTTTAATTAAACTTTTTTTACGGATTTTATCGCGTTTAATTTAAACTATTTCAAACCCGACGTTGCGATCGCTTTACAGCAACCATGGTCACGGGAGGACTGAGGTGACAGATATCCTGATGTCATAATTAACCAGGGGTACCTTCAGCTTGTAATTATTATTTTTGTCCGATCTATGCAGAAAGAGCTTACTGTGTCTTGAAGCCTTGCAGTGGTATATTTGGTTTTATATTTATTTTTTTAATAATAGGATCTCAAGCCGGTGGTGGTACCCAACCGTCTTCCCTATTGAAATTAGGATGTTTTTTTAATTTCAATAGCCTCGCGAATCACACGACTTCATTTGATTTATGAAACATCTTTGATACCTTTTCTGCCAGGGAGTACCTGAACTAGTTGCCTTCTGCCAAATACGGTAGAGCACCGGCTAAGCGAACCCGGCCTCCCAAGCTACTGCTGTCTGCTCCTGCTCCTAAAGAGATAATAGTACACCTTATAGTTTCTTTTCCATCTTCTCTTTCACTACCCCAAGTCCATTTCCTACCTTATCCTTACGCTTCCTCACTGCCAAACCAGTGGTTGCCATGCCGATAGCTACTCGTGAGAATGCAATGGGGGGCAAGAATTTCAACGTGTACCAAAACGGCGACGTGGATCGCCGCCCGGCACATCACAGTTCTTGCGGGGGCAAAAAGTGGGCTACGAACCTGATCTCTGCTTACCCCTCACATGGGAGAAATTCGTGAATGTATGTACTCGTATGTATGATACCTATCCTTGAGCAAAGTTCATACTTAACTTAATTTTATCTTTCTATCTATTTCTTTGTACAAATAGTTACTGCCTATTAATATTCCACTACTTGGCATAGGTCTCCTCTTATCTTGGAGCCACTTTTCTTACATGTGGGTTAGCCAAGCTTGACCATAACAGTTGTGTTGTGACCTAGAATGTAGCATTGCACTGCACTCGTCACAACAAGACATCGGTTCTTAAGTATCATATGTCTTGTCATAGTGACTTCATTGTCCTTTAAACTGAAACCTTGCTTGACGGGAGAAGAAAGTCGTACTGATGGTCGTGGTCGTCGTCGTTTCAGCCTATCACTTGTCCACTGCTGAACAGAGGCCTCCCCCATAGATTGCCACACAATTTCGTAGCTCTCAATT
This sequence comes from Luehdorfia chinensis, assembly GCA_019845155.1. NCBI lineage: Eukaryota > Metazoa > Arthropoda > Insecta > Lepidoptera > Papilionidae > Luehdorfia > Luehdorfia chinensis. The sequence goes on along the minus strand of JAHVAK010000007.1, from coordinate 340,724 downwards.
TGGTGGGATTTTGTCATAGTTGCCCCGCTTGGCAGGCGGGTTGGCAACCGCAGTTTTTTTTTATTCAGATGTTTCAGAAAGATGCTGCTGCCCATCTTGGTTTTCAAACTACTCAAACTACAAACACAAAGTCACAGTCAAAGTGTCTCTATTCAGTTTAGGCTTGTATAAAGCTCTTAGCAATGTTAAAATCTAAACTGGTTCAAAAAATTAGACCTTCTCAGAGAAGAACCGCCAAGAAACTTTTTTTTAATATCATCTTACATAATGTTATGTATAAAATACATTATTTAAATATAATATCACACATTTGTTAGGCAAGGGTGAAAATTCGATTAACTAACACCATGGTCTTAACGGCTTCACTAGGATCAATGAAATTGTAATTTTTTGACGTCGCTTGTTAGTGGTCTAAATTTCGTAAAAATCTAAGTAATGCTATAATAATCAGTTCTCTTGTTTGTAGTGTTGTTTGTCAAATTTCTTATTTTTACATTATCTATCTATATAAGATGATATCTTACGGGATGAGATGGGGTGGTAGATTCTCTTAAGCCGACAATTTAAAATATTCACACAATACTATTTATAAAAATTAAAATTAGTTTAACTTAAAATGATTTTGTAATATAAATACTTACTGTACTGTGTTTGTACTCATTATTTCTTATATAAAATAATATTTTTGTGTGATCGATTTAGAGGTATACTGTCCATACAAACTTTGTTCAAAATCCGCGTAGGGTGTTACATCATTAGAAACATCACACATGGTTGCGATTTCTGAATCGTGACGCTATTGTAAAATCGAAAGTAGGTAACAGCCTATAAATGTCTCACTGCTGAGTACAGGCCTCCAATCATGTACCGGTGATCGAAATCAGGTTACTTGCCTACTATGAAATTTAAGAAGAGCGTCCGGCCTGAGCTACCACTGTAAAAGCGAAAGTAAATTTAGTAAATAAAGAAAATAAGTAACGTATTATTACTCTACATATAGTATACTACTACTGGTGGTAGGATGTCTATGCAGGAATCCGTCTATGTAGGTATCGCCGCGGGGCCAGTTATTGCTGCAAACAACACAGAAACGTGGTGACACAGCGTTTTTATAGGCAGACATTACAGTTACATATATTTTGAGGAGTAATTATGGGTTCTTTAGACACGGCAACTTTTTATACAAAAAAAAGAATAATGAAAGTTAACGGATTTGGCGTACCAAGTTGACAGTTTTTAAATAATCCTTGCAGATCATCTATCATCATCATCATTTCAGCGTGGTACCACTAGTCCACTGCTGAACAAAGGTCTCCCCCGTAGATAGCTACGTAAGTATGTAGCTCACATTTTGGTGTGATTTTGCCATAGTTGCCACTCTTGGCGGGCGGGTTAGCATCTGCAGCTTATTTATTCAGATTGCCTTTCGTTTTATTATCTCTCTGTTGACTTTTACGACACCCACGGTATGATATGGTGTGGTAGATGTTAATTAGCTGCCACCAGACCGGCGGAGACCTCACTATAAAACAATAAATGGTGTTCACAGATGCCCCTGCTTACCCGATTACCTAGGCCTATCAACGATCTATGTGTTTTCTGTTCACGCGACCCTTTTTTTACATGGGGAAATGCCTAACGCATATACGTCTTCACGGGGGCAAGGACGGGTTATGTCGAACATGCACCGACTAAAACCCCATTGTAATACGCCTTCGCTGCATTGATGCGGCGTGCATGATGGCAGGGTCACGGAAACGCTCGCGTACACCTCCGCAACCCCACGGGCGTTGGACGCCTAACATCGGCGGCCACTCCTCGAGACAGGATAGCTCCTCTACTCTATCCTTCTTAGTAATGCGCGCCGGAACACATGACGCGTCTTCCAACACGGCCTCGATTTCGTGCGCGCTACGAACCCCCTCGAGTCCGGCACGCGGACGCTATGGGGCCAGGAAACTTACACTCGAAATCCCCAGTCTTCACGTTTCCAGCCACGGATCTGGTCTGTGCCTCTGCCTCCGACCACCAGCTGCGGGGGATAATAAGGGCAATGCTACACCTACACTCCTCTTCCTCTGCGACTCCACCTCGGCTGCGGATGGCAGCGCACTGCTCCCTCAGCAGTTTCCTTATTCGTATCCAGAATGGGTTGGCGCAGACCACTCGGAGCGACCGCCTCGGGCCGGCCTGGTGCCACAGGCCGACCGGGTTCCTCTTAGCTTCATCGTCAGTGACCAAGCCACTATTACTAAGCTCATCCGTCACGATAAGGAGAACCGGGGGAATCACTCGACTCTTACGACAGCCAAGAGATGAGATGAGTTGGCAGACTTTCTTTATCGACAAGTTCACGGCAAAGTATATGGAATTTGACTGAAATTTAAAAGAAGAAAATATTTATTTATAGGTCTAAAATAAATCATACTCGTACATAAGCGATTTGCTACTGACTCATTACCATATTTCCGAAGCTACCAGATGTATGAATCTTTTTTTTTTTATTGAATAAAGTGACGAGACGAAAAAAATGTTCACCTGATGGTAAGTGCAACATCTGCCCATAACAAATGCTGTGTCACGCAGCACATTTTTGTGTGACACCACACTGCGCCCGTCACCCTGAGACATCAGTTCTTAGGTCTCATATGCCCAGTGATTACGCTAGCTCTCAGTGCCCTTCAAACCGAAACACAGTAATGTTTGCACACTACTGCTTCACGGCAGAATAACTGACCCTGGGGTGGTACCTACCTAGACGGATTCCTGCATAGAAATCCTACCACAAGTGATCGACTTGAATCGACTTGAAATTTGGCATACATATCTGTACAGACTATAAGATGACAATAATTTCCGTGCGAAGCGCATCAGCTGGTTTGAAATATTTATACTTTACCAGCCCCACGAGACCATTTATGAAGCTTGTGTAAGTATGTTAGCGGAATTTTGTGCTAAATTTGATACGATGCATTGTTGTCTCTAAAAATATCCCGAAATAAAACAATATAAGATGATACTAACATCATATATAGAAATAGATTACAATTATATTGGTATAAGTTTCTTCGCATTTCATAAAAACTTAAGACTTTTTTTAAAGTTTATTTAATTACAGTATATGTGATCTATTTTGTGCGATGACTTTTCCCATCTTGATGGTAGTGATATGATCCCTTTGCTGTAGAAATTTTGGGACTTCTAAGCAAAAAAACGCAATAAGTACTTTTAAGAGTTTCAACAGCAGTTGATGTTAACCTGCCACTACCTAAATAATTCTGAACACACTGAAACAGGTGGAAATCTGAAGTATATAGCGGATGCATAGCAATTTCCATCCAAACTATCTTAATTTTTGCGTTGTCGTGGTGAAAAATTTTTCGTGGAAGGTTTTTTTTCTCAACTTCTTGCTTTACTCTAATCAGTTGTTGGCAGTAGATATCGATGGTTCACCCCGTCGGTAAAAACTTAAAATGAACAACACACTTCCAACCCCACCATACACTCAGCACCACCTAATTGCGAGTTAACCCGGGTTTTGGGACAGTCTGTGAAACTAAACGACCTTTGACCACGACATCTTTTCGCATGTTCTTGTCGTACTTGATCCACTTCTCATCACCAGTTATCACTGTCTTCAAAAACGGTTCGCTTTCATTACGTCTCAATAAAGTATCGCAAATCAGTACACGCTTCGTTGGGTTTATTTTTAAGTGAGAACGTGTGGCACACAAATATCGAGCTTTTTTGTGTACCAAATATTTTCAAACGGGTCAAAACTGTTTTGTGGTCAATTCCTAGTTCTTCAGCTATATCGTAACTACTGACATACCGATTTTGCTTCACATTTTCAAAAATGGTGTCCATTTTATCCGTAACAGGGTGACCAGAACGAGGTGCATCTTTGACATCAAAATTTCCGGATTGATAACGATTAAACCAACTTTGTGCTACTCTAACTGACACTGCATTAGGTGCAAAAAACGTCACAAATTCTATTCGCGGCTTGCGTTGCATTTGTTCCTTCTTTGTAATATTTTTATTTTGCATCGAATTTCTTTATTAGATTCACTCATTGGGACTGAAAGAAAAATTAATGAAAAATAGTTGGAAACAACATTTTACTAAATTGTTTCTTTTTTTGAAATGTAACCTTTTTAATGTCATCAAAATAAGCCAGATACAAATAGTCCAGCCAAAGAGATTTTATTAAAAGTTTATATGCGAAATATACTACACGCGAAAAGAATTTTTCCCCGAGGGAAATTAAAAAAATATATGAAGTGATTTAAAAATAATAATTCAGTTATGTTTCGTAGTTCTTACATTTTTGAGAGGATTTTTAGGAGGAAAGTGCGATTCTGTTTCAGTTCGAATTGACAGACTAGGATGGTTTTATTCTCCGTTGAACGCGTGGTAATCGGTAAAAGTTGAAATTAGTTTCGAAGTGAGCAACAGGAGTCTAAATTAATTCATTCTGATCTCTGAGAAAATAATGTACTGTATGTAAAAACAAAATAAGTGTGTTGTACTTTTTTTGTCACTTGAAGAAATCAATAAGAACGAAAATTTTAGGATAATAAATGAAAAAAAGGCCACACCAAAAGTAATGTGAATCGTTATTAAAATATAAGTTTCATTGTTATGTGATACTACTCCATTTCAATCAATATTCTCTAGTAGTTACCCAGAGTCAATAACATTTGAATTACTTTTGAGCCTTAATTACTCTAAAAATATGAATATGCACATAATACACATCGTCATTTTTCGTAATCTTGCGTCTGAAGCAACAGATGGTGATGATTCAAGATGCCGTGCACATTAAATATTTCTGTCTATTTAAGACAGACAGGGTGAATGACTCTCTGCTGCCACCACTGCATTATATGTAGATCACATTAACAACTGGACATCAGATAATCGCGCATTAATATAATTAGACTATATATTTAAAATAAATTTTGAGAATAATCTTTACATTAAAATTTCCTTATAGAATTTAGTTTTTTTTATATATAAAACTCATTATATTAAAATACACATACATATCTGTGTAAAAGTATCTACATTTCTTTCACGGCCGTCCAGCTCATTCATTTGAACAAGATGAATGCTGTTCTTGACCAATCCCTTCATGAAGTCAACGGAGCTCTTCGTGTTGATACTTCATTATAAACAATTTTCTTTAAAGAATATCTGTCATTCTATTTTTTCATCCCCCAAATCCAAAGAATTTAGGAAATAATTTACTGCACATCGTCAATTCGGTTCGTTAAATAGCGTTTCTTAAATTAATTGTGTAGCTTATATTCTCTTTATGTTGCAATATCTCGTATTTTGCACCTGTTTTGACTTTTTTGGTTTCATTCATAGTTCATTTCTTTTTTCATCGCATCTTTGAATATTTTTTTCTTTCCCTATTTTTAAAAGTTTGTAATTTTGGTTCCCCATTTTCAGTAATTCAAAAGGCGATATTCTTATACTCATTTCTTACGTTTCATTTAAGCAGCGTTGCACATTAGGGATTCGTGGGTAAATTTAATCTTTCTTATTTGCTAAAACGAGGCTTGCAAAATCTGCTTGTTTGTAGAATCATTTCATTCGTCCATCCTTTTATTTGCTCATTTATTATCTTCATTCACAGAGATGAGAGTCTTCGTGGACTTTGATAAATTGATTCTTCACCGGTAAGTAATATTTTCATTTCAACGTTACTGTCTTTCTTTACTTCATTAAGTAATGGCTCTTCCAATATTTTTATTTTACGACCGACAACATTTGAAGTATCATATATATTTTTTAAATGCCAAAAACTGGCTTCTAACGGCGTCCAAGTATTATATTTACGGATCATTTTTAATTAAAGACTTTTTTAGTAATGACTCCTCTTCCATTTAAGTTAGGCCTGTCAAGCATATTACAGAGTCATTTCCATATACTGATCTGATTTTTACGTTGTTCAGTATTTTTTTTTTTGGATATGCAGTGTTTTAAATTTAAATGAGCATTAATTTCTCGTGTGTCCAAATTACCCGTTGTGCATATGATGCCCGGGAGTGACCTTCATTCCATCCCCATGGTTGGAACCACTAAAATTGTTAGTTGCAATTTTAAGTATTGATTTATTTCATGCTCGGTGGTAAAAGAAAACGTGTATAAGAAATTAAAAAAAATCGACGACTTGTGAAGTCTGGCAAATCGCATTGGACCTGGCGAACTCTTCCCGGCTCCAAACCTTCACGACAATTAGGCGAGGCCTGTGCTCAGGAGTGAGAAAGTTTAGAGGCAGTTGCTTTAGTTTTTACTAATTGTGCTACAAATAATGTTTAGGGTATTTCTTGCGAAGGGTGGACTCGAGGAATGACTTGGAAGAATAACGAACGTTCTTCCTGGTTTAAGTCATCATGACTCCAGGGTAAAAAATCATGTTCATTCAAACCAGTTGTTTTTTTTTTTGGTATATTCCTTTGAGCTAAACAAAAATCATAAATAAGCAATAGAAAGTCCTCGGGGTTTTTAATGTGAAAATATCAACTAAAAGATAATGCTCAAAATTTACAGATATAGCTTGGAAACGTTAACCTCATTTATACCTGTCTCAAGACCCCTGGGTTAATGTAATTCACTATGCAGTGTTGGCGGCAGATACGTATTCACCCCGTCTGCCTAAGGCGGCCAGAAACATTACGGTTCGAGATTTCTGGTGCTGAGATCGCCGATACGCCCAAAAGCGCGATTACGAAAAATTCTCCCAATCCGAGAGAGACCTATATGAGGACTACCTACAGATTGATGACGAAGTATACTAATCCAAATAATTTAGGAACAACGGAATTTGAAAATGTTTATATGATTGGAGCATGCACTTTACCTAGACGGATTACGGCATAAAAATCCTACCACCAGTACATTAGGGTATAAAATCATAACATATCAGCAACTTTTATATACATATTAATTTATATTATACATTTAATCATTAAATTGATATGCCATGAGTAAAATTAAAATTGAAATAACAAAAATGGCAGAGCAGCAATATCAATTAATCCTTTCTCAGACAAAATCCGGATGTAATAATTTTGAATTAACCACTGAACATTTTCGGAGTAAGCGCAAAACGCATATAATTATTTTTTTAATAAAGCACGTCCCACGACGAGTCATATGTCTGTGGCTCAATATTGTGGCAGCAAATTTACAAAAAGGAAAACGTGATCGGAATATGGATATTTATTTGTGTCAATCATTTTTATATCACATTGATGTAGAAATGTAATGATGGCGTGGCGTTTTACAGTTATCAGCTTATCTGCTTGTGTATCTGCGTGTCGTAGGACCTACGAGTACGTCTTCAAATCATCTCATATAATGTTGACGTTTCTGTTGATGCAAGACAAGTAAAATGTTGATTACTTTTTATTTAATTATTTGTTACACCAACAGTTACATTCAATTATAGCATAAGAATAAAAACCTAAACACAACTGTTTAACTTATTACAGCCATCCACATCATGCAAAGAAAATTAAAAATAAACTAAAATGTACTTATTAGTGCAGTTGTAAAATTCTACTTCTCAGTTATATATCGTTTGAAGAGTACAGGTAAAATAGGAAAAATGTAAAAAACGCACATCTTAAGATAATTTTTATTAATGTTTTGTATCTTTACAAGAATTCTATTCATAGCATTTAATTTTTAATAAAAATCACAAATTGAAATACTACAGTTTTGTATAATATTTTCCAAAAAACTTCTTGTACAGAACTAACTATAGACTCAGAACACACTGTAGTATAGACGAACTGATAGCCCGAAAACGCGTGACAAATTTTGATATATCATTGTGTGCGTTAACTAGTGATCTACATTTTATCGATCTATCGACAAAAAATAGATGTTCTCCAATTCAAGTAATTAATTAGTAATTTAATTTCTATCTCTAAGACTATACATTATATTTCCCTTCACTGATCATATAGGTTTCTTAAAAATTAGTTTTGAATATTTGAAGGCGACTTTTTGTGTTCAATACACAAAACTGAACTTAAATAATTTGTTACCTTTTCTTGGTTTAACCTCTACACCGATATTGACGCAATTTGGCACAGATATAGCATGAATCCTGAAACGGAAATACGAGACTTTCTATCCCAGAAAACCAAATAGTTTCCTTGGGATATTAATCTATGCATATAATAAAACTGTAAACGGCACGTGTCTTTATATTTAAAAAATTTGCGATATAAATGATTCAGGAATGCTAAAAATAAGTAACTAAATATCACAAATTCTTCGCAAAAGCACACAGATACCTACTAGGGATGATTAGCGAGGCCATTGAATTTAAAAAACATCCTAATGATTTTAGGGTTTTACAACATCATCGGACAGCTGTGCTCGCGAGCCAGGTGATTTTTTTAAAGAAATTGCGTCTTTAAGTCATACAATCTCGGAGAATCTTATCACCGCAATTCAGAAAAGGACGTAATTTGCGCAAAAAAATCATAATGCTAATTAACTATTGTTGTACTTCGACGGCGAAAAATGCGTAAAGATAGATTGAGACGCGACGTTCAAGAAATAATCAATAATACAAACATTGGAAATTTAAATTTGCTTGTAACGAATGATAAAAATGTATAACAAAGTAGCGACTAATAAGCCTATAATAAATTGGACCAAACTGTATACTACGGCGGAAATTGCACTAAGTTTACATTTTAATCAATCAATTCAGAATTCAATCGTTCGTCAACCACAAACATCCGAGTATTCAACGCGTACCAATACTTTAAGGTAAAATCTCAACTTCATTCAACTGCGAAGAATGCGATTCAGAAAATTACATACTGTTTAACTATTGTAGTTTGTATAAATTATATTCTTTGAAAGAAAAAATAACGTTATATTTTCATTTGCTGTGTTCTAGGTAATAGTATAAAGCTCTAGAAACGTATTTTACATCTTTTATTACCATTTCTTAGATTAGATTTAATATACACATAATTGACTCATCGCCACCATTGATCAAATTCGTAGACTTCGAATACTCATAACTTTTTATAAAATTAACCGATTTAAAAAAAGACTAAGTGTTACAGGAAGATACCCTTTATTATTATCTTACTGAGTCTTTTGAATAAATTTGATACTTTAGTCCTAGTGCGTTCACAAACAAACATACAGACAGACAGACAATTCTAAAAATTATATATATTCTATAAATTATTTATAGCCCCCCTCAATTATTTTTATGGCAAAATTTTAAAACATTTTTATTATATGTATACATTTTTATCAGGGGAAAGTTTGCCGCAAATTGAGGAGCACTTCTTTAACCTCCAACTAACTCGCCAAATTAATCTCACTCATTGAGATCCAGAGGAGAATCTGTTGGACAAAATAGTAAAATAAATTTACATTTTTGATAAAATTTTCAGATATTGAAAATGAAAAATGTAAATCTAGAATGTATTATTATTATAAATATTGAGAATAATTATCGATACTTAAAAAGTCGATAAAATAGATTGAAGCCTTTGCATATATTACAGTGATAAAAAATCTATTAAGCAAAATCATGCAAATTTATAACAACATGGCTTTTACCATGTACAATATAAAACAATACGAATGAAATTAGTCTATATTTTAAATAAAATATAACAGAAATTAAACCAAAATAAATGCATCATAGCAGTGATGACGTCCGAAGAGTTTACCTGTAAAATATGCACTTATGATGATTATGTCTACGATGAACACCACAGCCAATCACAGAAAAAGTTAGCATTGATGAAGAAAATTGTTTTTACTGAAAATAACCACAATTTAATACAAAAAATGCACAAGAACTGGGAGGCTAATTCTACGCGTGCTAATTTGTGCTAACCTGTCATTGAAAACGCGTTACAGTGAACCCTTCTCGCGCTATGTTCGTCTATATTTTCTAAGTCTATGGTTTTCCCTCATCGTAGTATTCGATTTTTTTTTATATATATATTAATGAGTCAGTCTGTTTTTATCCTGTTTAAAGGTGGATCAAACAGTACTAGTCACGATCTTTTTAATGGCTTTATTAACAATTTTTTTACAAAAAGTGATCATACACCTTTTTTATGTGGTCTTCATTTGTTAAGTATTCTTCGTCGTCGTCATTTCAGCCTATCACTAGTCCTCTGCTAGACATAGGTCAATCCCACAGATTGCGACAACATTTAGTAGTTCTCATTTTGGGGGATTTTTCCGCAGTTGCCACGCTTCGCAGGCGGGTTGACAACCGCAGTTTATTTATTCAGATGTTCCAGGAAGATGCTGATGCCTATCTCCTGGTTTTGATTTTCCCTCTGTCAGCTTTTATGAAACCCACGGGATGAGATGGTGTGGTAGATTCTCTTAAGCCGCCACCATACGGCAAGGCAACTATAGCAAAAACATATTTTCTTTTAAAGGAAATATGTTTTTGATATAGTTTGCACAAGGAGTGAGCGTAAATATCTACGCTATTATGACCACAGTGTGTTCGATCTTTTGGTTAACAGCGAGAAGTTGTCAACTGAGTACAATGTTATGTAAAGATTACAGGACATTCTATATTTGGACCGGAAGATTAATAACTTACGCGTTGTTCTTAACAAAAGTCAGGTTCGCCTGGGATCCACTAATCTGGTGGCAGGTACTCTGAATACACCTCTGACTTCTTCACCATACGGTCGTCTCTTTTATAGTAACGGGAGCCTCAAAAAAATTTTAGACTTTCTAGATACATATGTATAATAACATCATAATGTGCCTATCTTAGTCGGTCACTGTTGAACATAGGTCTCCCCTGTAGATTGCCTCAAAATACGGTCCTGAGCCAACCACATCCATCAACTTCCCGCAAAATTATTTAGTGGGGGAGTTCCCTACACTGCGTTTACCGGTACGAGGTTGCCACTCTAGAACCTGCATAATAACACTTCTTAAATATTTTGCATGTTAATTCAGGACAGTTTAAAAGTATTATAGCCAAATTTCAATGAAATTTTGTTATATTCGGTTTATGAGCCCGAAAAATCGAAGTTTTATAAAAATTTTCGACTTATACAGAAATGTTTTTAATAAAAAAAAGGTTTTGTCTGAAATAAATCATAAAATTTTAAACACGACACAAATATTTTTAATAATTAATATGATCAAAATGACTAAGCCATCAGTGTACATACCATGAAATACATGAAAGGAGATTGAATTTTAATTAACCATTGTTTCATTATGTTACAATGCAGGTTTACCGCGGGGCATACAATATCCAAATATAATGACTTCATTTTCGAAAATAAATTAATTGTTCGCTGTACAACATGAGCGCAGCATAATGGAAAAATACGTTTTTGAAAATTAAACTAATTGTAGTCGGTAATTTTTAGGTCGGTTGCTTAAATTTTTAAATTTTAGCATGCCGTTGATCACTGTCTCTGTGACTGCAATGTCGGTAAATAATGTAAGCTTTTACCGACATTTTGGAGCTTTGTTGTTTTATTGAATAATAGCGATCCGCCTCGGTTTCGAACGGGTGGATAGATATTAGAAAGATAAATTAGTACTTTATTTGGACAAATAGAACAACAACAATCACTTCACTAACATTCTTTGTAACGACTATGCTCATCGGCGACTCTGCAGCTGGTCAGATAAGATTAAGTTACCAAAATAATGTTTTATTTATGGGAACATAAGCCATGAAAGCTTAGTGGCTCAGAGCTTCCTTGTAAACAATATTTGGTGTCGTGGTAGCAAAATAAAACGACTGCTCTAGACCGCTGCGCAAAGGGAGTAGCGCACCTCGATGGTGCCCAAGTCGCATGAAACCGGGCGGCGCGGCGTTCGTGACCACGGCCACGGTGTTTATTATTGAGCGTTTCAACGTTTTAAATTAAAAAAATATATAATTAAAATTACAAACCACTTCATTCAATTGTTTCTAGTTTTTAAAAAAATAAAATGGGTAGGTAAGTAATTAATTGAACTTAGTCTAATCCCGTGGGCGAGCGTATGGCTGTTTCGATCAGCATTAGGTCCGATTTGATTTTTTAATTGGTTAAAGTGATGAAACGCGCAAAACGTTCACCTGATGGTAAGTGTAACGTCTGCCCATAACAAATGCAGTGTCACTCAGAAAATTTCTGTGTGAGACCACACTGTACCCATCACCCTGAGACATAAGTTCTTAAGTCTCATATGCCCAGTGATTACGCTAGCTCACAGTGCCCTTCAAACCGAAACACAGTAATGTTTGCACACTACTGCTTCACGGCAGAATAACTGGCCCTGGGGTGGTACCTGCCTAGACGGATTCCTGCATAGGAATCCTACCACCAGTAAATAATTTTTAGAGGAATTTACTCTTCAGACTGCCCATCATAATGCCCTTCAGACAGAAACACAGTAATGTATACACACTACTACTTCACCACAGAAAAACTGGCCTGTGGTGGTACCTACCTAGACCTAGCATAGGAATCCTACAACCAGTTCACCACGTTCGATACCATGTACATTCATGGGACTTCTATGCGGACGTTATTTTCATTTATAAACATATCGTTCAGGAGAAGAAATGTGTAAATAGTGAGATATGGAATTTATTTAATTTTGATAATGGAGCTAAGGTTTAAATCAATGTGACTCAATCATTTGCAATCTATACATCGGGTGTATCCAGACGAAGTGTCTCCAAAAACGTCAATTGAGGGTATATAGTTATATATATATATATATAATATATATATATATATATATATATATTAGTTATATATAGTTCGGACTAGAAATTGGTGGCAATATTTATTTCTGCCCATAATTGGCAATAATTTCTTCAGACGTTTCAAAAATATTTTAATGTCTTATATGAATTATCAAAAATATTACTACAATTTTATGAATATATTTGTTTCAACAATACAGTTAAAACAAACTTTACAAGGCGTAACTTTTCAAGAGTATTTGACTACAGAGATGCAAGAAATGAGCTGTCCCTCTTATACCCTTGAAATGAGAACTAAATTATTTAAATGCTTGTGTGCTAGCTGGTATGGAACTCGCTTAAGAAATTTTGGTCAATTAAATTTTGCTTAAGAAGAATCAATCGCTGTATCAGGCCAAAAAACCTTCAGAAAACTAAACTGAGAACATGAGAATGAGACGAATGCAGAATATCAGGAGTAGGATAGTTGTAGGGTTTATTTATTATATATAATATTGTTACCAAATATAAAACAATATTTTACATTGTATTCTACATGACATTACACAGACTCCCTGTTTTCAAATTCAACAAATGACAGGAGTGTCTTATGGTAACTCAAGTATGAAATAAATGCTTTGGCATAGATTTTATCAATATATTTTTGAAATAGAGCATCAATTACTGTTTTTAATCTTGTTGTCGAGCAAATGAAACAAAATCAGAAAAAAAAATCCAAGATTTCGACGAATTCTAAAATATAAATATAATACACCGTAATTTTTACATCGTTCTGGAAACGAAGAAAATTAGTACAGTTTCAGTTACAGAAACGATTGGTAGTATCAGTTTTTAGATTTTAATATTTACTTTTTTTTTGGTAAATTAAAATTAATCACGTGTTTTTAAAAGAACCGACAACTTGCGGTAGCTCCCGTCTATAGGTAATGACGATCACAGTCGATAGGTCAATGTCCTTACGAACGCATAAGCGACGAAGTAAAGGCTATCGGAGAAAAAAAGCGTTTAAGATCGTGAATTTTCTGACATTATTCGACATGGTTAATCCGCCATCTGGCCGGACGTCCAAGATTTTTCAATATATGCTGGCACATAAAACTGAAGAAGTTTGCGAACCACTTCAATTTAAAAAAATACGTTTAATAAGTACTACGTCAATAATCTACACTGAATAAAAATACTCTATTCGTACCTGGGATAGCCTCTGCCGGACGATACTCATGGCATAACATTATTTACGAAGTTACAAAATAATCTGCGAAATACAGTCCATTTTGCACGACACACACGTACACGGCTTATAAAACTGGCTTCTGGATTTTTTTCAGTTTTAAACACATTCACGATCATAATGCGTAACACCTTACGAATTTATTAATGTTACAAATTTATGCTGTTACATGTAACATGAAAGTAAAAACTTACACAAAATGTAAAAGATAATGTAATAAACACTTTTGTGTATCGAGTAAGGTTGACATAATTGAAGCAATTGCTCCGATACAGGGTAGTGTAAATTATTTGGCAAATAACCTTGTGAAAAACGAAACTCTGTTAGGTTTTCCAAACAGTTCCATTTTTTTGGGCGGTTATGTGGACGCCGAGGATAAGTGATTGGCTTATGGGTTGCGAGTTCGATTCCCGCACGAGACAAATATTTGTATTGCTTACAGATAATTGTACTGGGTATGGGTGTTTGTGCCTGATATAAGAGAAATCCTAGAGTATATCATTGTTTTTTTTTTAAAAAAAAACAGAATACTAAAAAGTGCACTTGACACTGTCAGTTTATCCTATGTTCTTTTGTCACGAAAGTAGCTATCTCAGAAAACACAACATAAAGTATTTCCGACGATCCTGAATTTGTGTAAGAAAGAAGAGAAAATTGGAGTAAATACTCAGTTACGTGACGACTGCATAGTCTAGTGGAACACGTTCTACTGCGAATACTATGACGCGGACCCTGGGTTTAAATCCCAGCCGGAGCCAACGTTTTTGTAAAGACATACATTTTTAATTTTCGGTTCTGGAAATTTTCTGTAAACGCACTCACGGCTTAGAAATATTCCTAGTCTGGCGCATCTTTTAATAATCAAACAAATCTAAATGTATTTAATTATTAAATACTTACCAATTTAGTTCTCAATAAATATTTATGATAAAACGTACGCAGAAAGGTATATCGTGTCCGACCCGAGCGTTGTGTTAGTGTAGGTATCAGCTGATTCGCACGGGCTATTGAACTCGGCCGGTGCGTGTGCGGTCCCACTAGAACACTGCGACAGTACTAAGCTTATATTCGAAAAACTGTAGGTCAACTTTTATTTTTTATCCATGTAATTAAACACAGTTATATTCATTTTCAGTAAGATTAAACTTCAGTAATCGATTCTACTATTGATTCTGTCTCGGTATTTTCTTCTTCCAGAACGGCTTAAAAATTACGGTGTATATAGCAAACACTGTTTACTGTATTTAATTTCATTCTCTCGCAGGCTAAATCCTATAAATGTATATTTTTGTCTCTTTTTAGTGTCGCTTTTTCGTTTAGTTCAGTTATATGTTACAAAGATTCTAAAGAAGTTTTCTATACAAAATAAATCTAGAACTGTAAAAAAAATACGCTTGCTGCTTTGTTTCAAGTTGTTGTTGTTTTATATTTTTTTATCATAGACAACATGATAGTAGCAGCAGGTTTTTTATACCACACGTACGCAAACCGATAGGGGCCTGGCATAGTAGAATAGCACCTACCTTTTTCCTACCAAGATGTCGTAAGAGGCGACTAAGGTATTGTACGGATAGCCTTTATTTGTGCAGAATAACACCATAATATGCAATGCTGTCACAATTGGGACTCACCGGTGGGAACGCAATGAGGAATAAGACTTTTTTTGCGTGGTTTGCCACCCGTCACATATTGGTTACCGCGGGGGTGAAAAGTGGGCTACGAGAGACTCTGCCTACTCCTTATATTGGAAAAAGGTCGTGACTGTATGTGAGTACGCAAGGAAAACCCTACTGACCAGACCGTTTAAAAAAACCCATTAAGAACCTTAAAATGTAATACATTACTGAATTAAATTCAGGACAATTATTTTTTAACCACAAAGGATATACAGATTTACTACCGTTCCAATTTCTGTTGATATTTCGTAAGCGGTCTCTCATGCATTTAATCAATTTCTTGTTTCCTTTGTTCTTCAGCAAATCAATTGAACGCCGGAAATTAAAAGTATCAAGCTGTAAATCCCCTCTCGAATCACCTCCAAATATTCTCCTTTAATTTAAGTTAATTTTGAGTTAATTAATTAATTTGTATTTATTTACACAACGCGATCTTTAGAAAACGCTGTTATCGCTTCCAAACAGAGAACTTGCGCCAGTTGTGTTACAGTGTCTAAACTGGCGCAAGTTCTCCTAAGAATAATGACATCCAGACTGGTTACGATCCCTATGATCGAGCTATCGGTAATTCATTGATTTTTTTATATGACACATTGATATATAAAAAAAATTGTTTACGTCTAACATAAAACAATTAATAAACTTGATCGTTAAATAAGTTCTAGTGGTGTCTGAAGTTATTTGTAAAGTTATATTATATTGGAGTCAACACACCAGGTAGCCCACAATTATTTTGCCCACTCAGATTTTTCTTTCAATTCACAATGCATTTTAATGTTACCATTTATCTCTCCGCTGGATTCGTCTGTAAGTTTACATGAACCTGCTGTAAATGTTTGAATTTAATGCCGGAGATTTAATTTAGTTCGCATTCTATACCCACGTCAGGTTTCAAACTTGACAGTTTAATTTTGAGCCGTTGCAGTATACTGAAATAATTTCGAGACTTCACAACAACAGCGAATCAACAAAGTGAAATTCTGAATAGTAGTAGCATTAAGTTTTAGTTCATGTCTCGAGATATTTTAACTTTTTTTGAAAAAGTCCGCAATTATGACTTTAAAAAGTGATTTTTGGAAATATTTCAGATCGGATACTAACTAACCTAAACTCGTACACTACAATATTAACATTTTCATTTTTATGAATTCAACAATTTAACAATGCAACAATTCAATAAGACAACTCATAATAAAGGCTCAGTTGCGGTATAGTTAGGGCCACGTCAGTTAAATAGCTCACGCTTAAATTAGTAAGACAGACATAAATTCTTTCTTCATTACTTATTTTCTTTATTTAGATTTAATTATAAAAAAACATCCTGAGAAAACCAGCGTGTCTCATCACTTCAGTCTATCACTAGTCCACTGCTGAACATAGGTCTCCCCCATAGATTGCCACAAGTTTGTAGCACTCATTTTGAGGGGATTTTGCCATAGTTGCCACGCTTGGCATGCGGGTTGGCATCCGCAGTTTTTTTATTCAGATGTTACAGGAAGATGCTGCTGCCCATCTTCTGGTTTTCATTTTCCCTCCGCCGACTACTTATTTGCTGTATTAGGTTCGGAAGAGTGAAATTCTTTATTTTACACACACCGGCACAATTAGCAGAACGCAAAAACACATTATTTTTCACAATATTTTATAAAAGAATGGCCAGTTATGCTACCTTTTTATTTAGAACTTTTATTTAAAAATGGAACATAAGGCGACAGTCATTTTTTTCATCGATTTGTTTCTGTTTCCCGGTAAGACTGATTTGTTAGTGGTTCGAGCTTGGTCTGAGGAGAAATTTAAAAGTTTTATAAATTCAATAAATTCTCAATTTTATTAATAAAAGTTATTTTTTTTAGTGTCTATAGTAGGCACCCTCGTTGAAATAAACTAAAAACCGATTTCACGCCACCAGAGATTATTAGGGCAGATGAAATGCGAAGAAATGGTTTTGGCGGATGATATTGCCAAGGAAAAGGGTAGCTACCCGCCAGATCGGGTGGTCTGATCTGGGGCGGACGTCTCCTCCTACTAGTAATATTTAGATGTTGTATATATGATTCGCGTCTCAGAAAACTTTCATAGCGCGATTATGGAATGTATGAAATATTATTGAGCTTCTTATGTGGCGACATAGATGTCGCTACATGGTCATACCTATCTATTGCCGCCAGTCTCCAGTAATCAATTTCAACGATTCATCGCTGTATTTGACGATACCGGTTGACTGGTTCTCTTGTGAGGAGGAGAGCCTAAGGCAGGAAAATGTGCACTTCGAGAAGGGATGACCGCCGCCCCCATATTACACCACATTTTCAAAATTAGTCTGAATGTATCGTTCTACCATGTGCTTACAGCGTTATTTCATCTAATACACCGTCTCTTCCCATAGGTGTACCAAGAGTCGACTGAAGACTGAAAAATCTCATGGTTACAAATTTCCATGCCTTTCTGATTCTTAATGCTGTACATAAATACTTGGCTACGTGACTGTATCTTTAAATAGAAGTAATAAATCCTAATAATCGGTTAAATGATTGCTAGTTATTTGTAGAAAAAACTGCAAAAACTACTGTATTGCCGAGAGCATGCAACTAATTTCCGGAATATGGGAATGGTTTCGTGTTGCTACATTTGAACGAATGTACCGCTGATCAGTGTTTCATTAATGGGTAATAGCCAAAGAGAACAATTTCCGCATGATAATTTATATATTTATGGCTTTCAATTCACTTTCAAGGCACTTCAATTTAAAAAAATACGTTTAATAAGTACTACGTCAATAATCTACACTGAATAAAAATACTCTATTCGTACCTGGGATAGCCTCTGCCGGACGATACTCATGGCATAACATTATTTACGAAGTTACAAAATAATCTGCGAGATACAGTCCATTTTGCACGACACACACGTACACGGCTTATAAAACTGGCTTCTGGATTTTTTTCAGTTTTAAACACATTCACGATCATAATGCG
This sequence comes from Luehdorfia chinensis, assembly GCA_019845155.1. Taxonomy (NCBI): domain Eukaryota; kingdom Metazoa; phylum Arthropoda; class Insecta; order Lepidoptera; family Papilionidae; genus Luehdorfia; species Luehdorfia chinensis. Next base: position 322,085 of record JAHVAK010000007.1, on the reverse strand, counting down.
TAACACCTTACGAATTTATTAATGTTACAAATTTATGCTGTTACATGTAACATGAAAGTAAAAACTTACACAAAATGTAAAAGATAATGTAATAAACACTTTTGTGTATCGAGTAAGGTTGACATAATTGAAGCAATTGCTCCGATACAGGGTAGTGTAAATTATTTGGCAAATAACCTTGTGAAAAACGAAACTCTGTTAGGTTTTCCAAACAGTTCCATTTTTTTGGGCGGTTATGTGGACGCCGAGGATAAGTGATTGGCTTATGGGTTGCGAGTTCGATTCCCGCACGAGACAAATATTTGTATTGCTTACAGATAATTGTACTGGGTATGGGTGTTTGTGCCTGATATAAGAGAAATCCTAGAGTATATCATTGTTTTTTTTTAAAAAAAAAACAGAATACTAAAAAGTGCACTTGACACTGTCAGTTTATCCTATGTTCTTTTGTCACGAAAGTAGCTATCTCAGAAAACACAACATAAAGTATTTCCGACGATCCTGAATTTGTGTAAGAAAGAAGAGAAAATTGGAGTAAATACTCAGTTACGTGACGACTGCATAGTCTAGTGGAACACGTTCTACTGCGAATACTATGACGCGGACCCTGGGTTTAAATCCCAGCCGGAGCCAACGTTTTTGTAAAGACATACATTTTTAATTTTCGGTTCTGGAAATTTTCTGTAAACGCACTCACGGCTTAGAAATATTCCTAGTCTGGCGCATCTTTTAATAATCAAACAAATCTAAATGTATTTAATTATTAAATACTTACCAATTTAGTTCTCAATAAATATTTATGATAAAACGTACGCAGAAAGGTATATCGTGTCCGACCCGAGCGTTGTGTTAGTGTAGGTATCAGCTGATTCGCACGGGCTATTGAACTCGGCCGGTGCGTGTGCGGTCCCACTAGAACACTGCGACAGTACTAAGCTTATATTCGAAAAACTGTAGGTCAACTTTTATTTTTTATCCATGTAATTAAACACAGTTATATTCATTTTCAGTAAGATTAAACTTCAGTAATCGATTCTACTATTGATTCTGTCTCGGTATTTTCTTCTTCCAGAACGGCTTAAAAATTACGGTGTATATAGCAAACACTGTTTACTGTATTTAATTTCATTCTCTCGCAGGCTAAATCCTATAAATGTATATTTTTGTCTCTTTTTAGTGTCGCTTTTTCGTTTAGTTCAGTTATATGTTACAAAGATTCTAAAGAAGTTTTCTATACAAAATAAATCTAGAACTGTAAAAAAAATACGCTTGCTGCTTTGTTTCAAGTTGTTGTTGTTTTATATTTTTTTATCATAGACAACATGATAGTAGCAGCAGGTTTTTTATACCACACGTACGCAAACCGATAGGGGCCTGGCATAGTAGAATAGCACCTACCTTTTTCCTACCAAGATGTCGTAAGAGGCGACTAAGGTATTGTACGGATAGCCTTTATTTGTGCAGAATAACACCATAATATGCAATGCTGTCACAATTGGGACTCACCGGTGGGAACGCAATGAGGAATAAGACTTTTTTTGCGTGGTTTGCCACCCGTCACATATTGGTTACCGCGGGGGTGAAAAGTGGGCTACGAGAGACTCTGCCTACTCCTTATATTGGAAAAAGGTCGTGACTGTATGTGAGTACGCAAGGAAAACCCTACTGACCAGACCGTTTAAAAAAACCCATTAAGAACCTTAAAATGTAATACATTACTGAATTAAATTCAGGACAATTATTTTTTAACCACAAAGGATATACAGATTTACTACCGTTCCAATTTCTGTTGATATTTCGTAAGCGGTCTCTCATGCATTTAATCAATTTCTTGTTTCCTTTGTTCTTCAGCAAATCAATTGAACGCCGGAAATTAAAAGTATCAAGCTGTAAATCCCCTCTCGAATCACCTCCAAATATTCTCCTTTAATTTAAGTTAATTTTGAGTTAATTAATTAATTTGTATTTATTTACACAACGCGATCTTTAGAAAACGCTGTTATCGCTTCCAAACAGAGAACTTGCGCCAGTTGTGTTACAGTGTCTAAACTGGCGCAAGTTCTCCTAAGAATAATGACATCCAGACTGGTTACGATCCCTATGATCGAGCTATCGGTAATTCATTGATTTTTTTATATGACACATTGATATATAAAAAAAATTGTTTACGTCTAACATAAAACAATTAATAAACTTGATCGTTAAATAAGTTCTAGTGGTGTCTGAAGTTATTTGTAAAGTTATATTATATTGGAGTCAACACACCAGGTAGCCCACAATTATTTTGCCCACTCAGATTTTTCTTTCAATTCACAATGCATTTTAATGTTACCATTTATCTCTCCGCTGGATTCGTCTGTAAGTTTACATGAACCTGCTGTAAATGTTTGAATTTAATGCCGGAGATTTAATTTAGTTCGCATTCTATACCCACGTCAGGTTTCAAACTTGACAGTTTAATTTTGAGCCGTTGCAGTATACTGAAATAATTTCGAGACTTCACAACAACAGCGAATCAACAAAGTGAAATTCTGAATAGTAGTAGCATTAAGTTTTAGTTCATGTCTCGAGATATTTTAACTTTTTTTGAAAAAGTCCGCAATTATGACTTTAAAAAGTGATTTTTGGAAATATTTCAGATCGGATACTAACTAACCTAAACTCGTACACTACAATATTAACATTTTCATTTTTATGAATTCAACAATTTAACAATGCAACAATTCAATAAGACAACTCATAATAAAGGCTCAGTTGCGGTATAGTTAGGGCCACGTCAGTTAAATAGCTCACGCTTAAATTAGTAAGACAGACATAAATTCTTTCTTCATTACTTATTTTCTTTATTTAGATTTAATTATAAAAAAACATCCTGAGAAAACCAGCGTGTCTCATCACTTCAGTCTATCACTAGTCCACTGCTGAACATAGGTCTCCCCCATAGATTGCCACAAGTTTGTAGCACTCATTTTGAGGGGATTTTGCCATAGTTGCCACGCTTGGCATGCGGGTTGGCATCCGCAGTTTTTTTATTCAGATGTTACAGGAAGATGCTGCTGCCCATCTTCTGGTTTTCATTTTCCCTCCGCCGACTACTTATTTGCTGTATTAGGTTCGGAAGAGTGAAATTCTTTATTTTACACACACCGGCACAATTAGCAGAACGCAAAAACACATTATTTTTCACAATATTTTATAAAAGAATGGCCAGTTATGCTACCTTTTTATTTAGAACTTTTATTTAAAAATGGAACATAAGGCGACAGTCATTTTTTTCATCGATTTGTTTCTGTTTCCCGGTAAGACTGATTTGTTAGTGGTTCGAGCTTGGTCTGAGGAGAAATTTAAAAGTTTTATAAATTCAATAAATTCTCAATTTTATTAATAAAAGTTATTTTTTTTAGTGTCTATAGTAGGCACCCTCGTTGAAATAAACTAAAAACCGATTTCACGCCACCAGAGATTATTAGGGCAGATGAAATGCGAAGAAATGGTTTTGGCGGATGATATTGCCAAGGAAAAGGGTAGCTACCCGCCAGATCGGGTGGTCTGATCTGGGGCGGACGTCTCCTCCTACTAGTAATATTTAGATGTTGTATATATGATTCGCGTCTCAGAAAACTTTCATAGCGCGATTATGGAATGTATGAAATATTATTGAGCTTCTTATGTGGCGACATAGATGTCGCTACATGGTCATACCTATCTATTGCCGCCAGTCTCCAGTAATCAATTTCAACGATTCATCGCTGTATTTGACGATACCGGTTGACTGGTTCTCTTGTGAGGAGGAGAGCCTAAGGCAGGAAAATGTGCACTTCGAGAAGGGATGACCGCCGCCCCCATATTACACCACATTTTCAAAATTAGTCTGAATGTATCGTTCTACCATGTGCTTACAGCGTTATTTCATCTAATACACCGTCTCTTCCCATAGGTGTACCAAGAGTCGACTGAAGACTGAAAAATCTCATGGTTACAAATTTCCATGCCTTTCTGATTCTTAATGCTGTACATAAATACTTGGCTACGTGACTGTATCTTTAAATAGAAGTAATAAATCCTAATAATCGGTTAAATGATTGCTAGTTATTTGTAGAAAAAACTGCAAAAACTACTGTATTGCCGAGAGCATGCAACTAATTTCCGGAATATGGGAATGGTTTCGTGTTGCTACATTTGAACGAATGTACCGCTGATCAGTGTTTCATTAATGGGTAATAGCCAAAGAGAACAATTTCCGCATGATAATTTATATATTTATGGCAATATTCATCTATTTTGTTGTTTATATTCTTAATGTACTAATAAAAAAGTAAGTTATTTTCTAATGTCATTGTAATATATTCTAATGTTAATATTAGAAAGTAATCAAGCAGTTTCTTATCTATATTTTTTTTTATGCTATGTAATGTGTCGATAAATAAGTTGGAATGTTTGTGTATTATGTTTGTTTTTCAGGGTCGTTAGTGTTTCTTCTGAGATTTTATTACTGAATCAAGCGACTATATTTTCTTTAACAATGAAGCCGGACGGTTCATCTAGTACTTGAGAGGGCTAAGCGTGCCTCTAGAGACGTTACCTTCAGTGCAGCTGACTGTCATTTTTTTCTTCTAACAACTTCATTTTAAAGAATGATTTAATGGTACGTCGTCGACGTTTTTTTTTGACAAATAACTTCTAGAGATGCTGAGTATTTCTTTTGTTCAAATGATCTAGTTCACTTTTTAATAATCAATATTCTGCTATTAAATTTGCAAGTTCAATTTGCACATTACTACTTAATTTGTCATAATGCTTATACATAAATCGATAGTTTTTTTTTGTAAAGGAATGGTTATGTTCAGGTATTTTTTGTCAAATAATTCGTGTGACTGTAATTTCGATAACTTGTGTAGGTGTAATAACTATTCTGTTCTGATCTTCTGTTTTACTACACTTTAATAGTGCCTGTGCGGTGGCGGACTAAGAGAATCTACCACCGCATCTCATCCCGTGGGTTTCGCAAAAGTCGAAAGAATAAAAATTAAAATCAGTTGATGGGTAGCACCATCTTCCTGGAACATATGAATAAATGAACTGCGGTTGCCAACCCGACTGCCAAGAGTGGGAACTATGGCAAAATCACTCCAGACTGAAATCTACAAACGTTTGTGGCTATCTATGGGGAAAGCCTATTTTCATTAGTGGACTTGTGATAGGCTGAAATGATGATGATGACGATGAAGGGGTAGGCAGAGGCCAATATTAACCTTGCCCTCTTTTCCCCTCGCCTGAGACGAGACGTGACGGTGAACCACGGCTCCGCCATTTTGGTATGTGTCAAAAAACTCTTACCCCCCGTTGCGTTCAGGATTGCACATTATGGTGTTATTACACGAATAAAGGCTGTCCGTGCAATACCTTAGTCGCCTCTTATGACGCCTCGATAGGAAAGAAGTAGGTGTTCTCATCATCTGAAGATAAAACGTGAGAAGATAAATTGGTGATTTATGGTGTTGACGATTCGTAGAACTCAGACATAGAGCAATCCTGAAAATAATGTGGATCAATGCAACTCAGATTTAAAGCCCAGCTACCAGCTAGTAACTTAAATAAAAGTAGAGTATTATATTCAATTTTTGTTTATCAGTGCCACCGAAATTTGCGAGTATTCAGAGATCTCCATTGAAAGATAAAAAACAGACATGGTTGTAAATGCTACTAAAGTAGATTAATCTTAGAAATAAGCTTACAGTGGTTCATACAAAGAATCCCAATAAAGGTGAGGAAATTCATAATTAAGTAGGCGTAATTTGCGTTTCTGCTTTTATCGCCAATAATTACTATGACTTTCTAAGACGCCATAAATGTATGGGTACTATTTCAGGAAACTTTATTTTATTTTTAAATGTATGATTTAATTGTAACGCTGTTTCAATAGGCGAAATAGTAAACAATCGATAGGAGATCGGATTTTAATTATCTGTTGTTTCACTATGTGTCAATAGTGATCAATCGTATCGCATATATTTCCAATAACTGTGCGTCAAATTTAAATAGCAATCATCATAACTTTAGTATTGGTTTAATTTCACATATCGAGCTGCTTGGCTAATTCTCTTATTTTCTATTATTTATTTCATCCGATATTTATAACCAATAAACTAGGTTAAAGTGCCACTGTCAATTCGCCGCCAGATTTTCAAACTTCACAAATAAGTTTACCCGTGGTAGGATTCCTATGCAGGAATCCGTCTAGATAGGTACCACCCCACGACCAGTTATTCTGCCGTGAAGCAGTAGTATGCAAACATTACTTTGTTTCGGTCTGTAGAGCACTGAGAGCTAGTGCCATCACTGGTCATATGAGACTTAGGAACTTATAACTCTGGGTGATAGGCGCACTGTGGTGCTACACAGAAATATTCTGAGTAACACAGCATCTGTTATACGCAGACGTTGCACTTACCATCAAGTGACCATTTTGCTCGTCTCGTCACTTTATAAAATAAAAAAAATATGCAATACAATAACTTTCAATAAAAACTTGCAATAAGTACAAGATTTATGCCAGTTACATGACATGTCGGGGGCTAGGCGCTCGCTTTAAATTGCATAGTAAGCTTGGTAGTAATCTATGGGGAGGCTTATGTTCAGCAGTGGACTAGTGATAAGCTAAAATGATGAGGGGGCACACTGAAAGTTTTGTTAAAAGTTTTGTTAAAATTCACAAGATTTTTTTTTATTGAATAAAAGTGACTGAACGAGCAGAACGTTCAACTGATAGTAAGTGTAACGTCTGCCCATAACAAATGCTGTGTCACCCAGAATATTGCTGTGTGACACCACACTGCGCCCGTCACCCTGAGACATCAGTTCTTAAGTCTCAAATGCCCAGTGATTACGCTACCTCACAGTGCCCTTCAAACCGAAACACAGTAATGCTTGCACACTACAGCTTCACGTCAGAATAACTGGCCCTGAGGCGGTACCTACCTAGACGGATTCCTGCATAGGAATCCTACCACCAGTAATAAAATATATATAGTATATATATACATATATATATATAAATAAATACCTGAATATACTTTAATGCTAGAAAAAAGTTTATGATTGTTATCATAAATAATTATATATATATATATTATTTTGAAATATCTAGTTTAATTCTCAAAGATTACTTTTTTATCCGATGTATCCAACGTAGTAACAGTGATTTTATTTGGGTTTTCACGAAAGACCCAATTTGGGTTAGTGCATCGAGTGATCGTCATTATAGTAAAAATATTTCTCAAAAAAAAGTTTATATAAATTAAGTTAAGAATTTATAGTTTTGTGGGAGTATATTTTAAATTTTTATTCGATATAATGTTTTAAAAGTAGCAAATTTTGTTTTCATCGTTTTTTCCCCGTTTGCTACGAGTATTTATAATAGTTTCTTTAATTAATAGGTTGGGAGAGATATTTTTTTTCAAAGTTTATTTCCGTTTAATTGCAATATACATGTGCCATTTTCTTCAATGACTTTTTGCCATCTTGAAGTTAGTGTCTTCATATGTAGAAATTTTGGGATTTTGAGCAAAAAACGCGACAAGTAATTTTGACAGTCCTTTCTTGATGTTAACCTGACACTACCTAAAGAATTCTGTAGAGACCGAAACAGGTGGAAACTTAAAGGTGCAATGATCAGGGCTATATGGCAAATGCATTAACATCTCCCTGCCAATCTCTCTTAAATTTTGCTGAGTTGCTAAAGACGTGTGCTGTCTAGCGTTGTCGTGACGAAAGACACACACCCTTTCTATTGTTCAATTCCGGCCGCTTTTTTTCAACTTCTTGCTTTATTGTCATCAGTTTTTGGCAGTAGAGATCAAAATCGATGGTTCTGGTCGGTGGTAAAAGCTTATAGTTAACAAAGCCTTTCCAATCCCACCATACACACAGAACCATCTTATTGCGAGTTAACCCGGGTTTTGGCACCGTCTGTGAAATCTGACCGACCTTTGACCACTACCTTTTTCGCACGTTCTTGTCGTACGGGATCCACTTTTCATCACCAGTTATCAATGTGTTCAAAAACGGTTCGCTTTCATTACGTCTCAATAAAGAATCGCAAATCAGTACACGGTTCATTAAGTTTAGTGAACTCGTGTGGCACCCAATATCAATTTTTTTGTACCCAGATTTTTTTAAATGTGTCAAAACTGTTTTATGGTCAATTCCTAGTTCTTCAGCTATGTTGCAACTACTGATATGCCGATCTTGCTCCACATTTTCGAAAATGGCGTCCATTTTATCCGTGGGCGACCAGAGCGAGGTGCATTTTTGACATAAAAATTCCCAGAATGAAAACGCTTAAACCAACTTTGTGCTACTCTTGCTAGATCCATAAACGTCACAAATTCTTTTTGCGGCTTGCGTTGCAATTTTTTCCTTTTTGTAATAACATTTTAAAATGTATCGAATTTCTTCATAGGATTCACTCATTTTGACAGAAAGAAAAAGAAACGCACCATTACGCACGGAACAAACATTTTACTAATTCGCTTCTTTTTTTTTAAATGTAACCTTTTCAAAGTCATCAAAACGCCAGATACAAATAGTACAGCCAAAAATATTTTATTACATTTTTTCCTCGACCTTTTATATCTTTGTTAATAAAGTATAATCGTTAAAGGTGAAAACGGGTCCCCTTTATTTGTATTTATAACTACAGCTTAATGTATAATATATCCTGTGCTATTTTTGGTTATTAACCAGAAAATGTTAACGTGTCCAGATCCAAATCACCAACGTATTATTGAGCATATTCATTGTATTTTGACAAAAAAGAAAAATTTATAGAAAACTGTCTTGATACTGGCAGAATTATTTTAATAACAGCCATTACACAAAGAAGAAGAAGAAGATATTAAAGAGTACTTTAATTTTTTAATTTATTTTTCTAAAGAGACGATAATACTATGATTTTTCGTGTGTCGTGGGTGAGTTTTACAGACGTAAATTTCACGCACGGAATACAACAAGACCCGAAAACTAACAATTAGTTTTTGCGCAAATGTTGGATTCGAGCCCATTTAAGAATTATTTAGAGCAATATTCTAGAATAGTTTTATTAAAACTTGAACGAACATGTGTTAATAAATCCTGTAAACGCTTTACAGTATTGTAATAATAAATCGTTAATGGGTTAATACTGCATACGCTGCAATCAACTGTTTAAATTCACGTGCCATTTATTCCTTTCATTCCATTTTTGTTTACGTGCGATACCGTTAAGCGGAATCGTGAAATTCACGTATGTATATTTTTAAATTGTTCGTAAACATTAATGTGTTGTAAAAATGTTACTCAACTCTTGTATTGCTTTGAAATGTTATTTTATAAGAATGCTATATTTAAATTTAAAAGTAACTCAATGTTTTTTTTTCTGTAATTCGTAGTCTTAATAAAAATATTGTATAAGGTGATAGTATGACACTTTATTATTTAAAGAATAATAAGAAATGTTTCATAGCAAGCGAGTAACCTGTGTTCGATCCCCGCAGTTGGCCACCACGTGCGGTGAAGGAAAACATTGTGAGGATCTGCATGTCTGAGGAATAAGAATATATCGAGGACTTGTGAAGTCCGCTAACAAAAGCGACTGCATTGGAGAAGCGTGGCGGACTCTTCCCGGCACCAAAACCCTTTCAGAAATGAGAGGAGGCATATTCTCAACAGTGAAACAATTACAGGCAGTTACGTTACTTTTCCACTTTTTAAGTAATTTAACTTTTTTTTTATTACATAAAGTGATGAAACGAGCAAAACGTTCACCTGATGGTAAGTCCAACGTCAGCCCATAACAAATGCTGTGTCACCCAGAAAATTTTTGTGTGACACTAAACTGCCCATCACCCTGAGAAAGTCTCATATGCCCAGTGATTAGGCTAGCTCACAGTGCCCTTCAAACCGAAACACAGTAATGTTTGCACACTACTGCTTCACGGTAGAATAACTGGCCCTGGGGTGGTACCTACCTAGACGGACTCCTGCATTGGAATCCTACCACCAGTACAACACAACACACATTAACGTATTAATAACGTATTACATTAACGTAACAGTATACTTTTAAGTATTTTAATAATGTTCATTAATTATATTCATATGTGTTGCATTGTTATCATTGGTGTGTACATAACACTATCGCTAAACTAACGTAGATGGTTTTGACCATATCAGTTTTCTCTCGTATCTGTTGCGACATTGGCTAAACGTGGATTCCATACGGACCGCGGTTTAAGTTTATGTTCTCCTTGTCGATTTTTGAATACAGCGACAACTTCCGAATATTTTCTATCAACGGCGCATAATATATTATAGCGACGCAATTTTACGCGCTAACACAGAGGCACTCGCTGGCCCCAACTTACCCGCGCCTGATTTAAAGCTCATGCGATAAGATTGGAGGTAGGCTAGTAAGCAGTGTCCGAGACACGCGACAACCTACAATTTGTGTAATTTCACAAGGGTTTCTCTGGCTAGTGTAGGAAGCAGAGGCCAGTTACATTGATCACTAGCCCACGTAGTCGTTGTGGTCTAAATTAATATTACTATGACCTGTAAGTTATATGTAACTAAGGAATTTATCTGTAAACGCGACACAGAAAAAATCTAGACAATCTGAGATACTCTTTCTTTTACATACATACAATTACACCTTTTTCCCATATAAGCAGCGATCGCACACGTAGCCCACTTTTCGCCCCCGTGTGAAGCGAGGTGTGACGGGTGGCGTACCTTGTTACCGCCATTTTGATACAATACCTTAGTCGTCTATTAATACAACTCGGTAGGAAAGAGAAAGGCTTGTCTACTCTGCCAAACACCTGTCTTCTTTTAAAAGATAAAAAATGAGACATCAAGTATAACCGTAACGCATTCACGATGAAGTCTTCGATCGAAGTTATGGGTATTTTTTCAACATGAAATCATTATTGTCATATTCAACTTTGTTTCCAGAACAAGTTGTGGGTTTTTGTTTTTATTAAAACTTTATTTTATAAGTCAATTAAGTTTAATACCAATTTATCTTACTAAGAATTTATCATTATATTCCAAAAAGAATTTTTATATTTCAACAAAATTACTTTTGTTACATTTCATCAGCGAGTCATGGTCGCTCAGTAGCGAACGTGTTTACTTTCCTCGTGCATTAACGCAGGTGTAACTAACGTCTGGGACTTGAGTAATCTTGTGAAAGTAGTTCCCGGAATTCATATTGAAAATATCATAGTTCGCTTTATTAAAACTTGCTTTTTTTGTTAACGTCATTCATCATTTTAATTTTTTCCCATGTGAACATGTTGTTATTAATTTGCCCACACTGACACAGAAACATTGCTCTGCGACGTCTCTGGTATCTTAGGAGCGTTTTACAAACATACATTAAAGTAACGGGCTATAACTGTGAGGCACAAGCCTCCTGACCTGAAACTTATGAGTCTCTATTTTAGTGAGGGTATTCCGAACTGGGAAGAACTCGCCACGCTGCTTAAGTGCGCACGCAGGTTTCCTCGTCGTTTTCCTTCACAATAGTACACGTGGGGAATTAGCACTTACAATTTTGATTAGCATTTTAGTAATACCGGCGCCAGGTTTCTTACACAGGACACTCGCATACTAAAATATCGGGTGGCTCATAACCTACCAGGAGCATAGCTAAGCTTACATAAATATGCACATGCACAAACACGCAAATCCGAAAAAAATATTCGTGAGTCATACATATATACACGTTTCGCGTAGAAATCAAACCCGCGATCTGAGGCACTAAAGGCAATGGGTCACTACGCAAACTACGGCATTAAATAAACCTTTAAATAAAGGTTTACTTACCTAGGGCTTGTAAAATGATTCTTAATTTACATGCCAAACTGTTGAAGACTGCATCTCAATTGTAACTAGGGAGCTGACAGAGAACAACATACGTGCAGAATATCCAGAATTACTTAGACATTCCTTAACATCTGGCTGTCTATTGTGGAAGCAACAATACTACAGGCAAGTTAGATTTTAGTTTGGTGGTATGGCGATTGGCTCCCCAGTATCTACCATTGTTCTGCTGACATATTCATGGAAGATTTTGAGGAAAAAGCCCTCCATACTTCTCCAATAAATCCAAGGCTCGTAGAAGTGGTACGTAGATGACCCTTACAATTTTACCACCTGATCAAAGTAACTGCATTTTTAGACCACCTCCAACAACTCCATAAGTTCTAAAATACAATTCACAATGGAATTGGAGACAAATAACTATTTAGCTTTTCTAGATGTATCAGTAATTCGGAATTCTAATAGAGTCACACTGTGTATAGAAAAAATACATATACTAAAAGGTATTTGAACGATGAATCTCAACACCATCCATCAAATTTAGCTACCGTGGGTAAATCTTTGTTTCAGAGAGCACGCAAGATCTGTGACAGGAAACACCTGGCCACCTGAGCTTCGGCATGTCAAGCAGTTTTGCACGACAACAAGCTTTGGGTTCCGCGCCTACGTCTCAGTCACCGAGTGAAAGCGGCCACAGTCGAGCACGTACCTACTATTCTACCATATGTCAGAGGAGAGTCGGACAAGATTGGCTTCCATAAGAACATTTTTCAAAGTTAGTTTTTACCATCAAGTATAACATCTCTGTACAATATACAGGATATAATATATAATTTACAATCCAATGTATACAAGCTGGATTGTAAATGTGGTCTCTCTCACATACATAGAGGCATGCCTCTTTCCCATAGGGGTAGGCAGAGACCACATCTTTCCACTTCCTACGATCCTGACACACATCTTTACCTTCTTCTACTTTCATTAGTGTGTTTATACAAGCTCGAGTTGCGGGTTCTTTTGACGTCTCTTACTTAGGGCAAATAAAAATCAATAAAAACGTCGCGTAGAAGAACATACAGCTGACGTGAAGCATCGTCGCTCTAGGAAGTCTGCAGTCTGTGACCATGTTCTGGATCATCCCAAGCCATTACATCAGATTTGATAGGCCACAAATCCATGCAAAATAACACTGATTACTACCAACAATGATGTGCGAGCCTTTTTAAATAAAAAATAAAAACATTCTAATTTCAATAGAGAAGATAGTTGGGTACTACCAGCGGCGTATCCCACGCCCATCCTATTATGAATAAAATAAAATTAAAAACCAAGCATACCACTGAAAAACTTTAAGACACAGTAAGCTTATTCTGCGTAAATCGGACCCAACAAATAATATTTAAAAATGAATATACCCCGGATTAACTATGATATCATCTCAGATCCCCCATAGCCATGGGTTCTGAAAAGCGCTCGAAACGTCGAGTTAAAAAAGGTGTAAGTAGTAAACACCGTGTAGACACCATGAAAATGCAGTTTAACTTTTACAAGTTTGCGAAAGTAAGCTCTTACTACTTTACTTACTAATTTCATTACTTTTACCACGAAATTTCCATCTGTAAAATAAAATATTAATACTTTGAGCTTTGATCGAAATTAATCGGATTGAAAATGTAGGCAGTGTAAACATACTAAAATATAAACACTATCTTCAGACTGTTGGCTTATTTAATACTGAATGCAGACTGAAGCGAAATCAATATTAAGATCTAAAAAACACCTTATCCGTAGATTTTATCAAATTATTTATATCCGTTTTCGATAAATCAATTACAATCATATCAAAATACATTCAACAAATACCACCATAATAATATCTGGGGAAAAAGTCTGATAATAATACATTAAAGTCTCGTGTACATTATTACTCTGTTAACCGCCAATCTTGAAAATAAATGTAGAATGTCTCAAGCTAGTCGAATAATCCGCATGCCAACTTCAACATGTGACGGAGTTCGTATTCGAATCGATATAGTATTAATAACTTGAATTTAGTTTTATTGAAGAAAGTTCGGCATACGTTCGGTGTGCAACATTTAACTTCGAAGCTTAGCACTTCGTTATTCAAAGATAATTTTAACATCTTAATGCTTTAGAGTAATTAACTATCCAACTAGGAGGCTTGATTCTTAGCGAGATAAAGAGAGTGGTAAATATTTATTTTAAGCATTCTTAAAGTATGTTGAATACATATATATAATTGCTCATAGTCTGAATTTTTCTAAACATTATTATAAAATCTAAGTTATTGAAGTATATAAATATTGATATCGACTTCCTGATAAAAAAAATGATTTACGTTTTATATAAGAAAAGGTATTCGATATGTAAATACACTGGTTAAAAACTGTCTGTATTAAAAACCATTTTCTATGTATCAGTCATATTTCTTGTATTCTTTTTATTTTTAATTTTTTTATTGGATAAAGTGATGAAACGAGCAAAACGTTCACCTGATGGTTAGTGCAACGTCTGCCCATAACAAATGCTGTATCACCCAGAAAATTTCTGTGTGGTTCTGTCGAATATTTTGTTTTTCTGTGACCGAAAAATTTAATTCATGACTGTAACTGTACTCTTAATTTTGACTACACAAATCTTAAGTAAAAACCGACTTTAAAGAAGCAAGTGAGAGTTTCATGATTTTCTCATGGTTTCTTCCATTATCAGAACTTGACCAAAACTCGCTCGTGACCACGCTTGCGATATGAAAATGAGAGCTTGGTAGTAATCTATGGGTGAGGCTTATGTTCAGCAGTGGACTAGTGATAAGCTAAAATGATGAGGGGGCACACTGAAAGTTTTGTGTTTCATATTAATAATACAAGTTGTAAGCGAAATATTATTTTTATTGTTTTTCAAAGTATTCTCCTTAGCATTTTTTTTCATTCGAAACCGAGGAACCACTGATCTGATGACATGTTTTTCTCGTGCTGATTGGAAGCCATTACTGCCACTGCTGCGTTCGTAAAAATGGCCCCTAACATTAAATCTTAATTTTTGAGAAAATAAAAAATCGCAGGGTCCAGATTACGTGCAGGATGCTCTACTTTTTCGGAGTCCAAAAACGACTTTGTTTTCCTGGCTGTTTGCGAAGAAGCATTGTCATGGAGCAAGATTCGGCTTTTTCGTTCGCTTCTCTCGAACTTCCTCAAGCACAGTGGGCAAACAAATGGTGGTGTTCCACTCACTACACACTCACTTGACACTAGTTTGATCCTCAAGTGGGATCTTGAAAGTGGATCCTCGCCTGTCTCAATTTGTTGGTGTGTTATTGCTTTCGAACTCACAAAATTCACAAGATTTTTTTTTTATTTAATAAAAGTGACTGAACGAGCAGAACGTTTAACTGATGGTAAGTGTAACGTCTGCCCATAACAAATGCTGTGTCACCCAGAACATTTCTGTGTGACACCACACTGCGCTTGTCACCCTGAGACATCAGTTCTTAAGTCTCAAATGCCCAGTGATTACGCTACCTCACAGTGCCCTTCAAACCGAAACACAGTAATGCTTGCACACTACTGCTTCACGACAGAATAACTGGCCCTGAGGCGGTACCTACCTAGACGGATTCCTGCATAGGAATCCTACCACCAATAATAAAATATGTATATATATATATATATATATATATATATATATATATATATATTATATATATATATATATATATATAAAATAAATACCTGAATATACTTTAATGCTAGAAAAAAGTTTATGATTGTTATCATAAATAATTATATATATATTTTGAAATATCTAGTTTAATTCTCAAAGATTACTTTTTTATCCGATGTATACAACGTAGTAACAGTTCCAGGAATTTGATATTGTCAGTAACTATTAAACTAGAAGCATTATACGTTTATCCAAGTTTCCCTGTACTCTTCTGCTTAGTTACACGATGCTTCCTCGTAGTTTGCGAATAATGCTAGATAAGGTTCCCTGAATATTTAGTATTGTTTTGCCACTTTTCCTTAATTAAAGCTATGTCGTATATGTATATTGTCTCTAGCCACTTGTAAACTGTGGCTGGCATATGTTGTATATATATATATATATGCCTTCGACATCCAGTAATTCAACCTCGAGTCTATGGTTTATTCTGTACACATGTCTGAAAACAATGTTCTGACTTACCTTTTTTATGTAATTCTAATGCAGTTGTTCACGTAAACTTGACAATAATGTATTTTTGGCTTATGTACATCTTACATTGAGTATTAAATACATATAGTTTCGCCTTTTTCTCATATAAGGGGCTAGGCAGAGACCACACCGTAACCAACTTTTCGCTCTCCCGGCAATACTTGACGTGACCGGTGGCGTACGACGTCGCCGCCATTTTGATACGAGTCAAAAAAAATCTTAGTACTTGCGTTCTCAAGAGCAGTATAGTGACAGCATTGCATATTCTGGTATTATTCTGCACGAATAAGGGCTGTCCGTACAATACCTTAGTAGCTTCTTACGACACCTTGGTAGGAAATAAGTAGATGCTATTCTACTCTTCCGGACACCTATCGTCCATAAAATAAAAAACACATTATATTCAATAATATTTTAATTTGTTTAATAAAAAGCGTCTAGTCGTTAATATATCGATGTATCTTAAATATTATATCTATTTATTTTTATTTATTTAACTTCACATACAGACTATATATAGGCGGACTATTAAGGCCTGAGGCATTCTCTTCCAGTCAACCTCAATGGTCTCTAGCCTCTAGATCTCTCTAGGTCTCTCTGGCCTGTTAATGCCATTGTTGTAGGTCGTAAGATTTGTATGTTGGATCCGCATATGTAGGTACCCTCGCAATGCCTTTTAAACCGCCGCTAAGCGGTGCTGTACAGCCGCCGTCAAACAGTACGTGTGTTAAAAGTATCGAAAAACTGTCAACCATTTACTACGCAATCCGCTGCGTTTGTAATGTACGCAATAATCTATTTATATATTTTTTGGAAATGACTACAGATCTTGAAAATTAATCATTGTGCTTATACTGAAACCAAAAATTCATCAAAAAATGGGTAACAATGTACGAGTAAAACATTTTTTTTAAACACAAAAATAATGAAAACTCGCATTCCTGTTCCCCGTATCATCGCTAATTGGATTAAGTGTAAGGAAACTCACAGGCTGTGTTTCGGTTTTGAGCTCACCGAAGGTAGTTTAATTACAGGGTATATGAGACTTAAGACGAAAAACTACACAGAATTTTCCAATGTGCTGTCCTGACGGCGCAATTTTATAGGCAAGCGGGCCTAGTGGTCAAACTACCTGACTACTACGCCGCGGATCCAGGGTTCGATTCACAGCCGGAGCAAACATTTGTGCTACAACACATCACGTGGACTGAAAACCAACGATTCGTGCTTCTGTAAGAAAATATATTTTAATACTGCAACATCTAGTTAGGAGCTTTATAGCTACGACGCAACAAAGTCTTGGCTCGACTAACGTTGCCTTAGTTTAATAGGTAGTTCAGAGATGTACATGGCTTCCCTTTCCGCCAGAGGAGCTACTTGCCAACATATCTGTTCTGTTCATAATAGTTTATTTTGTATTTCGGATTTGCAAAACGTAGCCTGGATGCAGTACTGAAACGTAGAAATAAATAAGTTAGAAATGTCTGTCTGTGATTTTGCAATAAAGACTTTCCTAAATCTCTTATGGCAATAAACACAAACACACAACGGTTTCTTTGTGCAGGCAAATGTCCTAAGCTGCTGAATTGATTTTGCCGTTACTTTTCAGAGAATAATCTAAGCTACTTTTTATAATTCGGAAATATATTAGGTTTCTGCGTAAAATCTGAAAATACTCGCGGCCTTAATATACATTTCTATCATTATTTTACTTATCGTTACTGGCAGTTTAAATATTTCCCTTAATGTGTTTATAAGCAGTTATTAAATATTTTTCCGTCTTTACCTTATACCTTCACCGTATCTATAATAAAACTGGAGAGTTTGTATGTTTCAGCGCGAAAATCTCAGTAAATTCCAATCCGATTTCAAAAATTACCGTTATGTTTTTGGAGCACGTTTATTTAGGAGGGTTCTAGGCTAAACAACTTCATACTGTGGCTTTAATGCGCTGCATGCTGAGAAAATAACTTTACCGAGAAGGGTCGGAACTGTGAATGCTCAGGTTATGAGGACCATGCCGTACGGCACAATAATATCGTCGGTTTCTATTACGCGGGTGAAACCGCAAGGCACAGCTTGTTTAAAATATAACTTAACAACGCTTTCTTGTGATGAAATTATTAAAAACAGACAAAATGCTTTCCTAGTTATTTATGAGTCATTTTTTAAGTTGTATTACTCTTTTTATTCAGAAATATTTGTGTATCTCCTCTGTACCGCCTTATATTTTGTATCTCTTTTATTAATCCTACACCATCAACATAATCAAAGACAGTAAAACTATATAAATTGTGTGTATATTAAAGTGATCAGAAGTATTCTGGGTGACACAGCATTTGTTATGGGCGGACGTTGCACTTTCCATCAGGTGAACGTTTTGCTCGTTTCGTCACTTTATCTAATAAAAAATCCTTCTTGATACTGTAGAGGTAGGTCTATGGAAAGAATAGTATTCATCACCATCATCATTATCATTCGCCTGTAAGTTGAACTGACAGGTTTTTATTCACAGCCAAGATTTATTTTTATTTTTAGCCAACAATTTTTGTAATAAATCCTTATATTCGAATACTACACTTTAAAAAAAAATACGGATCTTTTCCCATTTCCTTAGTTTTATAACCCATGGTCACGAGGGTACTGAGCGGTAGGTAGATGACAGTTTCACAATTGTACCATTTGATAAAGTAACTGCATTCATTGATAGGCCACAAATCCTTGCAAAAGAACACCGATTCCTACAAAGGCGAGGTTATTGAAATAAAAAAAACGTCTTAATTTCTACAGAGAAGATGATTGGGTATTACCGCCGGCTTGGGATTCTATTATAATTAAAATTTAATCAAAAACTAAGCATACCACTACAAAACATCAAGACACAGAAAGCTCATTCTGCGTAGATCGAACCAAAAATAATAATTAAAAGCTGGAGGTACCCCGGATTAACTATGACATCAGGACGCCTGTCACCTCAGTCCTCCCATGACCATGGGTGCTGTAAAGCACTCGAAACGTCGGGTTATAAATAATAAACAATTAATCGCGATAAAATCCGGAAAATTAGTTTCATTTAATTTTTTAATTAAGTTAATAAAATACATTATTATTATCCCACAGCGGGGAACAGGCCTCTTACTCGTATTTGTAGAGGGTTTACAAAGTAACTAAGCAAAACTGAGCCTGAATCTCGGGTGCCGTACCTGTATCCATATTTTAAAAGATCTCCTGTGAAAAGTTTTATTTCCTGTAAACACATATTTTATAACATAAGTTTGAAAACTTTACAGAGGAGCAAGTTTAGAGTGCAGTGATTTTAACTTTCAAGTATATAGCGATATGGTCTTAAGCTGTTGCTTAAGAAGTTAATTTTTTTTATTTAATATTCTTATTGAAAAAAAAAACCGCCTACGAATAGGGTGCTGTTTTGGAGCAGATTGGAGGAGATATAAGTTGTGTTGGAGTATTTTTCTTTGAAAAGTATGATCAAATGAAGACTTTAGAGTAACATTTTAATTTTGCACTGTGAGTTAGCGTAACAACTGGGCCTATGAGACTTAAGAACCTACGTCTCAGGGTGATGGGCATAGTGTGGTGACACACAGAAATTTTCTGGGTGACACAGCATTTGTTATGGGCAGGCGTTGCACTTACCATCAGGTGAACGTTTTGCTCATTTCATCACTTTATGAAATAAAAAAAAAATAAAAAAAATGCAATTTGTATGCAGAGCCGTGGTGAGATGAGCAGCTAAGGAGCTAGGCGCTTGCTTGGTTGTAAACTTTCGTTTTGAGACATTGAGGTATACTCGACGAGAAGATGTCACGCAGTTTCCCGAACGCTGCCCAGCCGAGTTGGATCCGTCGATTGCTCTCTTGGTCGAAGTTGGACCTACCTAGTCGGACAATCTGTTATAGGTATGCGTATTCGTCAAACTTCGAGCGTAGTGTTCCCAACAACAACCGGTATAAGTTATGTGACATGGACGTTAGACATGATGTTCATCTTAAAACCTACCTGTTGGGAGACACTATTGAGGTCAGTGAGCATAGTGCCCAGTTCCTCCAGCGATTCTGCCATTATGACTATATATTGTCGGCAAATCTAAGGTGAGTGATGTATTCGCCATTGATGTTAATACCGTATCCTTTCCAGTTCAGTAGCTCGAAGACATCTTCCAATTCAGCGGTGAAGAGTTTCAGGGATATGTCATCACACTGTCTTACACCTTTCTGCAATTGGATCGGTTTCGTACTCTGTTTCTGTACTCGGATAGCCATCGTAGCCTTATTGTTGCCAATTCGGCAACGCTGAAGTGACTGAAGTACCGCACAATTTTCGAAGGAATCGAAGGCTTTTTTAATAGTCCACATACGCCGAACATAGCGGAAGATTGTACTCTTCGGTCTTTTGTACAATCTGGCGAAGGGTATATAAGTAGTCCTTTTCGGAATCCGGCTTGTTCGGGAGGCTGGAAGTCGTCAAGTCAGCTTGTGAGACGATTCGTAATGACTCTCGAAAACAGCACATAGACGCGGCTCAGAGGCGATATCGGTCTATAATTCGTCAAGAGGGCATTATCGCCCTTCTTGAAGATCGGGAAAACCACACTTCTGCTCCACGCTTCCGGCGCAGCGCCGCCGTGGGTGACGGAATTAAAAAGCCTCTGAAGGACTAAAAGTACCGGTTTTTCCACCCACTTTCAGAAGCTCCGTTGTAATTCCGTCCTCACCTGGCGCTTTTCCATTTTGGAGCTGTTTGAGAGCCATAGTAATCTCGCGTCCGGGATATCATCAGAATAGTGTCGGACGAGTTTTGCTATTGTTTCGTAACTCACACCGGTGTGGCTCCCATCGGCAGAAATGACGCTACCGCTCTCGGTCCTCAACTGTGTCAGTTGGCTCTTCCTGGCAAACAGATCCCTGGCAAAGACCTTGGAGCCTTGGTTTCGCACAATCGCTTCTTCAATATGGGCTGTATTGAAGTTGCGTAGGTCCCGCCGCATGCATTGGGAGATCTGTCTGTTCAGTTGCCGATATGACTGACGCGTCGACTAGCGGGACCACCGGAGACAAGGAGCCGTTGTAATGTTGCAGCTCTCATATGTGGGAATTTTGCCGGAGTTGCCATGCTCGCCAGGCTGGTTGGCAACCGTAGTTTGTTTATTTTGGTGTTCCAGGAAGACGCTGCTGCCCATCTCCTGGTTTTAAATTTCCCTCTGTCGACTTTTACGGGACGATATGGGGTGGTAGATTCTTTTATTGCTGATTTTACGTGCTCGGCGGTGAATAAAATCATCAACAAAACTAAATTGTATATAAACACGTGGAACCTACACTGGAGAAGCGTGACGAACTCTTCCCGGATTTAAGACCCTCACAGAAATGAGAAGAGATCTGTATTGTATTTTTATGGCTATTAAGCAATATGCTAACATTTTCCATTCTCAGCGCATTCAGTTTAAAAAATAAATATTATTTAATAAACATTAAATGTAAACTAGGAAAAGGCCAGCGGCATCTTCCTGATATATCTTTATAAATAAACTACGGTTGACACACGCCTGCCAAGCGTGGCAACTATGGCAAAATCCCCCAAAATGAGAACTTCACACTTTTGTGGCAATCTATAGTAGAGAAATGAGAGTAGGCCTGTACTCAGCAGTGAGACAATTATAATTATATTTCTGCTGTTATAAATAACAACATATTAAATTCTTATTAAAAAAAGAAAATCTTAAAAGAGTCATCACATAAAACTGTAGTAAAATATAAAACTCTTTTCCAATAGAATTTATTTTAAGTAAGTGTGTGATGAGATGAGCAAATCACCGGATGTAAAGTACAACGCCTGCAACAGCTGCTGTCTCACCCAGAACATTTTTGTGTGGCACCACATTGCGCTCTTCACCATGAGACATCAGTTTTTAAGTCTGACATGTCGAGTAATAACACTTGCTATCAGTACCCTTCATACCGAAACGAATTTTAATTCCGCATAAAGAGTTCCTCACTTACCTGCATGTTTCCGTATTTAATAACAAAAATAAGAACAAATAAGGCTCGAATACAGGTACATACATAAGATACACAAAATATTCACACGCAAATATAAATAAAAACAATTTTCAGAAAGAGTGGCGCCTACTCGAACCCTAGAAAATTAACATAACTGAACAATACTGATAAGAAAGTCTTTCTTCAGCTGGAATTTGAAACCAGAGTACATGATTGAACAACCGACTACTGAGTCACGCCATCATGACGAAGATAGTTCTTGCACACGCTATAACAACAACTGCATTCATAACACAGTATTGTTCAGTTATGTTAATTTTTTAGGGGTTCGTGTAGACGCCACTCTTTTGATCACTCTTGTGACCGTGACCATGATGATTCATTAAAAACGGTAGAACAAAAAACAAAATTGTTTCTAGTTTTAAAGAAAATGTTGACCATTCAACTGAGTCGCGTAAAACTTCTTCGTATTATAGAGAAACTAATGTCAGAGTTTGGATAGACTTAATAAAAGGACAAAAGTTTCAATCTGTACCACAAAAACGTCTAAGACATTGTGTAACTTCTTAAAGTTAGGCAATGATGCGTATGTCTCTTGTTCGAAAACTTCCAATAAGCTCGCCGTCCGACGTTTGTTGACATTAATAAAGACAACTGCGCCATGTCTCTCATATACTCGGTTTTTTTTTTAATATGACTCAACGACGATAGCAAAGAGAGAGCCTTTTCCTATATTAAATTAAATAGTGAAAGTGTTAATTTGTCAACTAGCAAATACTAAAGGTAAAAAAGTAAAGTAACAGCCTATAAATACCCTACTGCTGAGCACACCCCTTCTTTTTGAAGGCTTTTGGACCACGAAAGTGTGTCACGCTGTTCCAATGCGGGTAACTTCATATTTCGTCGAAATATTTTTATTCCTCAGACATACAGGTTTCCTTACGATCTTTTTCCTTTACCGCTGAACACGTGGTCAGTACTTGATATTTGCAAGTTATTTTCTTTTAACCAGCATATGATGGCTGTAAGTGCGCTTTTAATTTCATCTTCGTTAATATTTTTATCATTACATTTAACTAGCTAACCCGAATATTTTGCACAGTATCGTAATCATGAACAGATGGCCCCATCCATCTTCTTTAAAGAATATAAACAACTTCAACCAACGGCTGCTTTGCAAGTTAGTTGGAGAGATTATCAACAGATGGCTCTTTCTACTATTAAATTAATTAATTCTATTTTTTTAATTAATGTTTTTAACGAATATATTAATTTTTAAGACATTTACTTATTTTTCGTAACTAGAGAGAAAATACTCTTTAAAATGATGACTATTCGCGGGGTTATTAAATTTAGTAAAGCATCCTAATTTCAATAGAACGAAATTTTGGGTGCTACCACGTAGGACCCAAACATCCGTTCGATAATAGAACCCCTATTATTAATCTCACGGCGGCTGTCGTAGAGTCGTCACTTGATAATGCCTCGTTTTTAAGGGGAAACACGTATCGTCTTCTGGACTTCAGTAGTGTGTACTGTCTAGTGGTAGTGTTGTAGTGGTGGAGGGTATGTGGTGGCGGCTCCCGGTGGCGGTATTGATTTGCATGAGCACGCTGTTGAGGGAGGGCGGGCGGTGCTCTTCAAAAACTAGGTAATACACATCATTTTACATTTTGCATGCGAATCTTAGTAAATTAACTTTCTCTCCTTTACAAATTGCATGATAGCAATCAACTAAATCATATTTGAATCATATCTGTTAAACAAACTACGCTGCAATCATTTCAAGCCTAATGGCCTAATGGCTGGCGAATACAGAACAATCCAAGTGTTGTCGACCACACAATCGTTTCCTTTCACTTTCGTTGTGATAGTTCTACCGTTATCACATTGAATTTGAAGGCAGGAGACTATCATTGGCAACGATGGTTATCCAATGTATCGTCGTCGATATAACTATAGAGAATCGTTAACTGTTAATCCTTAATATTATTCTAAAGAAGAAAATTACAAAATCGGACCCGGTAGGTGGCGCCGTGATCGGAATGTTTCATACTTAAATATAATTCACATACCGGAACGGGCAGGACAACGTCTGCCGGGCCAGCTAGTGTAAATAATAAAAACCGAAAAGTGTAAGGGACAACAAAGGTTAAGTTTCATGAAACGAGCTATAACTAGGCATCTGGAGGAAAAAATGATTTAAGCAAGTCGAAAGTGCAAAAGTGTAAGGAGTTTCACAAGAGCACAGCTGTAACATCAAAATATTTTTCAAAATAAGTATGTGAACATTTTATTTAACGTTAGATGTTGTAGTGTTAATCTCTATAATGTCTTAACCAGTATAATTAGTTAAGAGAACCTGTGACAAGTTTAAGAGTTGTCATACCTAAACAAATCTGTAAGACATTCCACAACTTAATTCCATTAGACCCGTTTCACATAGTATCAAAGCTTAACATTAATTCTGGTTACCTTGTTTGTTTCCGGTATGAATTGAATTTAAAATACTAGATTAGTGTGCACATTTTCTATGTAAAAATGTATATCTTTATAATTTTGAAACAGGTAACTTGAATGATAAATCTATTTTTTTATTTGTTTATGCTTAAGAAGCTGGCATAAAATTGCTACTTTTAATACATAAACATTTTATCACTGAGTATATTTCAACCACCTCTCATAAATAAAAAACTGTAAGTTCGTAATTTTATGTATATAATCAATTTACCTTGAATTTGATAAAAGTATGGGTATGCTTTTAATTTACTTTTAAACTGTAAATAGATTGCTATACGTTAATCAGATTCAAAGTAAATTGAATTTGACTAAAAGTAAAATATAAAAATGATCCATGAACAGGTTTTTTTAAAGGAGCTTAATTTTATCAGGATATTGGACATTAACATACAATCAGCTACTTTCTTTTTACCCAAACTCAAACTTGAAAGTATATCATCGAGAACAAAGAAGTTTCTTCAAAAATGTCTGCTATATGTTAAATAATTATAGCTTAAATTAAATCATTGTAGATATTCATTCCATATATGCGTTGTGTTATGTAAATTATTATTCTCAGTACGTACAGCTATCATAACTTGGAAACTCAAGTATCCGTAGAGAACACCTCAAATCTTAGGCTTGCGGCGTGTAAGCTCCTACATTTTCTACATTTGCATATAGTGTATACATAAGGAAAAGTCTATTTATCCCGAGCATTATTTTAAGAATATATTCTAAATTCTCATTCGATATTAAAATATGTATCGTTGTGATATTTAGCAATATTAACATATTCTTCACTACTGCTAGTAGTATTCTCCTCAAGAATCCGTCTAAGTAGATCTAGATCGCGCCCAGTATTCTGTCGTCAAGCAGTAGTGCGCAAACTTCACCGTGATTTTTCGATCTGAATGGCACTGACAGCTAATAAAATTACTGGGCATATGAGACTTAAGAACTGATGTCTCAGGGGCACAGTGCGGTGCCACACAGTAATATGATGGGTGAAACAGCATTTTTTAATGGGCAGACGTTGCACTTATCATCAGGTGAAGGTTTTGCTCGTCGCGTCACTTTCTCTTAATATAAAAAAAAACATATTTCAACATTTCAATGCACATATGCACTACTGCTAACATTATCATTTGGCTTTACTTAGGTGAGCACAGCAACTGCGATTTTGAGACGTATTAAAAAAACACAATACAATAGTTATTGAGAAAGGATGTTAATTGTTAATCTAAACGTCCCGTTATTATTATTTGCCACTTACTAAAACCATAGGTGGCCCGTTGTAATCAAAATACATATTATTTATGAAAAATTCTTTAACATACATACTGGGGCTTTAAGGTGCCGCACACTGAGAATTGATCATAACCGAGAAGTGCCGAATATTCAGGGTTGTGAACGGTGTGAATGCTGTGGTCAGCGTAGTGCCTATGTCGTACTGCGCAGTTATGCGATCGGCATCTTATACGCGGGTAAAACCGTGGGTTTCCTACCTCTGATCTTATCGCATCAGCGTTACATCGGGCACGTTTAGGTTGGGACGAGTGAGTGCCTCTGTGTTTGCGCGTACACTTGTGGCACTATAATATCTCCTGCGCTGTTGATGGCTCTCGACAGTAGTCGGAAGTTGTCGCCGTGGTCGAAATCGGCTAGGAGAATATCAACAGCTAGTATAATCTCATAGATTTTTACATATTTTCAACATTATGAATAACCACATATTTTAAAAACTGTAGATTTTGAAACTGATTATAACGAAATCAAATTGTGACTGTCGTAGAGTCAATATCCCTTGATAATGCCTCGTTTTGATGTGAAACACGCGTCCTGTTCTCGACTTCAGTGGTGTGTATTGCCTAGTGATAGTGTTGTAGTGGTATCTGGTGGCGGCTCCAGGTGGCGGTATTGGTTTTCTTGTGCACGCTGTTGAGGGCCCTCCCTCAAACGGTGCTCTTCAAAACTGGGTAATACACACCATTTTACATTTTCCATGCGAATCTTAGTAAATTAACTTTCTCTTCTTTACAAATTGCATGATAGCAATCAACTAAATCATATTTGAATCATATCTGTTAAACAAACTACGCTGCAATAATTTCAAGCCTATAATCTTTGCGAAGTTGCTCACATGAGCGAAAACTGACACATCTTAGAAATAGTTTTAATGCTATAGAAGTAAATATGTAAATGACTTTTGAAGCAAACTATTTTGTTTCAGTTAGTAGCTTGTATCTAAGCTTAACTTTATACTACAGAGAGATAGAATATAATAATACATTTCAATCAAAACTGACTTATACTTAACATCGTCGTTATCTTTACAGCACGTTTTTTGTTTATCTACTAAACTTTGGCTATTTCATATAATATTATTCAAAAATGGGAAATCATCTGCTTCAGTTTCCATACATAACACAATATACAGATTTCCTCACCATAAGTCTGTTTCGTCAATCTTCTCTCATCCATTCTCTCTACGTCGACAAACCATCTAAGCATCCCTTTCTCTATCTTTGTCACTAGGTCGCAACCAAATCGAAATAAGGGAACGCCTTATCACGCTGTTCCGCACTTTGTCTATTGTCCAAAAACGTGGTTCTTTCTTGATCAAGAAGACTTATTAAAATTACCTATGAGGAATGTAGAGAGAGCAACATTTAGGAGGAAAATCCACCCCTTTCATGTTATTGTCATAACTGAAGTATAAAGCTTCTAAATTAGGACAAGAATAACTTTTGAGAAACTTTTGTACTGTAACAACTTAATTTTTGGTTTTATAATCAACAAATATAACATCGTCCACCAATTTAAAAGAAATACACGGCAAACAGTTTGCCTTCATTGAAGATGATACAACAGTTTAAAAGAAAAGACTGTCTGACGAATGTCTGTTTTAGTTTTTTGTTTATATCAAAACTTTTACGTCAGTGTCAATGTTATTTAAAAGATGAATGTCTGTTTCTTCAACAGATGGCAATGTGATATTAATACATCGCGGTAGAAAGAGCCATTGTAAATAGTATAAGAGTTTTATATTGAACACATACACCATGCACCAGGTGAAGTAATTTCTTAGCAGTGATTTCAAAATCCCACTTTCGCGGTATATATGTTGCGACGGTACATAGTGAACGTACATCAAGCGTACAGAGCAAAGACAGTTGTGCATCTGTGACACTAAAATGGCCCGTTTGGAATGGCGTGCGACTTCCGCAGATTTAAACCTATTGAATATGCATGAGACGTTCTAAAACTGAGTCATCAGATACTCGTATATCTTCAAAGCTTAGACGAATGGCTGCGTTTCAGGTGATATAACAATTTGATTTAGAGTTTCCGTCCATAGGTCATTCATAGCATATGTTTGCGTTAAAGAAGGAGTAATTTATAATTAAGATTTCTGCTATACATTTTTGTAGAGATTATATTTAAATATGTTTTAGTCATTAATACTTTATATAGTAATATTTAAACGGAATGCAAAACTAGGAATTAAACTGTTGGTTTATAAGTTTACTAATTTAAATTATTTGTATTGTAATTTAAATAATATAGATAAACGAAATGATCTCTTCTGTACCCCTAAAGTAACAGCCCACTCGTAGAAATGTCCCGTTGAGAAGCAAATACTTCCTGTCATTTCTGAGAAGGATTTTGAGCCAGGAAGATTCCGCCAAGCTGCTCCAATGCGGGTTTGCAGACTTCACATTTCCTCAACATATTATAAAATTTATAAAATTTCATTTGATAAAATTTCTTTATTTTACGTCAGACATTTATATTATCGTCTGTCAGACGTCATTTATTTTTTCTTACAATCTACCACCGTTTTGTAATGAGGTTCCTCTGATGTAGACGAAACAGGCGAAAGAAGCTCCGTAGGTATCTGTCTTCTATAAATATACTCGTATATAAAAATCTATTGTCGTATGTATGAAAAATCATCTCTTGAGAATGGCTCAACCGCTGAAAAAAATTTTTAGATTCTTTTTTTTTATTGGATAGAGCGACGAAACGAGTAAAACGTTCACTTGATGTAAAGTACAACGTCTACCCATAACAAATGCTATGTCACCCAGAACATTTCAGTGTGACACTACAGTGCGACCATCACCCTGAGACATCAGTTCTTAAGTCTCATATGCCCAGTGATTACGCTAGCTCGCAGTGCCCTTGAAACCGAAACACTGTAATGTTTGCACACTACTGCTTCACGTCAGAATAACTGGCCCTGGGGTGGTACCTACCTAGACGGATTCCTGCTTAGGGATCCTACCACTTTATCTTTCGGAATTTTATTATAAATACGTGTAAATTGGCCCTTAACATAATTTTTACTTGTTCCTCAGGCATGCATGTTTTGTCCCAATATTTTCCTTCTCCGCTGATTACATGGTAAATAAGCAATTGCACTTGCAGAACAATTTTAGAGGTGCCGGCACCGGGATCGAACTCAGGTCACTTGCGTACTATGATCTTTAAGGCGAGCGCCCGGCTCCTGAACTACCACCATTCCATATCACATAATCATCATAATTTCAGCATACACCAGTACACTGCTGAACATAGGCCTAAAGCTAAAATTTATCTTCATAAGCAAAATAGTCACATGGGTGAAGCCGAAATAAATAATTATCTTCCAGCAATATAACAGAGCTCATACGTTTTGGCCTATGGTAACAACGAAAAAAATCGGCAACACTGTCTTATTCCGCGGGCATTGTATGTCGCATCTCCGGACGGTGATTATTATAAGAATCATCTATGAATTTTGTTTTGTTTATATCAATATCAACTTTTAGGGACAATTTCATAATTTTACCTATTTCATGAAATATACGTTATTTGAACATAGCCCGGATTAAGTATAACATCTAGACGTCGAATTTATCAGTCCTCTCGAGAGTATGTGTGTTACAAAATGCTTGAAACATGATGGTCTTAAAGTTTAATAAACACTAAAAAGATCGTGAATCGTCACAACTCATCCAAACACGAAAACTTTAATCTAACTAATAATTCGTACACACAAATATTTACTTCGAGTAGAATTCGAACCCAGAGTTCACTATACAAATTCACTCATAAACATTTTAATTTTTATAAATTAATAGGAACAGAAATGCTTGAAAACCAGGAGATGGGCAGCAGCATCTTCCTGAAACATCTGAATAAATAAACTGCGGTTGCCAACCCGCCTGCTAAGCATGGCAGCTATGGCAAAATCTCTTAAAAGGGGAGGTTTTGAGGCAAAATAATGGGGGAAGGCCTATTTTCAGCAGTGACCCAGTGATGAGCTGAAATGATGATGATGAAGACAGCAACGGCTGCCGATGAAGTTACTGTGATTAGTAGAAAATGGCTCCGTTGTTCAAATCTCATCGGGGCTACTAATTTGGTCAACGTTGTGCCAAGTAAAGAGAGAGCAACCCGCTAGAACGAGTGGTCTGATCTGGGAAGACGTCTTCTCCTACCAGTAATATTAAGATCTTGAATATATAGTCAGCATCGATGAAACTTTAATAGCGCGACGTACGATATTCGATTTCTCAAGCTAAGCAATCGTAGATATTTGTCAAGCTTCTCATGTGGTGATAATAGATTTCGTTACAATGCCATCGCGTTTCAAATCGATCGATTTATCATTCATGATATTATAATATTTTACTATCACCGTCATCTCACCCTTATAGGAGATTTGTCATACGCTTTACAGGCAAAGTGATATTTGTAAGAGTAGTATCACGATCATTTATCGATGCTGCTCTGAATATTTAGGTCTAGCATAGTCCGGGACCACGAATTTTTTTTGGCATTACCATTAGTCAACTTTTACCACAGCCACTAGATTTGTCGACCAATAATCTTGGTTGCCGTTTAAATTACCTAGTCGTTAAATCTGTGCTAGGACACTTACTTATATTTAAAAGTCGTCGATAACTTTGGGCGTTATGTTCCCGACAACAGCCCGTATAGGCGTGATTAGACGTTAGATATGATCTTTGTCTTGTTCAAGTTCATCTTTAAGAATAGTGTTAAGGCCCTTCATATTTACTGTGATGTTAACAAACCCTAGGTGAGTAATGTATTCGCCATGTACGTTAATATCGTATTATTTTCAGTCCAGTAGCTTAAAGACAATTTCCAATTCCGGGTGACTAGTTTCAGGAATATTACGTCAGTGGGACATTAATATGGACATTCATTTTCTTACAACAAAGCCCATTTTACGCAGTGCCGAGTTATTAGGTCTGTAGTGGCGGATGAAGAGAAACTACCGCCCCATCTCATCTCGTGGGAGCCGAGAGAGGGAAAATAATAACCAAGAGATGGGCAACATCAACTTCCTGGAATATCTGAATAAATAAACTGTGATTGCTAACCCACCTGCCAAGCGTGGCAACTATGGCAAAATATCCTTGTATATCTGTAAATATCTGCATATGTGCAATTTCCTAAAGTTCTTCTTTTCGCTAAATTTCATTTTTGATAATTTTAATTAAATGAATATAAACATGAATAATACGTTTAATCATTATACGTGTAAAAGCTGTTACATAGAGAACCTTGCCTGTGGTGTACGAAATTAATTTTAAGTGAATTATGTCTTTTAAGACACAATTTTAATACAAAATAATTTTATAGCAACCGTTAAACTTATTTCAAATAAATATGACGATTTTGAACGTATATCCCTTCATATCTATATAACTATATATAAAAGAAAGTCGTATTAGTTATACCATTTATAGCTCAAGAACGACTGGACCGATTTTTATGATATTGGATTTCTTGGATTTTTCTTCGCCCAGAATAGCAGAAAAACCGTTAAAACAACGAAAAATATATTTTTCAACCGTTATTGCCTTTGTAAGTCAAACGGTAAGTTGTCTTCGAAGATGTTAACTTTGTGAGGTTATCAAAATTGTAATTGATAATTGATTTATTATGAAATTTTGAATTGTGTGACCAATTTTACAGTGTTATTTACGATGCCGCGAGCCAGAAGATGCAATTGGTCACATTGAAGCCGTAATGCAATGAGACTTCGCAATATTGAGAATCAATACACCGCACATAAAAATTACAACACTCCACGTTGCAATGCGTCTTGAATGTTTTTGGAAGAAATGGCGAATACAGAACAATCTTAGCGTTGTCGACCACAAAATTGTTTCCTTTCACTTTCGATGTGATAGTTCTACCGTTTTCACCGCGCATGGTCGACAGCAAGGTTTCTAAGCGTTATCCACGAAATCTGACGACAGAGGTTATCCCTGGCAACGATGGATCGTCCAATATATCTTCGTCTATATAACTGTAGAGAATCGTTAATCGCTAGCACATCGATAATTATATCCTAAAATCTAAATAAAATCCAAAAAATAAAATTACAAAATTCCGACCCGGTAAGTGGCGCTGTGAATAGGGTTTTTTTTTACAGAAGAGGGGGCAAACGAGCAAGCGGCTCACCTGATGTTAAGCGATCACCGCCGCCCATGAACATCCGCAACACCAGGGAAGTAGCGGGTGCATTACCGGCCTTTGAGAAAGGAATAGGCTCTTTTCTTGAAGGTCCCTAAGTCATACCGGTTCGGAAAAACCGCTGGCGGCAGCAAGTTCCACAAAGTCGTCGTGCGTGGAAGAAAATTCCTCAAAAAGCGCACAGTTGTGGAATGCCAACCATCAAAGTGATGTGGATGAAATTTAGTACTGTGCCGCGATGTACGATGGTGAAACTCAGCGGCTGGAATGATTTCGAACAATTCCTCGGAACACTCCCCATAGTAAATACGATAAAAAACGCAAAGAGACGCAACGTCTCTTCGCAAGCCCAGAGGATCCAGCTTATCGGAAAGAACCTGGTCGTCGACGATTCGAGCCGCTCTTCGCTGGACGCGGTCAAATGGAAGAAGCTGGCACTGAGGTAAAAAAAAAAGTAAAGTTTCAGCCTAAAAATATCCCACTGCTGAGCACAGGCCTCATCTCATTTCTGAAAGGGATTTGGAGCTAGGAAGAATCCGCCACGCTGCTCCAATGCGGGTTGGCGGACTTCACATGTCCTCGAAATATTTCTATTCCTCGGACATGCAGGTTTCCTTACGATGTTTTCCTTCACCGCTAAGCACGTGATAAATTAGCACTTAAAATTGTAGAACAATATTAGAGGTGCTGGCACCGCGGATCGAACCCAAAGATGAACGTGTGGCCGAACTTGCGCCTTGTAAAGTTGCAAGCGGTGGGCCGGCATGAAATACTGTCCCGCTCTGCTGAGCACGCCGAGCTTTTTTGAAGCCAATTTGACCTTTTCATCCAGATGACCACGGAACTGAACGTCACTCGACATGTCAACGCCAAGGATTCCGATACTAGCTGAGGCAACAAGGGGAGTGCTCTCAAAATGATGAGACACGACGAAGGGTTCAGTCCTCAGTTCAGTTCAGGGCCCCAGTCCGAGATTTTGTCTAACAAAATCTTGACTTCAGACACAAGTTAGTTCCGGTACTCGTCGATGTGTTCCCGAGAAGTCTGCATAGCAATGAATGTTGCTAAATTGCAAGATATCATTGATATGCAGAAGAAACAGAGTTAGAGATAGCACGCAGCCTCGTGGAACACCAGCATTCACAGGTTTTGAGTCCGAGCATGCACCGTCGACTACGACCTTGATGTTCCGGTCTGTGAGAAAACTGGTGATCCAATTGCATAATTTCTCAGGAAGCCCATAGGAAGGAAGCTTCGAGAGAAGCGCTTTATGCCATACCCGATCAAAGGCCTTCGCAGGCCCCGGCAGGCCTTGCTCTCGACTGCCTCCGCCCATCGATGAGTGAGGTAGACTAGAAGATCACCAGCTGAGCCACCCCGACGGAAACCGTACTGGCGGTCACTAGTCAACTGGTCCTCCTCTAGGTACCTCAAGAGCTAGCAGTTAATAATGGTTTCCATTATTTTGGAGAACAAGGAGGTGATGGCGATCGGCCTGTAGTTGGACGGATCAGAGCGGTCGCCTTTTTTAGGGATCGGGTGCACTGAAGCTGTCTTCCAAGATTTCGGGACGACACTTCGGCCAACTCCGGAGCACACATCCTCAACACAAATGGGGGGATTCCATCTGGCCCACCCGACTTGTGGATGTTCAGAGAGTCCAATCGAGTTGGACGCAAAAAGAGAGCCTAAAAGGTTGGCTTTCTCTTTTGCGGCGTGGGCCAACGAGTCATCCCCCTTGTGCAGAGATGGAAGGGATGCCTGTCAGAAATTCCCTAGGACTGGCCTAACTGGATATTGCCCTCATCTTCTCCCGTCCGTGTCGTAGATACAGGAGAGATAGTAGAATAATCGTCTGATGAGATAATTCCCATGCAGAAATACGCCTAGGTAGGTGCCACCGCAGAACGAATTATTCTGCCGTGAAGCAAGTGTGCAAACATTACTGTGTTTCGGTCTGAAAGCCAGCAGAGAAGCAGAAGATGCTGAGAGCTGAGCTGAGCATAAAAATGTTTAAAGTAAGGAAAATGCCTAACAGTCCTTCGCTCGCCCGCGCTACGCGTGAAAAAAAAACTATGATCATATAACTAAATACCTACTCATATTACGAGTATTTTGTGTAAACTGGAAACAATTGAATAGTGGTTTGTAATTTAAATTATATATATTTTTTTTAATTTATTTTGAACCGCCCTAAAAATATATATAGCGGTCGCGGTGTCTCTCGAACGCCGCGCCGCCGCCTAGCTTCATGCAACTTGGGCATCATCGAGGAGCGCGGCTCCCTTTGCGCAGCGGTCGAGAGCGTTCGAAAGCGATCGCTACATACTCTTACCACGACATCAAATATTTTGGGTAAAATAACATATTCTTATCTGACCAGCTGCAGAGCCGCCGATGAGAATAGTCTCTACAAAAAATGTAAGTGTAAGGAATTGTAGTCTATTTGTCCAAATAACGTACTAATTTATTTTTCTAATATCTATCTACTCGTGCGAAGCCGGGGCGGATCGCTAGTTTCTATATAAAATAAAGACTGTAGATTGATGACGAATATGCGTTCAAAATACCTATAGGTATAGTTCAAAATACATATAGGTTTTATAAATATAGTAAATACCATATAGGGTATTTTCTGCAAATAAATAAAAATACTGCTACTACACAAAATTCATGTAATGGACAAATTACGAGTAAATAATATTCTCGAAAGTTTGATAAAATTATTTTGGAGATAGTACTAATTTTACGGATTTTATCGCGTTTTATTTTATTATTTATAACCCGACGTTTCGAGTGCTTTACAGCACCCATGGTCACGGGCGGACTGAGGTGACAGATGTCCCGATGTCATAGTTAACCCGGAGTACCTTCAGCTTTTAATTATTATTCCTTGTCCGATCTACGCAGAAAGAGCTTACTGTGTCTTGAAGTCTTGCAGTGGTATGCTTGGTTTTTGATTTAATTTTATTAATTATAGGATCCCAAGCTGGTGGTAATACCCAACCATCTTTTCTATTAGAATTAGGATGTTTTTTAATTTCAATAGCCTCGCGAATCATCCTTGGTAGGAATCGGTGTTCTTTTGCGAGGATTTGTGGTTTATCAAATCTGATGTAATGGTTGGGATGATCCAGAACATGGTCACAGACTGCAGACTTCCTAGAGCGACGATGCTTCACGTCAGCTATATGTTCTTTTACGCGGGTTTTAACTGATCTTTTTGTTTGCCCTATGTAAGAGAGACCACATTCACAATCCAGCTTGTATACTCCTGCATCTTGTAGAGGGATGTTACACTTGACAGATGGTAAAAACTGACTTATCTTCTTAGGCGGCTTGAAAAATGTTCTTATGGAAGCCCGCTTCAAGATATAGCCAATCTTGTCCGTGACTCCTCTGACATATGGTAGGACTGCAGGTACACGCTCGACTGTGGCCGGCTTCACTCGGTCACTGCGACGAAGGCGCGGAACCCGAAGCTTGTTGTCTTGCAAAACTTGCTTGACATGCTGAAGCTCGGCGGCCAGGTGTTTACTGTCACAGATCCCTTGTGCTCTCTGAAACAAAGATTTGCCCACGGTAGCTAGCTGTGAAGGATGGTG
This sequence comes from Luehdorfia chinensis, assembly GCA_019845155.1. Classification (NCBI taxonomy): domain Eukaryota; kingdom Metazoa; phylum Arthropoda; class Insecta; order Lepidoptera; family Papilionidae; genus Luehdorfia; species Luehdorfia chinensis. The sequence goes on along the minus strand of JAHVAK010000007.1, from coordinate 286,387 downwards.
GTGAGATTCACCGTTTAAGTACCTATTTGTATGGGTCTTTTTCCTATACACAGTGTGACTCAAGGTGTTATTAGGATTTCTAATTATTAAAACATCTAGAAAAGCTAAACAGTTATTTGTCTCTAACTCCATTGTAAATTGTATTTTAGAATTTATGGAGTTAAGGTGGTCTAAAAATGCAGTGACTTTATCAGAAGGTAGTATTGTGAAAGTATCATCTACATACCGCTTGTAGAACCTTGGATTTACTGGAGAAGTACGGAGGGCTTTCTCCTCAAAGTCTTCCATGAAGATGTCAGCAACAATGGGAGATACTGGGGAGCCCATCGCCACACCATCTACTTGCCGGTAGTATTGCTCCTTCCACAATAGATAGCCAGATGTTAGGCAATGTCTGAGTAATTCTGCATGTTCTACTGGCATGTAGAACATGCAGAATTACTAACGACCGAGTGAAGCCGGCCACAGTCGAGCGTGTACCTGCAGTCCTACCATATGTCAGAGGAGTCACGGACAAGATTGGCTATATCTTGAAGCGGGCTTCCATAAGAACATTTTTCAAGCCGCCTAAGAAGATAAGTCAGTTTTTACCATCTGTCAAGTGTAACATCCCTCTACAAGATGCAGGAGTATACAAGCTGGATTGTGAATGTGGTCTCTCTTACATAGGGCAAACAAAAAGATCAGTTAAAACCCGCGTAAAAGAACATATAGCTGACGTGAAGCATCGTCGCTCTAGGAAGTCTGCAGTCTGTGACCATGTTCTGGATCATCCCAACCATTACATCAGATTTGATAAACCACAAATCCTCGCAAAAGAACACCGATTCCTACCAAGGATGATTCGCGAGGCTATTGAAATTAAAAAACATCCTAATTCTAATAGAGAAGATGGTTGGGTATTACCACCAGCTTGGGATCCTATAATTAATAAAATTAAATCAAAAACCAAGCATACCACTGCAAGACTTCAAGACACAGTAAGCTCTTTCTGCGTAGATCGGACAAGGAATAATAATTAAAAGCTGAAGGTACTCCGGGTTAACTATGACATCGGGACATCTGTCACCTCAGTCCGCCCGTGACCATGGGTGCTGTAAAGCACTCGAAACGTCGGGTTATAAATAATAAAATAAAACGCGATAAAATCCGTAAAATTAGTTTCATTTAAATGTGTAGTGTTCGCGTAAATATAAGAAATCATTATCATTTATTTTGTTAAGGAAAATATTGGCTTTGGATAGATTATTTCTTAACACAAAAAAATAATAACTTATACTTGCAATAATCTGTTTTCATATTATGCCATTTATCGTTTTTGCAGAATACTTAAAATTACCTATAAATGTACTAAACATATTAATGCAAAATGCCTGTGAATATTCTCTTGTCTAACTGCTCAATACTCTTAAGAATAAAAGAGAAACATACATACCTACAGTCACGTCTTTTTTCCCATATTTGGTGTAGGCAGAGTCCATTCACGTAGTCACGTAGAGCAGCACACACCTCGGTAGGAAAGAGTTAGGTGCTATTCAACTTTGCCAGATACCTATCAGCTTTAAAAAATCGGAGCTTCTATATATGCCAGGGATGAGTATTGAAGATTGGCGGGGCAAATCAGGCCCCACGCAGTGCTTGTGCTGCCAACGCAAGCAAGCCTGCGTTTGATGCGGATTGGAACACTTTACAAGAGACTGCCCAAGGCCTCGGGAGGAGTCACCAACGTGCTCGAACTGTGGACTGGCAAACTGGACACACAGCCAATAGAACAGTTTCCTGGCGCCTCTTACGGGGCGCTAGCGAAGACCCGATTAGTTTTTAGTAATCTGACCTCTATTTCTAACCTCATCCAGTATTTGAAGTAATGGACTCGTAAACTACATCTCCATTTATAAACATTTCCTGCATCTTCAATAGGATTTTAACCTGGGGTAATCAACGCCATCGCGCTTAATTGTGTATAGCAATAAAGTATAATATAATAAGATTTATCTTAGTATTGTTTAGTGAAGCAGCGAGCAAAACGTTCACCTGACGGTAAGTCTAACGTTCGCCTATAGCAATGCTGTGTCACCGAAAATATTTCTGTGTGGCACCACACTGCGCCCGTTCCTCTGAGACGTTAGTTCTTAAGTCTCATATGCCCAGTGATTACACTAGCTAGTACCTTTCAGACCGAAACACAGTAATGTTTACACACTAATGTTTCACTGCAGAATAACTGGACCTGCAGTGGTACCTACCTAGGCAGATTCCTGCATAGGAATCTGACCACCAAATTCGTCAAAGATCTCCCGCCAAAAAGATATACATTTCTTCAAATTCAACACGTTAATTGTCTTAAATGTTATGGTAAATGTAATTAAAGTAACTTAAAAACTTGTATCTTCTTTTCAAAGAAACATGATTCAATCATAACGTCTCGTTTAATACTACATTAAATTGAGGGTTGGAATGTGAAGATATTAATGTAAAACCAAACCGTAGAGAAAAGCAAGTAAGTTCTTTGTTCCTTAGCCTGCAAATACTAACGGAAGAGGAATAATGCTTCATTAAAATTTATCTAGCGCTAATGGTTTTCTAAATAACCTGTCATGAACATAACCGGCAAACTAAGTATGGCAGAAAGAAAAAAATAAAATATTGCTAAATAATTCTTAAGAGTGAATTTACGAAAATTTAAGAAGAAAACGTAACTTTTCAAGCACTGGGATTTTACGCTTTTTCAGTTCAAAGAAATTTATACCACCTCACTAAACGCTAACAGACCGCTCAGATTTATCTCATGACTAAGATCTTCAAATTTTGTGCCAAATTTGTGACAAATTTGTTTACTACATACAATAAAAATTATATATGTAGTGGACAAATCACAACACTTTTGACGATTGAGATCTTTCTGTAGCTTTATACAATCATCCATCGTCATGTAAATGACTTATGTAAGCGGTTGTTCTCTTTTGTTATTTTATTTCATTCAGAATGTAAGTTCCTCTTTGCTTGATTCAGCAAATCAGCTAAAAACTTGATTTAAACTAAACTAGATTTTACTTTACGGTGAAGGAAAACATCGTGAGGAAATCTGCATGTCTTTGAAATAATAAATATTTCGAGGACATGTGAAGTCTGCGAATCCGCATTGGAGCAGTGCGGCGGACTCTTCCCGGCTCCGAAATCCTCTTATAAATGAGAGGAGGCCTGGGTGACAGCAGTGGGACACTTATGGGCTGTTACTTTACTTTTTTTTTTACTTTAGATTTTACTTTTAATTCTTCTTCTTCGCGTTTAATTTTACTGTTTTTAACCCTACATTTTGAGCACTTTACAGCACTCATGCTTAGGAGAGGACTGAGGTGATAGATTTCCTGATTTTATAGTCGTCATATCCTGGGTACGTAAACAGTATGAGCTTACTGTGTCTTGAAGTCTTTCAATGTTATACTTGGTTTTTGACTTCATTTTATTAATAATACAAGCCGGTGGTAGCACTCAACCATTTTTTCTATTGATTAGGGTGTTTTTTTAATTTCGATTGCTTCGGGAATCATTCTTGGTACGAATCCTTGTTATTTGGTAAGGATTTGTAGTTTACCAAATGTGTTGTTGTGGTTGAAATAATTCAGAACATGGTCACAGACTGCAGACTTCCTAGAACGTCGATTCTTGACACGACATATTCTTTACGCAGGGTTTTATTGTTTTTTTTTGTTTGTCCTATGTAAGAGCCGTGTGGTAGCGGCTTAAGAGAATCTACCACTTCATCTTATCCCGTGGGTGTCGTAAAAGTCGACAGAGGAAGAATGAAAACCAGGAGATGGGCAGCAACATCTTCCTGGAACATCTGAATAAATAATGATGATGATGATGTAAGAGAGACCACATTCACTTGATGAATGGTAAAAACTGACTTATCTTCTTCGGCGGCTAGAAAAATATTCTTATCGAAGCCCGCTTCAAGATATACCAAATCTTGTACGGGACTTGTCTGAAATATGGTAGTAGAGCCAGTCAAGAGTAACTAAAGGAAAAGTCAATGAGTGGTCTAGATCGAAGGGCTTAACAGTAAATCCAAATAAAGCACAGAAGTTACAGAGCATTCAAAATCGATTCTTGCGAACTGCCACCGGAGCCGGTTGGTACCAACGCAACGTAGATCTTCACAGCGACTGTGAAATGCCCTTAATCTCTGAACACTTCAGAGCATTATCACGGCGGTTTTTCGAAAAAGCCGCGGTTCATCCAAACCCACTAGTGGTTAAAGCAGCAAATTACCGACCAAATAGAAACGCGACCGAACGCAAACGTCGCCCGCGAAACGTGCTAGACGACACGGATGTCTCAGCACTCCCTGACCACGATACGGTCAGTCACGATCCGGGCTACACTGTACACATAGTTAATAGCTTTAATATGTATAACACGCACCACGACGCGCGACCGCCGTAGAGAGCGGCGCGCAGCAGTCGACAATCACACCGCGTACACACGATACACCCGTGTTCCAGGGCGGTTCTCACCGCCCAGAGTTACCGACACACAAGTCGACAGTCCGAATGGAGGCCCGCAGCCTCCCTTGGGTCAAACCAAACCTGGCACGCGGGCCCCTGGCCCGTGAGCACAGTATCCGATGAAGCTGTAAAAGCCAAAAAAGGCTAACAGCAATTACATCACCGAAATTATATAAATAAAAAACAATCAATTAAAATTATTATAGGCAGCAATTTCGCTCGGAACTTAATTGATTTCTCAACTTTACCATCTTTGCAGATCAATGATATCACTATTCCTTATTATGATACAGTTAAAAACTTGGATATTGTCATTGACTGCAAATTATCTTGGAGCGAACAAATAACTGCAATTGGCAGAAAAATTCTTATACCTACTTTCCATACTTTACAATGTCTTCACAGTTTCTTGTCCTAGCAGACTAAGATTTCTTTAGTTCAGATCCTTATTTTGCCGATATTAGGTTTAGCTGACGTCTGCTACTTGGATGCTATAGAGGAGCTTTGAAATAAACTTGAGCGCTTCTAAAACATATGCATCTGATACAGCTTTGTGTATGTATATTAATATGTTTGTGTGAGTGTACATATTTATTTAGTGATATTATTATTATTATTGTTTTCTTGTTTATTGAAAGTGCACATCGAGTCTGCTTCTCTTTAAGTTTATGCAGTAACAGGCCTGCTGGAAGTAATTTCACCATGAAATAAGTAGTGTCTTCGTACTAATTGTCCATATTTTGGATTTCTTATGTGATTTTTAAGTGTACATAAAATGTAAAATAAAATAAATCAAAAATAAACAAATTAAAAGTTGTTTAACAAAAATATTTTTGGTTAAACAATATGTATGCCTAACTATACACAATTAATAATGAGACAAAAAAATTTACGAAGCTGATTAGCGTTACACCCTTTTTTGAAATATGTGTTAATGGACGACGCATTAAAGAAAAAATTAAACTGCGACAGATAATAAATATTCACGAAATTAAATCTTCGTAACGTCATTTTTAATCCTTAATAAAATATTGAATTGGCCTCAATCAAGTTCTAAAAAATAATTATCTGCCGACAGGTTGACGAGGGTCACCTCAACTAATAAATTAGATATTAAAATTCCTATTTCCGCCGATTTTGATTTGCAGCTCCAAGCAAGCTTCGTCAAATGGCTCCTTGAATTTATTTCTAATTAATAGAAGTAAAAATGGAAAAAATTAAACTTCTTGGTTATAGTTTGTATTCGGTCTAGAAACGTAAATTATTTAAATACTTTGAGAATTTGGCGGAGATGTCAGTTATTTAATCACTATAAAACGTACGACACATATGGTCAGTCAATCTAATAATATTTATACTGGGGATCCATACAATGATAACTTCATTATGCATTTATTGAATATTATCCGCGGCTTTTTCAATTTAGAAATAAGTTAATTATTCATTTATTACTGCACTACATTTTTTCACAATATATTTATACATGAATATACAAATATACCTGGCAATATTTGTATATTAATGTGTAAATAAATATGGTATTTTTACTGGAGGTAGGATTCGTTTGCAGGAATTAGTCGAGGTAGGTTAGGTAGGTCGCTGGGCCACTTACTCTGCCGTGAAGCAGTAGTGTGCAAAAATTACTGTGTTTCGGTCTAATGACTGGGCATATAAGACTTAACAACTGGCGTCTGCAAGGAGACGGGCGCATTGTGGAGCACACAGAAATGTTCTGGGAGTAGAATGCAGTAGTTGATATTAACGCTGCACTTACCATCAGGTGAACGAGAAAAATATATGAAACACGTTACATGGTGAAATTAATAGGGCGGAAACTGCTTCAAAACAAAGGGTAACAGACACATCTACGTGTTGCACGCAGCCAGAGCACTGATTTTAAAGTGGATCCAAAAACGGTGTTAAAACAGGATACACTGATTTAAGGTAATTTGGAGTGTGTTTTACATTGTCAGTTTTGGGAGAATTAATACGAAAGCCATTTATTTGGTCAAAGTTGGAAGTCACATAATTTGGTGGATATTAGTCTCGTAGCCGTTGGGCTTACACATACTCATAGATGAGTTCAATCGTAGTGTTCACAGCATTTGTTGAGGTCATTGAGTCTAAATCCAGTCTTTTCAGCGATTCGCAATGGTGTATGTCTGGGTCGTGTTTCTCAGTCAGGCACCTGGGTCATATTATAACGGAAACACTGAAAGATAACTTAGGCATAGATAGGGAGCGGGGGTCATTGTCCATACGTGCTAATATGCTGGCCCTAAGTTTTCACGCCACACTTTAGAAGTAAAACTATATACATACATACATAAGATCACAACTGTATCCCATAAGGGGTAGTCAGAGACTGGGCACTCATTGCAAAAGCAGATGACTGCCACAATCCGAGTTTCACCAAAAACAACTATATTTAAATCTGACTGTAAAAGTTTTTATTCTAGAGCATTATGGATCAAAAACACACAGAAAACATACAATGAACCGTACTCGTAACTCCGTATATAATATAATAACGCACTCAGCATGTTGATGAGGCTTTTGTTGTGCTTCTGGAATGTTTGCAGAAGCGAGGGTGGACGATGTTTTCGCTCGCACCAACCAATACCAACACAAAAACACCAACAAAATCCTGAAGATGATGGGTAAAAGAGTCGACTGTTATATCCATGGGAGGCTCACTGAGCTGCATTTAGCGAGAGCTGGTGTATCATGGTGAAGTTTTTTGGGGGGATATTTATAATTATTTTTCTGTTTTATTTTATTAATTGTTGACCGCTAAAATAGTTTCATAAGATATTATTAACATAATATGGGTTGTTAATACCTGAACTAATGACCACAATACCAGCACTAATAAAACCGATACCAGAATTAATGTTTAGTGTCGGGAGACATTGTATTAGTAAACGTGCGATCCATCAGCCGGAACTTTGTATTTCAATTTTCTTAGTTAACCCCAGGATTTTTAAAAAAATCTATGCGGCGAAGCAGAGTTCCGGGGACATAACGCCTACCTATCTTACCGTTTTGCTAATGGATCGATTTCGTACTCTGGCTGTGCACTCAGATAAACATTGTAACTAAACTGCATAAACAATTCAGCACCTCATAAATCAGCATACAAAACAAAACGGCAAATTCTTCTCTTCCGTATTCTGTATAATCTACCAAAATTAAGTATGTAGGCTTTTGTAATAAAGCTTTTTCGGAAACCGACATGTTTGAGAGGCTTAAATTAAGAGAGTTTGCATGCGAGATTATTAATAATAATAGCCTAGTACAAATATTTTTTTGGGCAATTGTTGTTAACTACTATAAATATCTAGGACATTTATCCGACAAGATTAATCCAACCTCTACTAAGAGGTCAACCGATGAACCCAAGTCGATGCGTATGTGTTCGGAAAACTGCTTCTGAGTATATTGCAAAACGTCTAAACAAAAACTCACAGTATGTTGCTAGTAAACAACACATCATCAACGACATCAAGACGTAGCCGTAGACCATGTATAAGAGCTAAAATGCTTTTTGGAAAGAGTTTTTGAGACCAGAGTTTCTCTTTAAGCAGAATACGTAATAATTCGCACGCAGTGAAAGTTGTATTAGCACTGAGTCGGCCACGTAGCTCGGGAAATCGATAACCATTAGAAATTATATTTTTTTGTTGGCAAATTCGCCTCCCTATATGGAGTAATAAGAGAGTAGAAGAATCAGTAATAAAAGGGTTTTAGAACCGTGCTTTGTGTCAATCTTTAAGGGACGCCACAGTTCAATAGGAAACTCCTGGCCGCCGCTTTAGCATGTCAAACAAGTATTGCACGACAATAAGCTTCGGTCGCAGAGACCGAGTGAAACCGGCCACGGTCGAGCGTGTACCTACTGTTCTACCACATGTCAGAGGAGTCAAGAACATGATTGGAATTGTCTTGAAGCGAGCTTGATTATGAATATGGTCACTCTTACATAAGATAAACTAAAAGATCAATAAAAACCCGCTTTAAAGAACATATAGCCGATGTGAAGCATCGACGCTCTAAGAAGTCTGCAGTCTGTGACCATTTTCTGAATCATCCCAACCATTACATCAGATGGACAACAAATCCTTCCAAAGAACACCGATTCCTACCAAGGATTATTCGCGAGGCTATTGTAATTAGAAATCATCACTTTAATATGAAAGATGGTTGGGTATTAGCACCGGTTGGCATTATATTAATAATAAAATTAAATCAAAAATATACCATTAATTTTTAACTATTAACCATATACCATTGCAAGATTTCTTTTTGTGCTAAAACACAAATTGTTGGTTTTCGGGTCTGGTAATGTTGTGATCGTCACCGTGTTTCTGACACTGCACCCTAGGACCCCTACCACCGATCTTATCGCAACAGCGTTTTGACGAGCATGGGAAGGTTAGGACGAGTGAGTGCCTCTGTGTTTGCGCGTACACTTGTGGCACTATAATATTTCCCGCCTAGTTGATAGCTCCCGACAATATTCGGAAATTCTTATAGAAAAAGTAATCGATACCATACCTTTATTGGCAGGTGTTTCACTAACAATAATTAGATGAAGGATTTTCTCATTATGTTACTAAAAAAAATATAAAAAACACACTAGTAGATAATTAAGCAAAAGGTTTCTTCTTGTTTAACTATGCAATTTTTTCAATTGTGTGTCAAACACATTAATTTCCAATAGCGTTTGCGCTTTAATCATTATCTGTATTAAATTTTAATGTAAACAGTTGACAATACTGCAAAATTACCAAATGTTGAAACGTAGAGCTTTAAAACACGAGTCACCATTGACAAATAAAATCATTTAATTTGCTTTTACTTAACATTAACATTACAAAATAAACAACTATATTATGTAATTCCCCGTGTCTGTCTGATCTATAACACATTTTGAGATAATTTACAGTGTAATGTCAGTGACACAAGAAGAGCACTCATAACATTTTAACACAAATAAATAAATTAAATTATTATATGCTGTTCTAAAACTGTCAATTCATAAAAAAATAAACGAAAATAATAAATCTAACAAAAATGTACCTGCTTTTCTATACATAAAGTAATACAAAAATCATTTAATTTCATTTCAAAGATTTTTTATAAAAAACAGGAAAAATTGTAGTTGAATTTCTTGATATAAAAGAGCAAAGTCGTATTTCAAAAGAACCAAAAAAACTTGTTCCATTCATGATACTTTAAAACACTCCTTGTTTACATTGCAAATTAACTGATCAATTTTATTTCTTTTTTATTAGAGTTAGCGTAATCACTGAGCATATGAGACTTAAGAACTGATGTCTCAGGATGACGGGCGCAGTGTGATGTCACACAAATGTTCTGCGTGACACAACATTTAGTTAATAGAATCAGGCGTTACTTTGCGGAAGTTTAGTTAGTTTTCGATGAGAACCGCCCGTCCTGCTCAACAGCGTGCAAACAAGCAAGCAAGCAAACCAATATCGCCACCAGATACCCTCAACCACTAGGCAATACACACCACTGAAGTCGAGAACACAACACGTGTTTACCTCAAAACGAGGCATTATCAAGTGATATTGACTCTACGACAGTCAGCCGCCGAGTGAGCGACTCGGTCAAAGAGCTGCTATGTATAGTCTCATTGTCGCAACCGTCCCTTATCTAAGATAATGCGATGACGAAATCACAGAAATGGCCGATAACGGCCGAATCGTCACACAATCCACCACCCATGCGTTTGCTATCGTATTGATAGCACACGACTACTTTGAGAAGATTTAAACTTTAAGTACTAGATTTAAAGATATTTAACAGTGGTGAGTTCGATACGTTTATTAAGACACAGCATTTGTTATGGGCAGACGTTGCACTTACCATTAGGTAAACGTTTTCCTCGTTTCATCAACTTATACAATAAAAAAATAAGTTATTCCCGTATTATTCAAAATTTTTATTTCGGACCATAAGGCGAACCCAAATTTTGAGTAACATTTCTTCGTAAATCGAAAAATTTGCGACTGATACGATATGATACTATTTAATTACCACGATTAAATATTGTTTAATTTCATCGTAAGGTTCTGAAATTACGTGAATTCTGAAGTCCATACGAACACAGTTACAGTCAGAGCTAGTATCTATCTATATATATTCTTTCTAATTATCTATCTATCTATATAAATAAAAGTCAATTGCCGCATGTATGAAAGATCATTACTTAGGAACGGCTTCACCGATTTAAATGATGATGCGTTCGTAATTATTGGAAAATCCTCCGGAAAAGTCGGAAATTTAGATTGTATGTAGGTCTCAATAAAAACAAGGTGACGTTTAGTTTGACAGTTCTGAAGATAGAAACATATAATAAAATAAAATTACTTACAGTAATATTTTTTTTGCTAAGCTCATTTTGATCATTAGTAAATTGCACCCGTGCGAAGCCGGGGCGCAATATCGGACGTGGATATAAACGTTATATTTGAATATTAGACTAGATGAATTTAAATGTAGGTAGGGCAGTGGTTCAGTGATAACCCCCCCCCCCCCCCCCCAAATGGGTTCTCGCCTTGTCGTGGCTTAATAACCGTGGCTTCGTCACCCACGGTGAAGCGAAGAGGGGCCCACATGATCGGCCTGCGGCGTCAGGCTGGCCCGAGGAGGTCGCTCCGAGTGGGCTAAACAAGCCCACTCTGGATGCGAATAGACGGACTGCTGGGGGGAGCAGTACGCTGCAAGCAAGGGAAGAGGAGTGTAGGTGTTGCGTTGCCTCTCCGTAATTCTATCTCCACGGCCGTAATGTGGTTGGCGGCGGAGCCACAGACCAGATCCGCCGCCGGGGCCGGGAAGACTGGTCCTTTCGAGTGCAAGTTTTCTGGCCCCCGTGGCGGAATCGGGGGGGGGGGGGGTCGTTGCGCACCCAAAGAGAGGCCGTGTTGGAAGGCGCGTCATGTGTTCCGACGCACGGGATGAGGATAACCCGTCATTCCCCCCGTAAAGGCGAGTATGTGTTAAGCATTTCCCAATGAAAAAAAAGTGTTTCGGTGATGATAACGGGTGTGTGCGGGAGCATTTCCTGCCAACATGCGGCGATGACGGAATACCATGGGGTTGTAGTCGAACATTTTTTGAACATTGTTGTAGTCGTACATGCCCGAACATAACCCATCCTTGCCTTATTATGCATATATGCATTATTGCCTTTTTAACTCTGCTAGCCGACATGCAGCGAGCATGATTTCTGAACGTAACAAAAATGTGTGTGGCCTTTTATAGGTTTTCAGTTTTAAGGTAAGTGTAATGTCTATGTGTAATTTATGTCACGAGATGCCGCATAAAACCTACAGAAGATGAGAGAAACAACTCAACTCCAACTCAGTACAAGTGGCTGAAATAAAATTTATTTTATTTATTATAATTTTGATAGAAATTAAAATAAACCGGAATATTTTGAGACTTTATTAATGATTTAGTTATGTAAATTATAAAACTTTCTTGCAAATTCGAAATTCATGTACCTTTCATATCATGTAGTTGTAGTGTAGTAAAGTTTAAGACAACCGTCTGAATCTACGTTATGTATAATTTTAGAATCAGGTTTTTTTAAATTCTAATATACCAAAGAAATAAACGAGAACACAGATTCGAGCATAGGGAACAAGTGTATTTATAAAATCCCTGATATTAATATCCGTCCTTTGTGCCAGAAATGAGCGCACCGTTGAGTCGGCCTGTACCTTATTTCATTAAGCCGGTCCCTAACATCTGCTGCTTTGAAACTTGATGCTTTTGTTTCAGCTTTCTTTATCGAACATAGAGTAGACAAAAATGTAGAGTGATATAGTACGTGAGTATTATGCTTGTATAAAATAATATTTGAGACTCTTTTTTTATTTATAGATTAAGCATTTGACGTTTGAACACAAACTTGTGATGACGGGTGATGATCATCGTTACGATCCAAGATAGTGAACAACGAAGTCTATGAATAGCCTACTTACGCTCACCTTGTAGAGCCTAACTTCATATCAGAGTAGGAATTGCCGCCGGCAAAATCTCGTTCGTTTTGTTTTGAGTTAGTTTGAGACATTTTTTTGACAAAGGTATAACGTTTTTGTGTCAATTTTGTCCCGTCCAATCCCACCGCATATCGGCCTATAAGCCTCCTTAAGGCAAGATATACAAACGCCTACTTCTCGCCCGCTTAAGAGACTTCATGCAGTCTCGAGGGATCCCCATCCACGAGCAGTTTGGATTCCGTGCCAAACACTCATGTACCCAGCAGGTGCACCGCATAACGGAGCACATTCAATCCCGCTTCATACGCGGGCTTCATACCGGAGCGCTCTTTTTCGACGTGGCGAAAGCGTTCGACAAGCTCTGGCACAACGGGCTCATATACAAGTTATATGGACTCGGTGTGCCAGATCGCCTCGTACTCATCATACGAGATTTCTTACGCAGTCGAACCTTCCGTTACCGCGTCGAGGGGGTGCGATCCGAATCACATCCCATCCTAGCCGGCGTACCACAAGGCTCAGTCCTAGGTCCCGTGCTCTACACCCTTTTCACGAACGACATACCGCACACCAGCGGCGTCGAACTCGCCCTCTTCGCAGATGATACCTGCCTCTATGTGTCTGGACGTAATCCAGACACTATCTCTAAACGCCTCCAATCCGCAGCCCGAAACCTCGGGAACTGGTTTCGGAAATGGAGGATCGAGGTCAACCCCATCAAAAGTGTAGCCATGTACTTCTCGCGGCGCATAACGTCGCATCTCCCCACCATATTTATTCGATCGTCCAATCCCCTGGGAAAAGAGAGTCAAATACTTAGGCGTCCTATTAAACTCGAGACTCAGCTTCGGTCCACATATTAACCGAGTAAGGAACCGAGCGGCGTTCGTCCTCGGCCGATTACATCCGTTACTAAATAAAAATAGCAAAATGTCCCTACGTAATAGAATTACACTTTACAAAGCCTGTATTTGGCCAATTATGACATACGCAAGCCCCGTATTTGCGCATGCCTCCCCGCGTCAAATTCACCGACTTCAGGTAATACAAAATCGATTCATGCGTAAAGCCACGGGAGCACCGTGGTTCGTGCGTAATGCTAACCTTCATATCGATTTAGGGCTTCCTACCATAGCCCAATATCTAAAGTTGGCCTCTCGCCGATACTTCGACTCAGCCGCCACGAACCCAACCCACTGGTTGTCAGTGCCGCCACATACATCCCCCTCGCGATACACCGAAACTCGACCCGCGGAAAAAGGCCAAAGCATGTCCTCGAGGATCCTGACGACGCGACCACTACGGCCCAAGCGCTCTACTCAACACTACACAAACACACATTATCACCATCATACCGCCCCCGCCGTATCAGACAAAGTTATTCGCGATACCGCCGCATTTTAGGCCGGTTCTCCCCTAGCAGTAGTGTCATAAACAGAAGCGTCGCTGGAGTTTCTTGCGCCATTTCTTCTCCAGCGCAAACGCATTTCGAACTGGTGGTAAACTTATGTAATAATAATCATGGTATTGGTAATGATAGTAGTAGTAATATTGCCCTCCCGATTGCAGTAACTGACCGAGCTGTGGCCGGCCCCCTTGGGCACCCTCGAGTCTATTACTCTCGCGAACAGGATGACGGTCCAAGCCAGTCATCCATAAATAAAGGTTTCGGCTAAGCGCTCTCAGCGCTATGCCACCTTTCAATCCGGCGAAGCTGTAAAAGCCTTCGGGCTAACAGTGACCATCAGTCTAAAAAAAAAGTCAATTTTGACGACCGATGATGGAAGAGAGGTAAAGGAAATGAGTGCAGTTCTTGCTTCTTGATTGTCTTCTCGCTTTTCCAAACACTTCAAAATAAACCCTGTAGACAATCGTCAAACAGCTAAACTTAGTAGTTCAGCTTCGGAAAGTTAAGAATCCACTGCGTGGTGTTTGGCACGTCTCTTTGCCTAGATGGTTATAAGTGTGTAGTGGCGGCTTAGAGAATCAATTACCCCATATCATCCCGCAGCATGTTGGCTTGGGCAGCAGCATCTTACTGGAATATTTGAATAAATAAACTGCAGTTGCCAACCCGCCTGCTAAGCGTAGGAACTATGGCAAAACCCTAAAAATGAGAGCTATAAACTTTTGTAGCTATGTATTGGGGATGCCTATGCTCAGCAGTCGACAAGTGATAGGCTGAAGTGATGATGGTTATAAGCTAGAGGTGCGAGTAGATTCAAAATTTCTTAAACGTCTAAAAAATCTATTACTCGATGTTTGTTTTTTAATATAATGGCCTTATATGTCTTACTAAGACGATTTTTACGCAAGTCTATGATAGTTCTATTCGTTGCAGGCCGATACGAGGGATACAGATGTGGTCATAAATGCGATGGAGAGACACGCTGGAATTCTGTACGTACGCGGTAATTTCAAGGTCGAGCCGACCAATTTTGTAATAGTCAGTATTTTGCTGCATCTTGATCTGATACGTACACATAACTTGGTACAGACTAAAGAGATATAACAACTATTTATACTGTAGCGAGCGACATCTATGTCACCACATGAGAAGGTCAGGAAATATTTCAAATCGTCATATGAACAACGTCGACAACATCTCCCGACTTGATATGATCATCGCCATCAACCAGCTTCTCATAACCAACAGCAAGGCCATCGGCAGCCATCGCTGTCACAGCACCAGATTACTGTCAATACAACGTGTCTTCTTAGTCTCACAGCCAGTGAGGATCATCAACGGCAGCCCCCTCCTCTTAAGCTGACGAATGTGGTATCACCACTGTCTCTATACGTCTCGACGATAGATATAGTACTGAAAGTATTAAATTATATAGTACCAAAGACAGAAGCACAGTGTGGTGTCACACAGACATTTTCTGGTTGATACAGCATTTGTTATGGGCAGACGTAGCACTCACCATCAGGTGAACGTTTTGCTCGTTTCATCACTTTATCCAATAAAAAAGTGGCACGATATTTAATACAGTCGCACTTAATCATACTCCGTAATGTACCGCTTGTTTTGCAGCGAACCCGATGGGTCATGGCAGAACATGATTAAATATTTAGTATATTATTAATTATGGCATTATTAATAAACCGTCTCTTAAAAAAATAAAAATCTAACCATTCTTACTAATGATTTCCTATATTTACGCAAATACTACACATTTGAATATAACTAGATTTTAACGCGTTTAATTTTTGTCTGCTTGTAACCCGATGTTTTGAGCGCTTAACAACACCCATGGTCAAGGGGAAATTGTGGTGACAGACGTCCTTATGTCCTAGTTAATCTGAGGTACCTTCAACTTTTAATTATTGTCACACTGTGTATAGAAAAAAGACCCATACAAATAGGTATTTAAATGGTGAATCTCACCACCATCCTTCACAGTTAGCTACCGTGGGTAAATCTTTGTTTCAGAGAGCACAAGGGATCTGTGACAGTAAACACCTGGCCGCCGAGCTTCAGCATGTCAAGCAAGTTTTGCAAGACAACAAGCTTCGGGTTCCGCGCCTTCGTCGCAGTGACCGAGTGAAGCCAGCCACAGTCGAGCGTGTACCTGCTCTTCTTCCATATGTCAGAGGAGTCACGGAGAAGATTGGCTATATCTTGAAGCGAGCTTCTATAAGAACATTTTTCAAGCCGCCGAAGAAGATAAGTCAGTTTTTACCATCTGTCAAGTGTAACATCCCTCTACAAGATGCAGGAGTACACAAGCTGGATTGTGAATGTGGTCTCTCTTACATAGGGCAAACTAAAAGATCCATAAAAACCCGCATTAAAGAACATATAGCTGATGTGAAGCATCGACGCTCTAGGAAGTCTGCAGTCTGTGACCATGTTCTGGATCATCCCAACCATTACATCAGATTTGATAGACCACAAATCCTTGCAAAAGAACATCGATTCCTACCAAGGATGATTTGCGAGGCTATTGAAATTAAAAAACATCATCATTAATTTATAACATCAGTTATAAATTAAACGCGATAAAATCCGTAAAAATAGTTTTATTTAAATGTCTTACATAATATTTAAAAAAAACGTACAATCTGAAATGTATAACATTTTTTTTAATGTCTATTCCTTTGCATCGATGTAACTTATAAAATTGGCGTCAATTAAGCAAATACATTTGAGATAAATTGAAAAAATTACCTAAGTTTACTCTATGCTACACTTTATAGAAATTAACTTAGAGATAGACCTGGGTTAGACATTAGATAAATTCTCCACATAATGAATGTGCATGGATACATCTATATAAAACTTAGCCATTCACGTGGAGTTAATTTAATGAACTAATCCTAAAACAACTAAACAGGGAATCCCTTCGCTACATTGTCTTGACTTTATATCGAAAGCAATTACGACACTTTATAGTACACTTAGTTTTGTTTATCTCTCGTTACAGTTAATTAGTTATTTAAATAGAAGTAAAGAAATTATGGTAATTATTATAAGCATAAGCGGTGATGAAATGTATTTTAATAATATGGTAATGAAATTGACGTTAATGAATTTAGATTTTTTTTTATTTCACAGCTACTCGTAATAATAAAATGAGAAAAAATGAGAGCTACAACATTTGTGCCAATCTATGGGGGATGCCTATGTTCAGCAGTGGACTAGTGATAGGCTGAAATGATGATGATGATGATGATGATGACATATGGTCAGCTGCACCTATCTGTGGTGGCAAAATCGGGTTATCTTTCCGTATTGGGAGAAGTTTTTGTTTTAAGGAATTTTATTTATTTTCTAAGCTTTATATAAATAAGACTTAATTGACACACAAACCAGAATTCATTGAATAACTTTATGTTACTGTAACTACGATACCTTAATCATTATAATTCGGGAAGTTAGTCTTGTTAGAGGTGCATTTAGTTGTGCTAATTAATTAATGGCTCAAACAGGAACTCGATTACAGTTCGACTAACGTTTAGCTATGTGTTCATCCATCATAAGAGGATTTCTCATTCCGCATAATGAAATGGCCTCGAATCAGGATTGCTTTCGTCGTGGGAAAGCCAAGACATTGATAATTATTAAAATAGATATGGACAAAGACGTATATGTAATGGCCGCATCGCCTGTACAGGTAATTAATAAAAATATCCTTCTGGATAAATTCAGCTACGGCGGCGACATAATTCTGTTAACCGTTAGATGCCATCTGCGCACTATATTACGGATTAGTGCTCAATATTAGCGGGATTCGAACTTGCAACGCAGCAGCTACCTAACTGCATAGAAAACTGCAGCGATACTTATTAATCAATATTTTTACTGTAACGTTACTTACTAGACCCTGCAATAACGGCATGTGAGCCTAGTGCAGTGATTGCTGCTAATTTACAATGTTTTTTTTACAACAGAAAGTAACGAGACGAGCTAACATCAGGTGAAGTGATGGTAAGTGCAACATCTGAAATCTGAAAATTATAAAAACTTGCTTAATATTGCACAAAAACTAATCGACAAGCGTCGTATAGACTTAATAAAATGGCAAAGTTTCAATCGGGTCTACTCCAAAAACTGTGTAACTTCACAAAGTTAGACAATGATGCGAATGTCTCTTGTTCGAAAACTTCCAATAAGCCCGCCGTCTGACGTTTGTTGACATTAATAAAGACAACTGCTCCATGTCCCTCACGTCGTCTGTTTCTTTTCGAAATATTTCTTAGATAGTAAAGCAACTACAGTGGCAAAGAGAAAAATTAAATTAATTAGAGTAAACTAAATTAACATTTCGTTTTATGAAAATGGAGGGAATACTTTTTCCCTCCATTTTCATAAAACGAAATGCCAATTGAATAAAAAAATAATCATTAGAATTAATAGCTGAAAGTTTAAATTTAGTTTTACATAATGAAATTGTTTTAGTCGTCGTAACTACTCGCGTGCCAAATGTTTTTTATTTTGTTTACAACGATCTGCGCTGTCTACAATACAGCTACAATCTACGGTAGTTTTTTTTATATTATTTTCTTTCCTTTCTTCCCTCTTTGTTAATTTTTATTTTATTTATATTTTTTCTTATTTCCAAATGTTTACATACATACTTCTTTCTAGATTGCTGCATGCTTGTAACTGAATTTTAAACCCACTTAACTGGTTGAGCTGAAATTCGACACACGTATATAGCGACGATGACAATGCAATCATATGTTACCATGAAACTTGTCTGATGATGGAGCCGGAAGTTGGCCAAAGGAATTCCTCAACTAAGGAAGATAGCTCCGTTATGTTTTGAGCTCCATTCGATTTGTTTTAACACGTATTAAAACCAATAAATATTTTTCTTTTAAATTCAATAGAATAGAATTTAACTTCAGCAAAACTTTGTGACAAACGTTTGTGAAAAATTGTGGAAAACATTTGGCAGATCTGGCGCACTACTTCAGTTCAGTTTTGAGTTCATACTAGATTAATGACGATTTCGATGTTATCGATTTGCTTGACTGTCCCCTGCAGCGAATACGTTGATAATCCATCACTAAGACAGGAAACAAAGAGTCATTTATTTCCGGAACGCCATTAGCGACATAAATTGAAAGACAGTTAAATTTGTAAATATGTAGCTATTAATCGAAGTTTTTATTTTTTTATGTTATAAGTACCACTTTGCATTGTTGTTGTGGAAAATTGATGCTTGAGTTGCTCGAGCAGTTATATCTGAAGGTACAAACATACATACTTACATACAGTCATCCATTTTTCCTGTACGCAAATGTCATTCACGTAGCCCACTTTTCGCCCTCGCAGGAAACAAGACGTGGCGGGTGGCAATCCACGTCGCCGCCATTTTGGTACTAGTCACAAAATTCTTGCTCCTTATTGCGTTTCTACGAGCAGTATCGTGACATCGAGCAGTTGCATGTTATGGTGGTATTCTGAACAAATTAGGGCTGCCCATACAATACCTTCATCGCCTTTTAAGACACCTCGATAGGAAGGAGGTAGGTGCTATTCTACTCTGCATTACACCTATCGGCCAATTAGTATACAATTCATTAATCCAGACCGTAAATAATAAAAATTAGAAGTAAATATTCATACATACGAGTATATACGCTCGTTTTATAGAGTAAGTTGAAATAAGTCACACAGTCATTTAGTTTGCCAAGTACAAATAATAATCTATCTCAAAATAGCTTATTTTATCAGGAGGTGCAGATTATATAACAGCATATGTCACCAAGATAAATACAATTGTTGCTTAGAATCCTTTATAACCTTAATTATATCTCTTAACTTAGTCTGGTAGCGGAACAGCAATGTGTTTTAATTTGTTTTATAATGTTTGCGGTTTTTTTTTCTTTTTAATATTGTGAACGGCGTTTACAATTTATAATAGAATATACCAATGTAACCTTTTTATGATGTAATACGTTTATTTTAATTTGTTGATTGTGTGTATAAAATATTACAAATTTATAAAAAAAATTCATTAATATTAAAATATTAAATTTATAACAAATTATTTAATGAAAATAGAATTAGGAATGTAGTTCGAATTAGATACCTAATAATTAATTCCTAGATTCGTGTTCTGGTGTCAACACTGCTAAAATTGATAAAATTGCTCTAGAGCAGCGAGACAATCCCCGGCTCCAAAACCTTCTCAAAAACGTAGTATCAGACGTGGAAAATTTATAGGCCGTTACTTTTTTATGAAATAATCAAAATAATTTTTTTTTATATTAGTAAGTGTGAATCTACCACCCCATCTCATCCCGTGGGTGTCGTAAAAGACGACAGAGGGAAAATGAAAACCAGGAGATGGGCAGCAGCATCTTGCTGGAACATCTGAATAAATAAACTGCGGTTGCCAACCCGTCTGCCAAGCGTGGCAACTATGGCAAAATCCCCCCAGAACGGGAGCTGCAAGCTTTTGTGGCAATCTATGGGGAGGCGTATGTTCAGCGGTGGACTATTGATAGGCTGAAACGACGAAGTGTGTACAAAGTTTATAAAATTAGGTAACAACGTACTTATGATTTAATAGACTTTTACAGGATTCTTTCACGCAGCCACAATCCGACAAGAAATAAAATAATTTACGGCACCATTAATTTTCATTCTATTTTCACACATAAAACTATTTTTTTTTGAGACTCATTTCACTAACAAAGTGTAACTTGTAATGAAATGGATATTATAGAGGTAGGTCAAGTTTAAAACTCGGATACTTTGAATACTATGAAATACTATATTTTTGCGCAGAGTAACATCCTGGTACACGTTACCTACAATATTAATATCACTCAGTTACGACTAACTTTTGCGGTAGTCATATAATAACTCTTGCTATCATATTACTGGTACAGCAAAAATAACTAAAAAAGAAGTTTGTCGACCCTGTCGGCTCGGTTAGCGCAGTAGCTAAGCTCTTGGCTTCTGCGCCACGGGTTGCTGGTTCGATTCTCTTACGGGACAGATAGTTGTTTCAGGCGTGTCTGTGCATGTAGAATTTTATATATTAAACACAGTGTTTAAAAAAAAGGAAGAATATAAAAGAAAGAAGTTTTTGCCTGTTTCTTCTCCGTACAGATGAATCTTCTTATGATACGGTGCTCGGAAGGTAAGTAGTAGTAGAACGAAATCTGGGGGGCTACTGTGTAACTCTGGTTGGTTTCGTGATCGGTTTCATTTGATCCCATTAACCAATAAATGAGCTTCATACCCCAAAATAAAGCTAAACTCATTGGTCAATGGGATATAATGAAACCGTTCACGAAACCAAGCAGAGTCACACAGTTGACGCCCTGAATTTCTTACGTCCGAGAATGAATATATATATCATTTCCCTCAAAGTAAAAAGTAAAGTTTCAGCCTATAAATGTCCCACTGCTGAGCACAGGCCTCCTCTCATTTCTGAGAGGGTTTTAGAGCTAGAAAGAATCCGCCACGCTGCTCCAATGCGGGTTGGCGAACTTCACATGTCTTCGAAATATTTTTTATTTCTCATACATGCAGGTTTCCTCACGATGTTTTCCTTCAACTCCGAGCACATGGTAAATCAGCACTTAAAATTGCAATTAACAATTTTAGTGGTGCCGGCACCGGGAATTGAACCCAGGTCACTCGCGTACTATGAAATTTAAAGCGAGCGCCTAGCCCCTGAGCTACCACGGCTCTCTTTATTCATCGTCAATCTGTAAATATTTCACTGCTTAAAGTATATCCAGGGGAGCGTAGTGGACGGATTGGAGACTGCAATAATAGATAATAATTCAAACCTTAGATGCTTTTGTCAGTCACTGGTCTTGGTGAGTGGGATGTAAAAAGTAAGGTAACTAACCACAAAACCATACGCGGTTATCATCATATCATAGTAACAACCTACAAATATCCCACTGTCAGGCACAGGGATTCTCTCATTGTAGAGATTCTCTCATTCTCCACTACGCTGTCCCACTGTGACAAGTCCTCCTCAGCATTACTTCCCCTAGGAATTCAAAACATGTGACATTGTGGACTACGGTCGACTACAAATAATTATTTAAGTACTCTACGAATATAAATATGTAATCGAATACTTAAGAGAAGCCCCGACGAGTTTAAGGCTTAGGGGATATCAAAACTAAGCTGTAAGACATTCCACAACTTAATTCCATTTGAACCATTTCACATAATTTTAAAGCTTAACATTAATTACGTAATCTTGTTTATATCCTGGATGAATTTAATTTCTACATAAATGAAGCACGAACTGTGTAAATGTTTTAATAAAAGAAGCTTGCAATTACTGTTGGGGATTCTTTCACATTACAGTGTGCACTCAATATTTTCCTGACTTAATTTTTTGCTAATCCGTATACTAATTCATAATAAAACACAATGAGAAATATGTATAACGCGATTAATTTAATATCATCATCATCGTCAGCCTGCGGCAGTCCACTGCTGGACATAGGCCTCTCCCAATAGGTGCCATTTAGCCCTTCTGGCCTTCTGCCCTTCTGCATCTTCGGCTTCACGCATCCAGTTGCTGCCAGCCGCCTTGCGCAGATAGTCGCACCATCTAGCCAGGGGACGCCCCACACTACGTTTGCCTAAACGTGGTCTCACTCAAAGATTCGCCTACTCCAACGGTTGTCACTTCTGCGACAGATGTGTCGAGCCCATTGCCACTTTAGTCTGCAAACTTGAAAGACTATGTCGGTGACTTTAGTTCTCCGGCGGATTTCTTGTATATGCTATTGATCAAATATCATCATTATCAGTCTCTGTAACTCTTATTCTAGACATACTCTTACCACTAAAACACCATCAAGCTCGGCATGCAGTTCTCAAAAGAGTTGACCACAATACGCAGAGACTAACGTACGCTGAGAACGCTTGATGAGCGCAGCGGCAACACATTCTCACTAGTAATGTGTTTTCCGATCGTCGGTATACAGTATTTTATATGTTTCGAAACATTTTCCTCTTAAAGCGACGCCGTGTACCACCTGCATGTAAGGTTGGAATTTGAATAAAAAGTTGCTTTAAATACAAGGACGCCATCGGATATTCATAGTAAAAGATCGGCTTAAATATGGGTATGAAACAGTGCTATTTTTATACAGATTTCTCTCTCTTTTAGATCACTGTAAAAGACATTTCACTATTTTGTTGTCATGACCATGAATACTCCTTAAAAGATTACAGAAATATTTTTTATCTTCTGTGTTTAAAATAATATGCCTAGCTGTTTCTGCCGTAGTGTAGGTGAGTTTACAGACTTAAATTGCACAAACTCTAACACATAGAAAACTATCTGTAGTCTACACAAATACTTGTTCCCAACGAGAATCAAACCCGCCACTCGAAGCGCAGAAGCCAATCTGTTAATATGCATTATATTACGTTGAACAGGTTTCATTGCTTTATCGTTGTTATTTATTGCTACGTTTATGACAGCTAACTAGAATATAATATAAAGCATATGACATTTTTCCTTCTTTGGTATAATTCTTCCCCGCTTCGAAAGCGGTATGAGAAAGTATTTATGAATTTGGTAAAAATGATGCCGTGTGGTGGCGGCCTAAGAGTATCTACCAGCCCATCTCATCCCGTGGGTGTCGTGAAAGTCGACAGAAGGAAAATGAAAACCAGGAGATGGGCAGCAGCATCTTCATGGAACATCTGAATAAATAAACTGCGGTTGTTCGCCTGCCAGGCGTGGCAACTATGGCAGGATCGCTCCAGAATGAGAGCTTTAAGCTTTTGTGGCTGTCTATGGAGGAGGACTATGTACAATTAACGATGATTACTAAAAATTGTATAAAGTAATGCAACTACATTTATAAAATTCACAGGTGGAAAACTGTATGCTTATGCAAATAATATTATTAGCATAACACAAGCATGAAACTGGTAACATTTTGGATATTTAAGGTTTCAATTAAGCATAACTTTGCTTGCTGAGAATACTAATTCTTTCTTCTAGTGGCGATGTCCGCTACTGTTCTTCCTTTGTGGTTAAAATGCTGATAGTACGTACCACGATCTAGAAGCCTGCGGAAATCAAATACAAGAAGATACTAATGGGAATCGACTTTCTTCTTTGCTTCTAATTAATAATGCCTTTTTGTAAGGCCAAACACGTGACACGTTCTAAAATTTTGTGGTAAGTAATAGCCAGTACTCATATTGAATTAGTGGTAGCAGCAGTTAGCTAATGCGCACTATTAAGTTGAGGACAAATGGTGAAGGTTAACATCACACCATATAAATTAAATTTTGGAGGCAGAACTTAGGAAATTACTTAATTTGTATTCATTGCATAAAAAGCGTATTATTGATTTTGGATTAGTATTATAACGATCCGGGCAACAAATTCTCTCGTTATTTTTCTGCTCTGTCCCCATAACTATCCTCAATGACGACGATTATTACTTAATAAAAGTTAGTCGATCTTCAATTCCACTATAGATAATTATTTTGAATAGTGTACGCGAGAAAAGATAAGAGATACACTTTTTTTTTTTTTTTTTTTAAAAAACGAAGCCCCACACTAGGATTTTCTCCTGTATCGTGGGTGCGTTTTACAAACATACATTTCACATGCACAACACAACCAGACCCGAAAAGCAACAATTTGTGTTTTTGCACAAATGTTACCTCCGGCTGGGAATCGAACCCAGGACCGGTGGCGCAGAAGTCAGGTACGCTAACCACTACGCCACGCGGTCGTCAAACTACACGTCGTCGTCGGTCGTCAAACACTATTTAACTTCTTTAAATATAATAAGTTCTTCTTTAAATATAGGAAGTTTTTATTTTTTTATGTTATAAGTACCACTTTGCATTGTTGTTGTGGAAAATTGATGCTTGAGTTGCTCGAGCAGTTATATCTGAAGGTACAAACATACATACTTACATACAGTCATCCATTTTTCCTGTACGCAAATGTCATTCACGTAGCCCACTTTTCGCCCTCGCAGGAAACAAGACGTGGCGGGTGGCAATCCACGTCACCGCCATTTTGGTACTAGTCACAAAATTCTTGCTCCTTATTGCGTTTCTACGAGCAGTATCGTGACATCGAGCAGTTGCATGTTATGGTGGTATTCTGAACAAATTAGGGCTGCCCATATAATACCTTCATCGCCTTTTAAGACACCTCGATAGGAAAGAGGTAGGTGCTATTCTACTCTGCATTACACCTATCGGCCAATTAGTATACAATTCATTAATCCAGACCGTAAATAATAAAAATTAGAAGTAAATATTCATACATACGAGTATATACGCTCGTTTTATAGAGTAAGTTGAAATAAGTCACACAGTCATTTAGTTTGCCAAGTACAAATAATAATCTATCTCAAAATAGCTTATTTTATCAGGAGGTGCAGATTATATAACAGCATATGTCACCAAGATAAATACAATTGTTGCTTAGAATCCTTTATAACCTTAATTATATCTCTTAACTTAGTCTGGTAGCGGAACAGCAATGTGTTTTAATTTGTTTTATAATGTTTGCGGTTTTTTTTTCTTTTTAATATTGTGAACGGCGTTTACAATTTATAATAGAATATACCAATGTAACCTTTTTATGATGTAATACGTTTATTTTAATTTGTTGATTGTGTGTATAAAATATTACAAATTTATAAAAAAAATTCATTAATATTAAAATATTAAATTTATAACAAATTATTTAATGAAAATAGAATTAGGAATGTAGTTCGAATTAGATACCTAATAATTAATTCCTAGATTCGTGTTCTGGTGTCAACACTGCTAAAATTGATAAAATTGCTCTAGAGCAGCGAGACAATCCCCGGCTCCAAAACCTTCTCAAAAACGTAGTATCAGACGTGGAAAATTTATAGGCCGTTACTTTTTTATGAAATAATCAAAATAATTTTTTTTTATATTAGTAAGTGTGAATCTACCACCCCATCTCATCCCGTGGGTGTCGTAAAAGACGACAGAGGGAAAATGAAAACCAGGAGATGGGCAGCAGCATCTTGCTGGAACATCTGAATAAATAAACTGCGGTTGCCAACCCGTCTGCCAAGCGTGGCAACTATGGCAAAATCCCCCCAGAACGGGAGCTGCAAGCTTTTGTGGCAATCTATGGGGAGGCGTATGTTCAGCGGTGGACTATTGATAGGCTGAAACGACGAAGTGTGTACAAAGTTTATAAAATTAGGTAACAACGTACTTATGATTTAATAGACTTTTACATGATTCTTTCACGCAGCCACAATCCGACAAGAAATAAAATAATTTACGGCACCATTAATTTTCATTCTATTTTCACACATAAAACTATTTTTTTTTGAGACTCATTTCACTAACAAAGTGTAACTTGTAATGAAATGGATATTATAGAGGTAGGTCAAGTTTAAAACTCGGATACTTTGAATACTATGAAATACTATATTTTTGCGCAGAGTAACATCCTGGTACACGTTACCTACAATATTAATATCACTCAGTTACGACTAACTTTTGCGGTAGTCATATAATAACTCTTGCTATCATATTACTGGTACAGCAAAAATAACTAAAAAAGAAGTTTGTCGACCCTGTCGGCTCGGTTAGCGCAGTAGCTAAGCTCTTGGCTTCTGCGCCACGGGTTGCTGGTTCGATTCTCTTACGGGACAGATAGTTGTTTCAGGCGTGTCTGTGCATGTAGAATTTTATATATTAAACACAGTGTTTAAAAAAAAGGAAGAATATAAAAGAAAGAAGTTTTTGCCTGTTTCTTCTCCGTACAGATGAATCTTCTTATGATACGGTGCTCGGAAGGTAAGTAGTAGTAGAACGAAATCTGGGGGGCTACTGTGTAACTCTGGTTGGTTTCGTGATCGGTTTCATTTGATCCCATTAACCAATAAATGAGCTTCATACCCCAAAATAAAGCTAAACTCATTGGTCAATGGGATATAATGAAACCGTTCACGAAACCAAGCAGAGTCACACAGTAGACGCCCTGAATTTCTTACGTCCGAGAATGAATATATATATCATTTCCCTCAAAGTAAAAAGTAAAGTTTCAGCCTATAAATGTCCCACTGCTGAGCACAGGCCTCCTCTCATTTCTGAGAGGGTTTTAGAGCTAGAAAGAATCCGCCACGCTGCTCCAATGCGGGTAGGCGAACTTCACATGTCTTCGAAATATTTTTTATTTCTCATACATGCAGGTTTCCTCACGATATTTTCCTTCAACTCCGAGCACGTGGTAAATCAGCACTTAAAATTGCAATTAACAATTTTAGTGGTGCCGGCACCGGGAATCGAACCCAGGTCACTCGCGTACTACGAAATTTAAAGCGAGCGCCTAGCCCATGAGCTACCACGGCTCTCTTTATTCATCGTCAATCTGTAAATATTTCACTGCTTAAAGTATATCCAGGGGAGCGTAGTGGACGGATTGGAGACTGCAATAATAGATAATAATTCAAACCTTACATGCTTTTGTCAGTCACTGGTCTTGGTGAGTAGGATGTAAAAAGTAAGGTAACTAACCACAAAATCATACGCGGTTATCATCATATCATAGTAACAACCTACAAATATCCCACTGTCAGGCACAGGGATTCTCTCATTGTAGAGATTCTCTCATTCTCCACTACGCTGTCCCACTGTGACAAATCCTCCTCAGCATTACTTCCCCTAGGAATTCAAAACATGTGACATTGTGGACTACGGTCGACTACAAATTATTATTTAAGTACTCTACGAATATAAATATGTAATCGAATACTTAAGAGAAGCCCCGACGAGTTTAAGGCTTAGGGGATATCAAAACTAAGCTGTAAGACATTCCACAACTTAATTCCATTTGAACCATTTCACATAATTTTAAAGCTTAACATTAATTACGTAATCTTGTTTATATCCTGGATGAATTTAATTTCTACATAAATGAAGCACGAACTGTGTAAATGTTTTAATAAAAGAAGCTTGCAATTACTGTTGGGGATTATTTCACATTACAGTGTGCACTCAATACTCGTATTTTCCTGACTTAATTGTTTGCTAATCCGTATACTAATTCATCATAAAACACAATGAGAAATATGTATAACGCGATTAATTTAATATCATCATCATCGTCAGCCTGCGGCAGTCCACTGCTGGACATAGGCCTCTCCCAATAGGTGCCATTTAGCCCTTCTGGCCTTCTGCCCTTCTGCATCTTCGGCTTCACGCATCCAGTTGCTGCCAGCCGCCTTGCGCAGATAGTCGCACCATCTAGCCAGGGGACGCCCCACACTACGTTTGCCTAAACGTGGTCTCACTCAAAGATTCGCCTACTCCAACGGTTGTCACTTCTGCGACAGATGTGTCGAGCCCATTGCCGCTTTAGTCTGCAAACTTGAAAGACTATGTCGGTGACTTTAGTTCTCCGGCGGATTTCTTCATTTCGAATCTTATCCGCCAGAGAAACCCCGAGTATAGCTCTTTCCATTGCTCTCCGAGTGACTTTGAGCTTTAGGAGCAGTCGTATCGTCAGTGTCCACATTTCGGCACCATAGGTGAGTAAAGGCAGAACACACTGTTCGAAGACTTTCGTCTTCAGGCTTTGTGGTATGGGCGACGAGAATAATAATGTCGATACATATTAGTTTACGTACCATATTACGCGTTAATAAATTAGTATTCTCAGAACGCGAAGCTATCATATATGAGTTTCAAGTATCCCCAGAGAACATTTCAAATCTTAAAGTTGCGGTATGTAGTTGGTGTATGCTATTGATCAAATATCATCATTATCAGTCTCTGTAACTCTTATTCTAGACATACTCTTACCACTAAAACACCATCAAGCTCGGCATGCAGTTCTCAAAAGAGTTGACCACAATACGCAGAGACTAAAGTACGCTGAGAACGCTTGATGAGCGCAGCGGCAACACATTCTCACTAGTAATGTGTTTTCCGATCGTCGGTATACAGTATTTTATATGTTTCGAAACATTTTCCTCTTAAAGCGACGCCGTGTACCACCTGCATGTAAGGTTGGAATTTGAATAAAAAGTTGCTTTAAATACAAGGACGCCATCGGATATTCATAGTAAAAGATCGGCTTAAATATGGGTATGAAACAGTGCTATTTTTATACAGATTTCTCTCTCTTTTAGATCACTGTAAAAGACATTTCACTATTTTGTTGTGAACACCATTATGAATACTCCTTAAAAGATTACAGAAATATTTTTTATCTTCTGTGTTTAAAATAATTTGCCTAACTGTTTCTGCCGTAGTGTGGGTGAGTTTACAGAAGTAAATTGCACAAACTCTAACACAGAGAAAACTATCTGGAGGCTACACGAATACTTGTTCCCAACGAGAATCAAACTCGCCACTCGTAGCGCAGAAGCCAAACGGAGCGTCAACCAATCTGTTAATATTCATTATATTACGGTGAACAGATTTCATTGCTTTATCGTTGTTATTTATTGCTACGCTTTTGACAGCTGACTAGAATATAATATAAAGCATATGACATTTTTCCTTCTTTGGTATAATTTCATATCGCTTGCGAAGCGGGGAAGAAAGTATTTATGAATTTGGTAAAAATGATGCCGTGTGGTGGCGGCCTAAGAGAATCTACCAACCCATCACATCCCGTGGGTGTCGTGAAAGTCGACAGAAGTAAAATGAAAACCAGGAGATGGCAGCAGCATCTTCATGGAACATCTGAATAAATAAACTGCGGTTGTCCGCCAGCCAGGCGTGGCAACTATGGCAGGATCCCTCCAGAATGAGAGCTTCAAGCTTTTGTGGCTGTCTATGGAGGAGGCCTATGTACAATTAACGATGATTACTAAAAATTGTATAAAGTAATGCAACTACATTTATAAAATTCACAGGTGGAAAACTTATGCTTATGGAAATAATATTATTAGCATAACACAAGCATGAAACTGGTAACATTTTGGATATTTAAGGTTTCAATTAACGATAACTTTGCTTGCTGAGAATACTAATTCTTTCTTCTAGTGGCGATGTCCGCTACTGTTCTTCCTTTGTGGTTAAAATGCTGATAGTACGTACCACGATCTAGAAGCCTGCGGAAATCAAATACAAGAAGATACTAATGGGACTCGACTTTCTTCTTTGCTTCTAATTAATACTGCCTTTTTGTAAGACCAAACACGTGACACGTTCTAAAATTTTGTGGTACATAATAGCCAGTACTCATATTGAATTAGTGGTAGCAGCAGTTAGCTAATGCGCACTATTAAGTTGAGGACAAATGGTGCTGGTTAACATCACACCATATAAATTAAATTTTGGAGGCAGAACTTAGGAAATTACTTAATTTGTATTCATTGCATAAAAAGCGTATTATTGATTTTGGATTAGTATTATAACGATCCGGGTAACAAATTCTCTCGTTATTTTTCTGCTCTGTCCCCATAACTATCCTCAATGACGACGATTATTACTTAATAAAAGTAAGTCGATCTTTCATTCCACTATAGACAATTATTTTGAATAGTGTAAGCGAGAAAAGATAAGAGATACACTATTTAACTTCTTTAAATATAATAAAATAAACAAACTATTGCTTAAAATTACCCTAACCGTAAGTAAACTCACATTCAGTGAAAATTTACTGTGATTGCGGAAATGTATTAAAATTTTAAAGCCACATTAAAACAGGCGACCCTCATCACATTGCTAGAAGATAATTATTTATTGCGGCTTAATTTCAGCAAGCTTTGCGTTAAGAGAAATTTTGGCTTTAAATATAAACTTTCAGAGAAGCAGGAAAATAATAATTACTGAAAGTCAAAAAATTAATTTACATTACTTGTTCTTCGTATTACGACGAAAATTTTAGCTTACACTAGCTAAAATATTTTAGATACAAGAACAATAATGCAGAAATTGGCTATAACATTAATAGTTTTTTGAAGAGAAATATCTTTCACTTTACTTTAGTTAATGATATTTATATCAGATACATTATTGTTTCACATATCCGTTTATTTTTTCAGAAAAACAGCATAATAAATTTGATCTAGTTCCTCAATTAATATGACTCTCCTCTACGAACCCCCAAACAGTCAGTCAATCTTACTCGTATAAATCAGCGTCGTTTGTATTGTATTGTTCCAAATCTGAGGCGTATAACAACACTAAATAACTGCCTCAGAATGCATTTCAGTCCCTAAAGCCCGTTGAATAGGGTTTGAATTCGACAAAAATATTCCCATCTAGGAATTCAGTGTCCCAATAGACCATCTATCTAATTTTGACTCGAAACATCAGCGACTAACGTAACGGAAATACCCATTCTTTTCAGATACAACGCATCTCAATGATAATGATGATATTTATATCGGTATTATGGTACATTGTTCTTATTTTATCATTCTATGATTTTAGTCATCATTTATTACTCTAGCTTTATGAAATTGGGGTAATTTCGCTAGTAGCGCCACTCTGTAAATAAAAACGAAGCTCGATCCGGTGAAGCTGTAAAAGCCTTCGGGCTAGCGGTTACCGTCAGTCATAAAAAAGGTTATGTTGCTTAGTTTGTAAAGTGCAGACGTATTGTTGAATGAAGTGCTGGAGTTTACTCTGGGCTGGTATTTTATTCGGTGCATCGTACACAAATAAACTAATCCCCATTGTTTATTCTTTGCTATCCATACTTTAGCATTTGTTTCTGCATATCATATACACATGTTAATAAATATCAAGTTACATAACATGTAATTTGAAATTTTTATTTAATTGTATACGACAGCATATAGGGACATTTTTGTTTGCAATTCAATGGCAACACCTGCTATGTAATTTCATACTATATGGAGGAATAGTTAAAGTAACACCCTACTATTGTCGCACTGCTAAGCAAAGGCCTCCTCTCATTTCTGAGAGGGTTTTGGAGCGGGGAATATAATAATAGTCTGACGCTGCTCCAACGCGGGTTGGCGGACTTCACATGTCCTCGAAATATTTCTATTCCTGGGAAATGCAGGTTTTCTCACGATGTACTCCTTCGCCGCTGAGCACGTGGTAAATTAGCATTTAAAATTGTAGAACAATTTTAGAGGTGCTGGCACCGGGGATGGAACTCAGGTTACTCGACTACTATGAAATTAAAGACGCGCACCTAGCCCCTGATCTACCACGGCTCTGGCATAGTAATAAAATGGCTAAATTATATTTGTAGTAAACTATGTAATGTTTAGTGAAAAACATGAAATTAGTATGAATTTTATTTGTTTATAAATTCAATAACCCTATTATAATTGCACAATCAACGCTTCAATTAATCACAACTTATAAAATTTACTAATGACAAAAACCAAAAATTAGAGATGTGGAATGCACTTTTCAGAACTAAAAAATGTTGTTGTCTTTACAATAAAACATGTTTCCAATTTTAACGACCTGCACTTTATTCAAATTAAAATATACGCGTCATTTTATTGAAATAAACAACTGTAGATGAAGGTTTTTCGCGTAAAGAAGTCTTTTGTTCCAAAGTCCGGGAAGAGGAATACTGTTTTATTAAAATTTATCTAGCGCTAATGGTTTTCTAAATAACCTGTCATGAACATAACCGAGAAACTTACCCTGACACAAAAGGTATGACAATATAATTCAAGTAAGTGCTTTAGTAGAAGCTTTAACAATTGTAAACTCTAAATAACGTCGCTGCTAAAGAGTTTGTGCTTCAATATTAGTAAGAATTAAATCGAATCTTAGTGGATCTATTATATCTTTATAAAGAATATCTTCTGAACTGTGGTCCATTTTATGACTGACCTGAATAGACCTGTTCTTAATTATTAATAAACAATAAATAAAAATGTTTAGTTACGTAAAGATATATTAGCGATATATATAATATTTATACAATTTATGTCATTGTTAGTATACGTGCCGTGTGGTGGGGACTTAAGAGAAAAGAGAAGGTGGTACCCTATCTCCTCCCCGTGGGTGGGGAGAGATCCAGTCGTAAAAGTCGACGGAGAGAAAATGAAAACCAGATGGGCAGCAGTGTCTTCCTGTAACATCTGAATAAATAAACTACGGTTGCCGACCCACCTGCCAAGCGTCGCAACTATGGCAAAATCCCCCTAAAATGAGAGCTCCAAACAGACGTGTTTTGTGCCAATATAAGGGGGAGTTCTATGTTCAGTAGTGGACTAGCGAAAAGCTGAAATGACGATAATGATGATGACGTCATAATTATGAAGTACAACGGCTGCAGCCATTGTAGCTCAAGGGCTAGGCACTCGCCTTAAACTTTTACATAGTACGTGAGTGACCTGAGATCAACCCCCAGTGCCGGCACCTCTGGCACTGTTTTGCGATTTGAAATACTGACTCATCACAAGCTCAGCAGTGAAGGATAAGATTGTGACAATATCTGCATGTCTGATAAATAAAACAAACATTTCGTGGACATGTGAAGTTCGCCAACCAGCAGTGGTGTGGCATGACTATTCCCGTCTCCGAACCGTCTCGTAAATGAGAGGATTTCGTCACTTAACTTTTATAATTATTAAGGCCTCGAGGTGGCTAGCGCGATGTCCTCTCGTAGCAAATACCTGAAGGAGGCTTGGAGAAATCCAGCTTTGCTTTTACAATAAGAATGCGCTCGTAAGGTTCATCCCTATAGTCTTCACAAATGGCAACAAGAGGAGCACCATGAGGTTTGATCCGAAAGATGTAATGTTAATTTAGAATTTCTATAAACAATACAGAACATAAAAAAGGAGATAGTGACGGGACGAGCAAACCGTTCACCTGATGGTAAATGCAACGCCTGCCTCTAACAAATCTTTGTGATAGTTGCATTTATGCTTGTTTTACGTATTTTATACGTATGATGCATCTTTATCGATGCATCTAACACTTCTGCTAATTGAAGATTTTATGGCTTTATGTAAGTTCTTACGGGTGGAAAACGATAGTCATATTGATAGGAAATTTGTTTCGCGGTTTTCTCTCCAGACCCCTTCAGATTCTTCATACAACTATCTGCAAAAAACCAAAAGGAAAGGTTGGTCAATCCCTTATTATATAACTTGATGATTATGGCTTTCTGACGATGTACTATATGCAGAATCATCATCATCATTTCAGCCTATCACTAGACCACTGCTGAACATTACCCCCCCCCCCCCTCATTTGGGGGATTTTGCCATAGTTGCCATGCTTGGCACGCGAGTTGGCAACCGCAGTTATTTTTTTCAGATGCTCCAGGAAGATGCTGCTGTCCATCTCCTTGTTGATGGATGAGATGGGGTGTTAGATTCTATTAAGCCGCCACCACGCAGAATAACAATTAAGTCCTAAAACTTCCAAAATGAACGGGTATTGTTGCACACATAACAGTTGTCTTTATTAACGTCAACAGACGTCAGCGACAAACTTAGGAAAGTTAATATATAAGCGACTCGTTCCTACATATAATTACATACACTTTCATATAGTAGTGAGCGTAATAGCCTTTGTCTATTAGAGACACGTCATTCATTTACTAATAACATGTTACGAGTATGTAACGTTTTGTAAGAAAGTAAAGCAACAGAATAAGTATTATTTAAATTGTAGAATTCAGTAAGTATACAACTAATAAGTTACACCATAAGCGGTATAACAATATAGTAAAAAATACAATATAAGTCCAGTAGTCAACTATTAATCGATTTTGGGTAAATTGCCACAAAATATTTCATCATAATCATCATCATTTCAGCCTGTCACTATTCAACTTCTGAACATAGGTCCCAAAAGTTTGTAGCGCTCATTTTGGGGGGATTTCGTCGTCGTTGCCACGCTTGGCAGGCGGTCTGGCAACCGCAGTTTATTTTTTTAGATTGTCCAGGAAGATGCCGCTACCCATATTCTGATTTATTTTTACGATACCCAATGGATGGGATGGGTTGGTAGATTATCTTAAGCCGCTCCCGCACGGCGGGAAGAAATATACAAAATATTTATATTTTTTATGAACCGACAAGGATTTATTCTGTATTGAATATCAGTCCACATTTTTACACATTTTTTTAAAATGCGCATCTTATATAGTCGATTTTTTTTTTACACATTATACATACTCGTATGGTTACCACAAATTCATACCCTTAAACCCTAGTGTGAAATACTATTCATAAAGAAATAATTATTTAATCAATAAACCACCTTCTACAAAACTGCAACTGTCCAAAAATGCTTAAGCTAATTTTAAATTAGTCTACAGTTGACGAAAATACATGATGATGAATGTGTATATGGACGAACATGGAACTGCCTCCCTTTTTGAAGTCGGTTAAATAGTTTTTTGTTTTAAATTAATTTAAATAACTTTCCTTCACCACTAAGATTGTGGGATCCATCAATCGTAAATATGGATATTTCCAGTTGCCTCACTCTATTACTTCGATGAAACTTTACGCTGGTACGGTGATGAGAGCGTGACTCTACCGTGACCCACTCGATACCGGACTATAATCGGTTTATGCAGTTTGGCTACATATTACTTACATAAAAGCGACATTGCGACGTTATTTAACAAACTAAAATAATAGTACAAGTACTAAGCAATGTCTGTTGTAAATATGTTTAATACAAAACGTTTTCAAAATATTTTCTTAAGAAATTGCAACGTGGAAGAGGAGGGACCATGAAGAGGGTTGCCTTTGTATTCGACACATTCTAAATTCAATTTATTACTCACTTTAGGTTCCATTTTTGCGGTAAGAACTTTTATAGGTAATAATAGTGTGAACGGGAAAATGCTGACGATGATACTCTGCGTAAATTTTGTAAAGGTTAAATAATATTCCGACACGTTTCGTTACTTATAAATTATTTTATATTGGTATTTTTTTTTATATTTCATTATTTATGTTACCAACATTACTTTACGTCTTTTTTATTATTATTAAGAACTAAAATTGTACGTTATCAAATTTTTATTTGTAAATTTGACATGATTTTAAAACTTTAAATATTTATATGAAATTATTTTTTAAGGATTTTATCGCGTTAAATTTCACTATTTATAACCCGACGTTTCGAGTGCTTTACAGCACCCATGGTCATGGAAGGACTGAGGTGACAGATGCCCTGATGTCATAGTTAACCCGGAGTTCATTCAGCTTTCAATTATTATTTTTGGTCCGATCTACGGAGAAAGAGCTAACTGTATCTTGAAGCCTTGCAGTGCTATGCTTGGTTTTTGATTTAATTTTAATTATTATAGGATCCCAAGCTGGTGGTAGTAAAGCACTCGAAACGTCGGGTTTAAAATAGTAAAATTAAACGCGGTAAAATCCGTAAAAATTAGTATTATTTAAATGTGTAGTGTTCGCGTAAATATAAGAAATCATTATTTAATCTTCAAATATGTGATATATTCGTGCCTTAAGTATATCCCATAGATGCGTCTTAAAGTAATTTACATTATATACACCTGTATTAATAATAAGTTTACAGGTCTCGTTTGAATAATCGCTTATAAGACAGATAAAGTTGAAGAATTTAAAACGGCTCAAATTTCTTCGAATATAAACCAAAAGACGACAGAAAGGTTTTAAACCTGACTCTTTCATGAATTAAAAATAAACCTTTTAATTTAAACGTATTAAAGTATTTATTTGATGTTTTTTAACAAAATAAAGCTTTCTAAGAGAATTAATTAATTATTGTTGTTATGAGCAGGCAGGCAACTTTTTCACAATCACTTTGCCAATATCCTGTTGAGAAAATGGATGGCTTAGTAATAGGCGCCGGTACCGCGCAGCAAGTAATTTCCGTTAAACAGCAAAATTAATTCTACTTCTTTCTTGTTATGTTCGTTGGTTTCACCATGCACCTAGTTATCTAGAAAAAAAATTAATAAGAAATGATAAACAAAAAGTTGTTAAAAAATAGGAAAATAACAGTCTGAAAATGTCACTGGTGGTAACCAACCTCAACTAGGAGGTCAGCCGATGAACCCAAGTCGATGCGTATGTGTTCGGAAAACTGCGTCTTGTCTTCTCGTGAAGTATATCGCAAAATGTCTAAACAACAACCCACAGTATTTTGCTAGTAAACAGCGACTGGTGGTAGGATTCCTGGCCACCCCAGGGTCAGTAATTCTGCCATAAAGCAATAGAGTCAAACATTACGGTGTGCCGGTCTGAAGGGCACTGAGAACTAGCGTAACCACTGGGCATATGAGATTTAAGAACTGATGTCTCTGGGTGACGGGTGCAGTGTGGTGTTACACAGAAATTTTCTGGGTGACACATTTGTTATGGGCAGACGTTGCACTTACCATCAGGTGAATGTTTTGCTCGTTTCGTCACCATATCAAATTAAAAAAATATGTCCCACTGCTGGGCGCAGACCTAATTAATATTGCAGAGGGTCTGAGACGGTTCAAAATATTTTTTTTAATTTCTTAGACATGCAGGTTTCCGCCACTGCCACTAAAATGGTAAATCAGAGCTAAAATTAAACTTTAGTGGTGTCCAGTAATAGCTGTTTTATATTTATAAAAGATGGATCAAGTCCCTTGTAGGTAATGAAGGTATAAAGTCTGCTGTATGTAGACTACATTATATATGTATAAATATAATCAAAGGCAAAGGAAAATAGGAATTTTAATATCTAATTTATTAGTGGAGATAACCCTCGTCAACCTGTCCGCAGATAATTATTTTTCAGAGCTTGATTGAAGCCATATCAATATTCTATTAAGTGTTTAAATGTCTTTCCAAAGTTTTAATTTCATAGATATTTAATTTGTCTTTATTGCCTTCATAATAAAAGCTTTAATTAAAACTAAATAAAAAAGAAATTATATCAATTCCATAGATATTAAATTTGTCTTTATTTCCTTCGATATAAAAGCGTTAATTAATAATTATTAAAAAGTAGATTAAATCCGCCATTTTGGAATTCTAAGTGGACACATAGTCCTTATGTATTTTGAGAGTGTTGAGAAATTATAAATAAAGCGTGAAGCAGTAGTGTGCAAGCATTACTGTGTTTCGGTTTGAAGGGCACTGTGAGCTAGCATAATCACTAGGCATTTAAGACTTAAGAACTGATGTCTCAGGGTGACGGGCGCTGTGTGGTGTCACACAGAAATATTCTGGGTGACACAGCATTTGTTGTGGGCGGACATTGCACTTACCATCAGGTGAACGTTTTGCTCGTTTCGTCACTTTATACCATAAAGAAAAAAATAAAATAAAATATTAGCTTGTTTGATATTAAATTTGTAATGAAAAATATTATATTAATTATGTCTGACAATAATTATCGCACAATATCCGTAGTCTAAACTGCAAAAAGTAAGTTTGCCCCTGAGTTGTCTTTGTTATTGTGACTCTATTGAATGGAATTTATTAGTCTCTTTGTATTTTACTCCTGCGACTTTTCTTAAAATTTAAAATACTTTGAAAGTAACAGTTTTTGAAATTCCAAAAAATAACTTTATGGTACCAGATATTCAGATTAAATAAATCGTGTACGCATTTGTAATATAACAACATATTTTTTATTTATAGTGTTATGAGTCGAGACGTGCAAATCGTTCACCTGATGGTGCGACCTGTGCCCATAACAAATGCTTTGTCACTCAGAACATTTCTGTGTGGCACCACACGGCGCCCGTCACGCTGAGACGACAGTTCTTAAGTCTCATATGCCCTTTCGACCGAAACACAGCCAACAACTCTGCCGTGAAGCAGTAGTGTGCAAACATATTTGCACACTACGGCAGAGTAACTGGCTTGAGGTGGTACCTACATAAACGGATTTCTGCATAGGAATCCCACCACCAGTAACTGCTTCCGTGAAATAATTTTTGGCAGTTAAGAATTGTCACGGCAATATTTATGAATATACACAATGGAACACAGTATACATTTTAATTAATAGCTATGACCTGATGCTGTTGTCATTATTAATTCAAGCTCAGTTCCATAGTTTGGATTGCTCGATTCTAGATTCTAATTTAACACAACTGTTTGCATCGCAAATTAATTAATATTAAATTGATACTGTTTACATTTCATTTGATAGTAGTTATCATATTATATTTCTGTGTTTAAAAATCGAAAGTTAACATTTAAATGTAACAGTTTATATTTAAAGTAAACGTTATACAAGTCTTTGTTTCAGAGGGTTCTGGATTAAAGTTAATTGATAAGTCCACGCGTACAAAGGTGGTCGCATATACGACACGTATTAAATATAATTGCAATTGTCTGGACTTCGATAGTCGTATTTGAAATAGGGGCAGTTTTTATACTTATTGTCATCATCATATAATTTTATTCTGTCTTTCGCTGTACGTTCAATGCACGGATCATCGCACCATAATTCTTGATATTTTTCATTAATAAGTTGTCGGATGTGAGTTTTTTATGGAAGATAGTGATAATGATAAGCAGAGATTCGCATAAGATTAGAATAATAAGGCAAATATAGAAAAAAAAACATACAATACAATATATGAGTTGAGTCGATGGTGGATATCTCGCACAGAGTATTTACCCACGTGATGAGATGGGGTGGTAGATTCTCTTAGGCCGTGTGGTAGCGGTCTACCACCCCATCTCATCCCGTGGGTGTCGTAAAAGTCGACAGAGGGAAAATGAAAACCAGGAGATGGGCAGCAGCATCTTGCTCGAACATCTAAATAAATAAACTGCGGTTGCCAACCCGTCTGCCAAGCGTGGCAACTATGGCAAAATCCCCCCAAAACGAGAGCTACAAACTTTTGTGGCAATCTATGGGAGAGGCCTATGTTCAGCAGTGGATTATTGATAGGCTGAAACGACGACGACGACGACGACAATATATGAACTGAAGTCGATGATAGACATTGCCGATATAAAACGTATAGCTATAGTGTAGTTACTGTAAGGGAACAGTTTTAATCTCCTTTATCATTTATATTAGAACTACGAGTATATTTCCTATTCTGACACCACAAATAAACTGTTACACAGCGTTAAGCAAAGGTAACAAGTTTTTTTGTAAAAGTACCAAATATTAAATATCCATCCTTTGAGCCAGAAATAAGCGCACCGTTGGCTCGGCCTGGGCCTTATTTCATTAAACCGGTCCCCAACATCTGTTGCTTTGAAACTTGATGCTTTTGTTTTAACTTTCATAATCGAACACAGAGTAGTCAAGTTTCGCATGATATATATAGTGATATATATACCTACTTGTTTCTTAACAAACATCTATTTATTCACACATTTGTTTATCTATTCTTAACACAAATTGTTGCTTATGATTAACAGATTTCTCAAGCAAAGTTTGGTGTAGCATATAAGAAACGGAAGGCGTTTTCTCTAAACAGGTCAAATTATTACAAAATTTGTACTTAAATTGTTTAATGTGTATTCTAAA
Source organism: Luehdorfia chinensis (assembly GCA_019845155.1). Taxonomy (NCBI): domain Eukaryota; kingdom Metazoa; phylum Arthropoda; class Insecta; order Lepidoptera; family Papilionidae; genus Luehdorfia; species Luehdorfia chinensis. The sequence continues at coordinate 245,972 of JAHVAK010000007.1, read as the reverse complement.
TTATAACCGTTCCATAGACGATATGCACTTAAATGACATTATTTTTCGTTTTAATACGAGTAGAATACCGTTATTTTTTTTTATTAACGCTATTATGACTAAGAAGTATTATATAAAGCAAGAAAACGTTTTTTTTTTACTTTCACCTTGAAGCTCTCATTCTCGGAGGATGTCGCTATAGTTGCCACGCTTGGCAGGCAGGTTCGCAGCCGCTGTTTCTTTATGACATTACAGGTTTTAATTTTCTCTCTGTTGACATTTACGACACCCACGGGATGAGATGCGGATGTAGATTCTCTTAGCCGCCACCACACGGCGGAAGTGGTAACTACATATTATAGGAACTAAAATGATTAAAGCAATCTTCTGCAAATTGAAAGTGAGAAAGGAAAACGAAAAATAAAAAAAAAACAATCGGTTTGTTAAACTATTTTTTGCGATACAACCATTTCGCGTTTAATTATCGCACTACTGCCACACTTTTCTATTCGAGAGGCGCCTTTATGTCCTCGCAGATGTTACAGTGTTCGTACCCGTCATAACTTTTCCCGTCTGATGATGCATTTGATGTCTAAATATTGTGTAGCCTCGGCGAGTAACTAGTGGACAGTCATCTCTTTCGCTTTTCCCTACCAGGATTTTCTGGTAATCCAGCTAAGTTATTAGCTACACTCGTGGAAATGAAATGAAGCAAATACATTACGTTTATTAAGAGGTAACCGTTACATAAACAGTCTCATGTCCAATGCTATTTACTCGTACAACATGAATAGTACATATATATATAGCATTCTGTACAAATCAAGCCCAAGATAGTACCTGCTCTCCGGTACTAAATGTAGGACAGGTAACTAGCTTATAGGTAAGCCCATGACAGTGTAAATTGCTAAGTGTTTTTCAATTTCTACACCTATAGACTTTGATTATCGACCAGCGATTCGTATTAATAAAAATTTGCCCTGTGTGAGCATTTAACCAAAAACTTTTTTTCAAGTCAAAGTTGTAGGGCAAAGCAGAAGATAGTCGAGCGATGTGCTTTAGAAAAGGGGCTGCTTCAATATTTGTTTCTTTCCACTACTGGGTATGGATGTAAATCTCCTTCCTCGTTACCAATAGTTGACCACGAATTGTGACGTAATATATGATCGTATGCAGAAACTGGCCTTTCTTGGCGTGAACTTCTTGGTGCACAATAATTAGGGCGAGACAGCGTCAAGGGAAATCACCGGTACAGGAGTTAATGATTTTCCGTGGTCACTTCATCTTCTTCTTCCTCTTTGGAGGGAGGAGGGAGAGTCTTCTGCCGTTACTTGTACGAACTGAAAACTCGGATCGAATTATTTTTTTATTTATTTGCCATTTCGAAATAGGACTACAAATGGCGGGCCAAATGGCGAATACCTTTTGGCATTCTCTTCCAATCAAGAACGGGCATAGAGAAATAATGTTATATATAGGTGGTTTAGAAATAATGGATTACATAATATTTTAAATACCTGCGTACTAATAAAGACATTATGACAAATGGACTTAGTCTAGATCATTATGAGCAAACATTTCCATCAACGCTCAGAGGACGTAAAATTATGAAAAATATACACATATGAAGTAGAAAACTCAAAGAATCAATGTAACAAATAACAAATCATCATGATCATCTTTTCAGCTTATCACCAGTCCACTGAACATAATCTTCTCCGTAGATAGCCACACACCAAAAGTGTGTAGCTCTCACTTTGGGGGATTTTTCAGGCGGGTTGGCAACCCTAGTTTATTTACTCAGTTTTTGAAATTCAAATGTAAAGTGCTCGTGCGTGGCAGAAAATTCCCTGAAAAATACAACCCAGTGGAATGCCAACCATCAATGTGATCACTTTTGGACAGAAGTAGTTCCAGCAATCAGTTAATACAAGTATAAAAGTACTGCACTATTAATTTCTACAATCTCAAATTTATGTCGCCGGTTATCGTGACTCACAAACAACTATTCATCCAATAACTTTACGCTACTGCAACTAAGACACCTAAATCATTATCTTCTGGCAAGTTGGTCTACTTAGAGGACGTAAGTTTAGTTGCGCTAATTAATTAATGGCTCAAGCGGTAACTCGATTACAGTTCAACTAATGTTGAGCTTTGTGTTCGTCTGTCGTTAGAGAACTTTTGCTTCCGCATAATGAAATAGCTTCCAATTAAGATTACTTTCAACGGGGGAAAGTAAAAAATTACTAAAATAAATAGATAAATTTACATTTTTGTTTTGTTTTTTCTTTATTTAATAAATGTGACGGAACGAGCAATACGTTCACCTGATGGTTAGTGCAACGTCTGCCCATAACAGATGCTGTGTCACCCAGAACAGTCTGACACCACAATGCGCAGGATAACCATCCTGACACATCAGTTCTTAAGTCTCAAATGCCCAGTGATTACGCTAGCTCTCAGTGCTCTTCAAATCGAAACAGTAATGTTGACACACTACTGCTTCACGGCAGAATAACTGGCCCTGGGGTGGTACCTACCTAGACGGATTCCTGCAAAGGAATCCTACCACCAGTAATTTTAAATCTAATACGAGTACAATGACAGTAACGTACCTAGAACATGCAGTATTTCTATAGTTTTATGTACAAGCACGGCACAATTTCAAAGCGTCGCTAAGCTTAAGATACTTCTGCACTTTTACATCGAATGAAGGATAAGCGCGGTAAATATTTGAAGTTATTTAAGCTCAACTATAACCTTACAGACATTAGACAGGGCTCTAACTCGCCTTGTGGTAGCGGCTTAAGAGAATCTACCACCCCATCCCATCCTGTGGGTATTGTTAAAGTCGGCAGAGGGAAAATAAAAATCAGGAGATGTGCAGCAGCATCTTCCTGGAAAATCTGAATAAATAAACTGCGGTTGACAACCCGCCTGCAAAGCGTGGCAACTGTGTCAAAATCCCCCCAAAATGAGATCTACAAACTTTTGTGGTAATCTGTGCGGGAGGCCTATGTTCAGCAGTGGACTAGTGATAGGCTGAGATTATGATGATGATAACCTAACATTATTTTAATTGAAATTAATAGTTATATCCATATATTTATATATATTTAGTTTTTAAGCTAACAGTATTTGCATAATCCCTGCCCAAATGCTCTTGCTTTTAAGATTAAGTATTGTCTCATTGTACTTACGTAAAACTATATAAAAAAATATGTTCTCCTAAACCTTATTAGCTGGATGTATTATTGGTGACCTAAATAGGCTACCAACAAAACATGTAGCGAATATATTAAGAACATATTTAAAAAAAATTATCTTATAATACTTAATGAAACTATAGGTCTGATTATACCAACCAGGCGCATGTTTATTTTCTTTTTTGGCGAATGACCGTTTCCTTCAAAAAATAAAAGTATTGGATTATTATATATTTATTTTTCATACATACATACAATCACGCCTTTTCCCTATATAAGTGGTAGGCTGAGATCACATACGTAGTTCACTTTTCGCCACCGCGGGGGGGCGAACCGCGTCGCCGTCATTTTGGTATGAGTCAAAAAAAATGTTACTCCCCATTGCGTTCCTACGAGCAGTATAGTGACAGCATTGCACATTTGTGTTATTCTGCACAAATAAAGCCTATCCGTGTAATACCTTAGTCGCCTCTTACGACACTCAGTGGCAAAGAGATACAAGTAGGTGCTATTCTACTATGCCGGACACGTATCGGCTGTTTATTTTACCTAAGCATTTAAAAAAAATACTACAGAATAACTTCGCAAATCAAGCCACACCGTAATTTCATAGCAGATTCCTTTGATAAAGTTATCGCATTAATAAAACGTTGCAATTTTATTTTTATTGTTAAAGTTTTGAAAATCTCTGCAAGAGACAAGCTATGAGCGAGATAAGTTTATCTCCGGAAGAGAACCGCAAAATTTATAGCCATGTAGTTTCGGAACTTTTTTACGAAAATTGCTACATAGATGATAATGTCGCGTGAACGTTTTAAAATGAACGTGAAGTGAACTGTAAAATTTACGAAAGAGTTTCTTATTTTCGAATATATATGACAGTTATTTGTGATCGTAAGCAACAAACGAAACAATGCTATAATTTCACTCGTTCATTCATTCCAGCCTATATTCAGCAGTGGACTAGTAGGACTAGTGATAGTCTAAAAAATTGCCACAGAAGTTTGCAGCACTCATATAGGGGGAATTTTACCATAGTTGCCACGCTTGGCAGGCGGATTGGCAACCGCAGTTTATTAATTCAGATGTTCCATAAGGTTCTGCTGCCCATCTCCTGGTTTTTATTTTCCCACTGTCGACTTTTACGATACCCTCGGGATGAGATGTGTGGTAGATTCTCTAAAGCCGCCACCACGCGGCATTTGACACAGTTCACTATGTGGTTCATATTATATTCGTTTACAAAAGTTGTAGATTATTTAGTTACTACCTAGTATAAATAGAAAACTTACAAAACTATAACGTAAAAAACATCAGGTGAACGGTTTGATCGTCTCGTCATTTTATACAACAAAAAAACGGTAGTTTAGGTTACTGGATTTTACTATTAGTACTGTAATTAATGTAATGATTAGCATTTATATGTAATGATTAGCATTTACAATAAAACAAAACACCCGGTAACATTTCTGTTGAACTTTAAGAAAGAATTGTCTAGAATTCTAACACAATTGACAGTAAAATGAAATGTAGTAGAGACTTAAGTGTTTTTCAGGTGTATTTTTTAAAAATAATATTCTTAATCAGATTTACATTAACTTATTCTTCTCTTCTAATTCTATATATTAATATATTATTGGATACCACTGAAAATCAGGGTAGGATCATGCATTCTATAATATTTTGAGTAGCCGTCCACGCGGGGGCGAAAGTGGGCTACTTGTGTGGCCCCTGCCTACCCTTATATGAGAAAAAGGCGTGACGGTATGTATGTATGTAGTCAAATGTTTTTCGTAACGGATAAGGTGTATTTTTTATGTTATCCAAAATATAATATGTAATGAGATTTGCATAAAGTTTTAGTCTTGCACATTTAATGGGATCGACGAATACCACCGGATATACGAGTAGAAGACGTAAAATGAAATACCAAGCTGTTAGCAAGTAATTTTAGCAATTCTTACTAATGTACCATAGCGAAGCAATACGCGCACGTATTAAAAAAGGAAAGTTTCAGCCTATAAATGTTCCCACTGCCGAGCACAGGCCTCCTCTCATTTCTGAGAGGGTTTTGGAGCTAGTAAGAATCCGCCACGCTACTCCAATGCGGGTTGGCGGACTGCACATGTCATCGATTTTTTTTTTTATTTCTCAGACTTGCCGGTTTCCTTACGATGTTTTCCTTCACCGCCAAGCACGTGGTAATTCAGCACTTAAAATTGCAATTAACAATTTTAGTGGTGCCGGCACCGGGAATCGAACCCAGGCCACTCGCGTACTATGATTTGCGTTTGCATTGCACTGCGTGCGTGCGACGCTGATCTCGTCCTATCATATTATGATTAGTCAGAATCTGGCTTCGGGTTACTGTTAAGCCTGACTGTAACAGAGCCTCATGCAAAAACTTGTTATACTTAGTATGCATTTTTGATAATATAAATAGTCGCATTAGACATTGTATCATTAAGTCTTAATTAAACAGATGTAGAGACAAGTTGTCTTTTTGAAAACCTTCAGCGGCGCTCCCGAAACTTAACTACCTTCAGGTGGAATCTCTATTCTATTACATTCAAATATCAAAACAGTATGTTTCAATTAAAAACATATTTTTAATTAAACAAACATCAAGCGCTTGATATTTTAACGAGTAAACAGACGCAAATCCTTTACAAATAGGCGCAGGTGGGAAGCAACACCATATTTGAAATCAATTACTCGCTAGTTGGTCATGAATTTGTTTGAAAATTCCGCTCAAAATTACTCTGGCGCGTTACAGAACCGCTTTTAGTAGAATTTGTTTTTAAAGCTCAAATTGTGCGACAAAAGTGTTTCAGTGATCGAAATTGACTTTAACATTTTATTTGTTTTACGGCGTTCAAATTTAAAATGGCACTGCCTATTTCACGAGGAATATCGCAATCAACAAATAGACACTGACTTCATTAACGCTGAGTTTATTTTGATTGATGATGCTGTCACTAGTTTGATTTGTATTGAATACACTACATTATTTACAAATAATTGAAAAATAAATGCTATGTTTTAATACAAGTCAATGTCGACATCTAACAAAGTTTCGGACTTATGAACTGATGTCTCAGGGTGTATATGGTATGTCGTATATGTGGTAGGATTCATATACAGGAATCGGTCTAGGTAGGTACCACTCCAGGGCCAGTTATTCTGCCGTGAAGCAGTAAGTGTGCCAACATTACTGTGTTTCGGTTTGAAGAGCACTGTCGTCGTCGTCGTCGTCGTTTCAGCCTAACACAAGTCCACTGCTGAACATAGGCCTCCCCCATAGATAGCCACAAAAGTTTGTAGCTCTCATATTGGAGGGATTTTGCCATAGTTGCCACGCTTGGCAGGCAGGTTAGCAACCGCAGTTTATTTATTCAGATGGTCCAGGAAGATACTGCTGCCCATCTCACGGTTTTTTCCCTTTGTCGACTTTTACGACACCTACGGGATGGGTAGGGTTGTAGATTCTCTTAGGCCGCTACCACTCGGGTACTGAGAGCTAGTGTAATCACTGGCCATATGCGACTTAAGAACTGATGTCTGTGGGTGACGGGCGCAGTGTTTTGTCACACAGAATTGTTGTGGGCAGACGTTGCACTTACCATCAGGTGGACGTTTTGCTCGATTCTTCTTTTCATCTAATAACAATATAGTAAGAATCCAAAGTGGAAATGGGTCGGCCATAGAATTTACATTGGTTGAGAAAAGGGTTTAGTTCTCGTGTGGAAACTTCATATCAAATACAGATGTGTGGTGTAAGACGACCTTTAAATTCCATGAAGCGACAACTTGTGACATCTGTTTATTATCTGGCTATTCTACCGCGTGGCCTAGTGGTCAGAGTACCTGACTTCTACGCCGCTGGTCCTGGGTTAGAGTCCTAGCCGGAGCCAACATTTATGCTAAAACACAAATTGTTGGTTTTCGGGTCTGGTTGTGTTGTGATTGTCCCCGTGTTTCTGACTCTGTATCCTAGCCTACTTCCGATCTTATCGCATCAGCGTTACATCGGGCGCAGGTAGGTAGGGATATGTGAGTGCCTCTGCGTTCGGGCGTGTACTTGTGGCACTATAATATCTCCTGCGCATTTGTTAGCTCTCGACTATATTCGGAAGTTGTCGCCGTGGTCGAAATCGGCCAGGAGAACATCATCCCCTACTTTCTTATAAAAGAAAATCTGTTTATAAACAATGAAGTCTTACTGGTGGTAGGATTCCTATGCAGGAATCCGTCTAGGTGTAGGTATCACCCCAGGGCCAGTTATACTGCCGTGAAGCAGTAGAATGCCAACATTACGGTATTTCGGTTTGAAGGGCACCGAGAGCTAGTTTAATCACTGGGCATATGAGACTTAAGAACTGAGGTCTAAGGGTGACGGGCGCAGTGTGGTGTCACCCAGAATTGTTCAGGGTGACAGAGCATTTTTTATGGGCAGACGTTGCACTTACCAACTTCCTCTGTTTTTGAAGTGTCAGCTAATTCAGAAGTTATTTATTACATTTACTTTATTTTCAGTTAAAACCTAAACAAAGTAAAACCTGTTGTGCATAATAAAATTAGAATTACTTAAGATATTTTAATAATTTATATTAATATTCACAGTGGAATAAATTTCAATGTCAATTACACATTTAACAATAATAACAAAAAAATTTCCTTTCTCTGTATATCGACGACTCTGTACTCTGTATATCTGTTCTCTGTATATCGAGCCTATTTCTTTCATTTGAATCCTGTATATAAACCTTTTCGAATCATACGACAAGAGTTCATTAGCAACATGAAAAGAAGCATCAGTGGCTTGCCGTCGGGTGAAAGGATAATCTCAAATAAGAAAAACATTCCTCTAGATTCACAGTGTTTTTGAACTATGGTCTGTTGCCTTTATTGTTTAGAGGCTGCATGTAAGCTCTAAAAAACACATAAAAATATCTAATAAAATATCTAATAAAATATCAATGTTATAAAAATAACTAATAAAACCTGCATTGCTTCCTCGCTATACGAGTACGAGTATTTTATTTTAATTGGTTTTTTTACGTATTTTGCATAATATCCACACATATTATTAAATAAGTATTTGAGTAGGTAGGAACTACTATAATTACATAAAAAAAAATCCTTGATCAATTTTAAATGAAAACTATAATACTTCCGTGTGGTAGCGGCTTAAGAGAATCTACCACCCCATCTCATCATGTGGGTGTCGTACAAGTCGACAGAAAGAAAATGAAAACCAGTAGATGGGACGCAGCGTCTTCCAGGAACATCTGAAAAAATAAACTACGGTTGCTAACCCGCCTGCCAAGCGTGGCAACTATGGCAAAATCTCCCCAAAATGAGAGCTACAAACTTGTGGCGATCTATGGGGGAGGCCTATGTTCAATAGTGGAAAGGCTGGTGATGATGATGATGATTACTATAATACATTCAAGGGGTCCGGCGACCCGCAGGTTACCGAGTGACCTTTAGTTCCCAAAAAAATATATTGAAAATAGATACTAACTAAGAACAACATTTTAGTTCGATATATATCTCATAATTTATTAAAAGACAGTTTTAATAGGAAAATGTCTCTGACCCAAATGTCTCTTTAATACGCACCTTTTGGTTGATTTTCACCCGCGGCCAAAAGAGGTTGTTTTACGGATATTGATCTATATTAAATTATACATATAACTTAATTAGTTGCCGTGTGGTGTTGGCCTAAGAGAATCTACCACCCCATCTCATCCCGTGGGTGTCGTATAAGTCGACAGAGGGAAAATGAAAACCAGTAGATGAGCAGCAGCATCTTCCTGGAACATCTGAATAAATAAACTACGGTTGCAACCCGCCTGCCAAGCGTGGCAACTATGGCATAATCCACCAAAATGAGAGCTACAAACTTTTGTGGCCATCTATGGGCGAGGCCTATATTCAGCAGTAGACTATATGATAGACTGACATAATGATGCTTGAATGCGATTTGTGGGGGTGTAGCTCTCCACCCATTATTTATTTAGGAGCGCGCGGGGACACCGCGCGCACCACCTCGAGGCCATTTAAAATACTGGCGGCGGATTGCCCCCGTGTCCGCTACTAGGCCCTTATTATGGAGGGTGGAGGGCTTGATAGGCTCTTCTCCGGCGCCCAACTCTCCGGCTACGGATTGGGACTGCGGCGTTCCGCTCTCTCTCTCCCTTTCCGCAGCTTCCTTATGTGAAATGATGTGTATCCTGCCTGTCCTAACCTATAGTGGACGCATGTGGTCACTGACCGAGCTTCAGAAGTCTAAGCTCGAGATTTGTCAGAAAGCATTGGAACGTAGTGTTTTTTAGATGTAAAAAGACGGACAGAATAAGAAACACAACACTGCTTTCAATGTCAGGAATTACTAAAAGATATACCTTTGCCCAGCTGAGGGACAATATACGAGTAGGTTAATTTTTTTAAATGTTTTGATAGTCCTAATAAAGTTTTTAGGTAAACAAAATTTGGAAAAGTTGCCTGGATAATTGGAAAATTCGGAAATAACTGAAGGTAGGCTTTTTCTAGGGGATTTCTATATAAACTCAAGATATAACTCACGATTCGAACGAAATGTATGCGTAATTATTTTTTGTTCGTTATGGTCCCGGAAAAGTTTTCTTGAAAATAAAATTCGGGGTAAAATTCGGACAAACTGCAAAAATCGTAATTTTTGTATGCACTCTGGATCATAACTGATGTTTGTTCTTTGATGATGTTTTTTTTTTAGGACGGTCCCGGGAAGCGTAATTTTTTTTTTATTGAAAATCAATCAAGAAGATCTGGTATTAAATGATGTTCCCTTGAACGATTTTCGACCATGTTGACAACTACCAATTACTGTCGGAAGCTATCAACTGCGCAGGAGATGTTGTAGTACCACAAGTGTACGCGCAAACAGGACACTATTTTTTTTGTACCTGGGGGAATCCTTCATGGATCGACCGGTGTCAGACTGTTACCGACAGTGGTTTCCATAGGTCCGTTTGTGGAAACTTACCTCTCTCGCTCCCTGTTGGCAGCCTCCTTCTGGACCACCACGGTCTCACAGAAATTGACTACGGCCCTCCACGTCGTGTCCCCGCTCAGCATAGCCGACACTACTGCTGGCAGGGAGAGGTTCCGTCCGATTCGGCTCACCAGAATACTCCTTTCCGATTCTCAAGCTGAGCACACCGAAAGGGTATGGGGTGCGGAGTACTGGCCCCTTTCATCGCAGTGGAAGCAGTTCGCCGTCACCCTGCGTCCGCTCTTAAACAGATAATCACCGAAGCAGCCGTGCCCTGTAATTATCTGTGTGAGTCGGCAGGTCAGTCTTTCTTCCCGTCGCTGTATCCAGGCCTCGAAGACCGGTAGGACTGCACTAATGACACGTTTATGTGCATATCGCTCCTCGTGGTGCCGTGCACGCCACGTCGCCAATGAGTTCTGTTGCAATCCGTCTAGGGAAGTACCACCCCAAGGCCTGTTATCCGTGAAGCAGCAGTGTGCGAACGTCACTGTTTCGGTCTGAATGCCACTGAGAGATACAGTAATCACTAGGCATATGAGTCTTAAGAACTGACTACCACAGTCCCCGCATAACATCGCACTGAGACTGGAGTGCCTGAAAACTAGCGCCGCATGGGATCAATCTCGTGTCACCTCTTTTGCCTAAAATTAATTCAAGGATCATGTCATATAATATACGGATATTTATTTAATTAGAAGAATATAACGTATAAAATGAATAAATATATAGAAGGACAGACAATTCTCTTTTGTTAGAATTTTGGCTTGGAATCTACAATGCTACGTAGAGTTTATGACTTGAGGAATTGTACAAAGGAAACTAACTGTATAATTTCTGCCTTGGTTACAGTAAATTGGTTGCAAACATTGCAGAAACTTCAATTAATAAGCAAACAGGCAACAAGTCCGCCTAAACATTTAAAGACTGAGGTTAACCCAATTAGTTTCAGAATTTATCTTCAAGAAGCCAAAATCTGTGTTAGATTTAAAGCTTTGTTACACCACTTTGTCTGATTTCAAATCTGTGTTGTTGTAACAATAGTCGTGTGACATTAAAATTATATTTTGTGTTATAGTTTTACAAAATCTATACAAATAAATAAAATTGTAAAGAAAGCGTGTGTCTGTGATTTTGCAAAGATTGTTTTAATACCATATGGTTATTTCCAGGATACCTAAACTCAAACACACGTTTTCAAAATGTTTGTCTGTCCATTTTTTTGTTCGGGCTAATCCCTGAAAAAACTGAATCGATTCTAACGAGGCTTTCATTGGCAGTAAGAGGACTTCAAAGAGTAATCAAAACTTATTTTTATAGATAGGAGATATTTAGGGTTCCAGCCCAAAATCAGCGAGTCTCACGACAAAAACAATCAGAATGCGGTCAATTCATAGAGCTGTTGTAAATTATCATACTAATAAAACATCTGAGTTGAGAACGGGAAAGACCCAATATAGTGCAAACGTTTAACGGACCAATGTAACTAATTTTGTTATTTATTTATTATCGTTTATATTGAAGAAATGATTATTGGAATAAAAACTTAGTACCTAAAAGTTGGTGTCTATTAATGTTATTAAGTTTCTAAATATATATATATATATAGTCACGCTTCTTTACCAGAGGGGTAGGCAGAGACCACTTCTTTAGACTTGCTAAGATCCGGACACACATCTTTAGCTTCTACTTTCCTTTGTGTTTTCATACAAGCTCGTCGGTAACGGGTACATTTGTCGTGGCCTTTCCTTAAAACGACTTCGATGTGATCGTGATACGTTCGCCTTCGTGAACCATACCGGCCCCGTCCGATCCCACCGCATATCGGCCTATAAGCCTCCTCAAGGCTTTAGGCAAGATATACGAACGCCTACTTCTCGCCCGCTTAAGAGACTTCATGCAGTCTCGAGGGATCCCCATCCACGAGCAGTTTGGATTCCGTGCCAAACACTCATGTACCCAGCAGGTGCACCGCATAACGGAGCACATTCAATCCCGCTTCATACGCGGGCTTCATACCGGAGCGCTCTTCTTCGACGTGGCGAAAGCGTTCGACAAGGTCTGGCACAACGGGCTCATATACAAGTTATATGGACTCGGTGTGCCAGATCGCCTCGTACTCATCATACGAGATTTCTTACGCAGTCGAACCTTCCGTTACCGCGTCGAGGGGGTGCGATCCGAATCACATCCCATCCTAGCCGGCGTACCACAAGGCTCAGTCCTAAGTCCCGTGCTCTACACCCTTTTCACGAACGACATACCGCACACCAGGGGCGTCGAACTCGCCCTCGTCGCAGATGATACCTGCCTCTATGTGTCTGGACGTAATCCGACAGACACTATCTCTAAACGCCTCCAATCCGCAGCCCGAACCATCGGGAACTGGTTTCGGAAATGGAGGATCGAGGTCAACCCCATCAAAAGTGCAGCCATGTACTTCTCGCGGCGCATTACGCCGCATCTCCCCACCATAGAGTTATTCGATCGTCCAATCCCCTGGGAAAAGACAGTCAAATACTTAGGCGTCCTATTAAACTCGAGACTCAGCTTCGGTCCACATATTAACCGAGTAAGGAACCGAGCGGCGTTCGTCCTCGGCCGATTACATCCGTTACTAAATAAAAATAGCAAAATGTCCCTACGTAATAGAATTACACTTTACAAAGCCTGTATTCGGCCAATTATGACATACGCAAGCCCCGTATTTGCGCATGCCTCCCCGCGTCAAATTCACCGACTTCAGGTAATACAAAATCGATTCATGCGTAAAGCCACAGGAGCACCGTGGTTCGTGCGTAATGCTAACCTTCATATCGATTTAGGGCTTCCTACCATAGCCCAATATCTAAAGTTGGCCTCTCGCCGATACTTCGACTCTGCTGCCACGCACCCCAACCCACTGGTTGTCAGTGCCGCCACATACAACCCCCTCGCGATACACCAAAACTCGACCCGCGGAAAAAGGAGACCGAGGCACGTTCTCGAGGACCCTGACGACGCGACCACTAGGGCCCAAGCGCTCTACTCAACACTACAGAAACACACATTATCACCATCATACCGCACCCGCCGTATCAGACAAAGTTATTCGCGATACCGCCGCATCTCAAGCCGGTTCTCCCCTAGCACTACTGTCATAAGCAGAAGCGTCGCTGGAGTTTCTTGCGCCATTTCTTCTCCAGCTGAAACGCATTCCGAATTGGTGGTAAACCTATGTAATAATAATCATGGTATTAGTAATGATAGTAGTAGTAATATTGCCCTCCCGATTGCAGTAACTGACCGAGCCGAGGCCGGCCCCCTTGGGCACCCTCGAGTCTGTTACTCTCGCGAACAGGATGACGGTCCAAGCCGAGGTCCCCCCTCGGGGGCCCTTGCGCCAGTCATCCATAAATAAAGGTTTCGGACTAAGCGCCCTCAGCGCTATGCCACCTTTCAATCCGGCGAAGCTGTAAAAGCCTTCGGGCTAACAGTGACCATCAGTCCTAAAAAAAAAAAAAAACATACCGGCTCACCCATTCGCACTCACCTAATTATTCTGTTTCGTCAATCTTCATTATTAATTTCATATTCAAAAATATTGTGTAGTAGGGCAGATCGGGGATGGTTGACCACGTTTTTGGTCATAATTTTTTTAAAAAAAAACTATTGCCTTGGTATTAATAAAAAATATTGTAAACTGTGCCAAATTTCATAGTCAATTATAAAAAAAAGTTCTATGTGGATATTATTTAATAAAATCCGGATTTTTTCAGTTTTAGGAAACCTCTCCGAGGTGGTCAACCTGCCCCAATGCCGAGGTACGTAGACTACTCAACATTTGCAGGGTGGCTTGAATTACGGGATGACAAAATTGAATGTGTAATAAAAATTTCACAGAAATATTCTTGGTGACACGGCATCTGCAATGGGCTGACGTTGGGATTACCATCAGGTTAACGTTTTGCCCGTCTCGTCACTTTATCCAATAAAAAAAAATCATGTTTTGCAGAATTCCATCCAGATTATTTATATTTTAATGATTAATTTTTATCTCAAACTTTGATTTCTTACGTAAACCATAAATATTTTCGAAAAAATGGGACCATATGGATCATAGTCAGTCAACCAATACACAATTGGCCACCGACCCCGACCGGAGCTTTTGCTTTCAAAAATTCACTAAACTAAAATGCTTTGCATAACAGTCATAATACGTATTTGTATACCTTTTATAATAATTTACTTTCCATTTCAAATTAAGTTTGTGTGAACTTGACTATAAATTACAATGAAAGAACAAAAAAGATGTGTTGATGAAAACTACTTAGGTATCCCAATTATTGATATTGCGCTATAACAAACAGTGAGACATTTCCTCGTGTCTCGCGTTCTGAGGCGAATGATCGGTCAAGCAGCAGGCTTTCTTTGAGTGCAACGTTGATTCTCTCACTCAAACCTGTAAGAAGTTAGGAGCATCTAGTCTACCTACACCAGTCCCCAACCAACCCCGGTCTGCCCTATACACTGTCGCAATATAAATTTGCTTAAAATTATTTCCTGTAATTTGCGAAGCCGCACATTATAGTTTCTGTTTTAATAGCGAAATAATTGATACAACTAAACTGAATGCGTGCGTGTGGTTATAACACGATTAGAAGCTTTTATCCAACAAATTATCGCATAACGTTATCAGTTAATTATTGCGACTTGCGATTGTTAGTTTAGTAATTATATTTAATAAGAAATTTTGTTTCACGCTTGCTCAATAAAAAGATTTAACCTTTGAACAGTAAAGTCATAACATATACATGTTCCTTCTGTTCCTCTTTGATAATAATTATCTAGTAGTATATTATATCTATATTTATATAGTATTTATAAGTACTTATGTATATGTACATATGTATGTATATATATATATATATATATATGTGTATGTATTGATATAATTACTTATATTGTATTGCTATCTATGTATAATTTTTTTTTCTCATGTTTTTTTTTCTTTTTATAGTTTGCTACACCGCCTATCATATGTTTATCTCTGCTTAGCCTCCGTCCGCCCTATGTACAACTTAAGTGCATAGAAGTTTAAATAAATAAAATAAATGTCTTTTTACTAAGCACTGACCCCTTTTCGGGGAGGGATTTGGAGCCGTGAAGAGTTTACCACGCCGCTCCAATACGGGTTGGCGGACTTTACATATCCTCGAAATATTTGTATTCCTCAGTCATGCAGGTTTCCTCGCGATGTTTTTCTTCGCCGCTGAGCACGTGGTAAAGTAGCAATAAAATTGCAAAACAGTTTTAGAGGTACCAGCATTGGGAATTGAACTCAGTACACTTTCGTTCTTTGAAATTTAGGTCGAGTACCGGGCCAACAAACTTTAACCGTTGAAAAGAGGTCATATTTTTATTTATGAGTTCATCATACATTTAATGGATTTTATAGCAAATAATTGAAAGTTACAAAAATCAAAGCATAACATTTCTAAATTAAAAAAAAATCTTAATTGCCGTGTGATGGTTAGCCTTCTCGGCTTTTACAGCTTCATCGGATACTGAGCTCGCGGGCCAGGGGCCCACGTGCCAGGTTTTGTTTGACCCAAACATAAATAAATAAATAAAAACTGCTTCAAAAACCTCGAAGTTCGGACTGTGTCGCGTTCGCTGCGTGCTTTCGCGATTTCGAAAATCTTAAATATTTTAAGTCGTCTAATGACCGTCCGAGGGAGGCTGCGCGCGTCCATTCGGACTGTCGACTTGTGTGTCGGTAACTCTGGGCGGTGAGAACCGCCCTGGAACACGGGTGAATCGTGTGTACGCGGTGTTATTATTGACTATTGCGCGCCGCTGTCTACGGCGGTCGCGCGTCGTGGTGCGTGTTATATTAAAGCTATTGACTGTGTGTACAGTGTGGCCTGGATCGTGACTGACGGTATCGTGGTCAGGAAGAGCTGAGACGTCCGTGTCATCAAGCACGTTTCGCGGGCGACGTTTGCGTTCGGTCGCGTTTCTGTTTGGTCGGTAATTTGCTGCTTTAACCACAAGCGGGTTTGAATGAACCGCGGCTTTTTCGAAAAACCGCCGTGATAATTCTCTGAAGTGTTCAGAGATTAAGGGCATTTCATAGTCGCTGTGAATATCTACATTGCGTTGATAGCAACCGGCTCCGGTGACAGTTCGCAAGAATCGATTTTGAACGCTCTGTAACTTCTTTAATTGATTGCCCGTCGCGTGAGCGAAAGCGACGCATGCATAGTCCATTACGGGTCTTATGCAAGTATTATAGAGGCGAAATTACTGGTGGTAGGAACCACTACAGTGCTACTTATTGTGTCGTAAAACAGTAACATGCAAATATTACTGTCTTTCGGTTTGAATGGCACTGAAAGTTAATTACAGGGAATGCTTGATCTGATATCTCAGTGTAACGACTACAGTGCGGTATTTACACAGAACTTTGCAATTGAATTTTTCCGGTGTTCATCGCAGCTGTCATGGATAGATACGTTGCACTCACCATCAGGTGAACGATTTGCTCGTCTCGTCACTTTATTCCATAAAATTACATTCGTTAGGATTATTATGACAATGCCTCACGACATTTCTATATTCAAAATCACTAATTTTATTATTTCAAAGACATGAAATGCGTGCCAGAGCTCATGAGTTTTAATGTATCTGTTTTCGTATGTTCCGTGTTATGCAAAAAAAAAAACAAATTGCGAGACATATCCAAGAAACAGTGCGGACGTCACAACTGACAGATCTATAGACAAAACACATACAAATGCTGACACAGTTTCCGGGACTGCGAAAACAAAATTACAATAAAACATGTTTCTACATATTGCTATATTGCTGTATTATTTATTACTAATATGAGTTTTGAAATATGAGACGATAAATGTTTTTGCCCGAAACGTACAGTTAGAAACGAGAAGATACGTTTGACTTCAGTTTTTCTGTTGTACAACTGGTAATATTATTATTATTCATTTGATCATTATTAAAAAAATATATATATAAGAACATAATCTATTTTTCCTAAATCCAAAACCCCTATGTCAAAATCAGATAATGCTTATAACTAAGTGTTAGGAAGCTTATAAGCTATAGCTACTTTCCCTAACTACGAGTATACTTTAAGGACTCGTATTACGGCCCATTTTAATAAATACTTACCTATTCAATAAAAAGCTTATTATGGACGAGCGAAATTGAACTTTATTCCGTGTCTACACCCTTCAAGTCTTAAGAAACTTAATACCTCAAAAGGTTTAATACTGGATATAATATAGTCCATTAAAAACTGCTAGCTCTTGAGGTACCTAGAGGAGGACCAGCTGATTAGTGACCGCCAGTACGGTTTCCGTCGGGGTGGCTCAGCTGGTGATCTTCTAGTCGACCCTACTCATCGATGGGCGGAGGCAGTCGAGAGCAAGAGAGAGGCCCTAGAAGTTAGTTTGGACATAGCGAAGGCCTTTGATCGGATTTGGCCCAAAGCGGTTCTCTCGAAGCTTCATTCTTATGGTCTTCCCGAGAAATTATACAATTAGGTCACCAATTTCCTCGCAGACCGGAGCATCACAGTCGTAGTAGACGGTGCACGCTCGGACTCTAAGTCTGTGAGTGCTGGTGTTCCACAAGGCTGCATGCTATCACCAACCCTGTTTATTCTGCATAACAATGATATGTCGCAAATTAGTAACATTCATTGCTATGCAGATGACAGCAATGGCGATGCTAATATTTCTCAAAAACACGTCGACTTTGTTAGACAAAATCTCGGATTGGGGCCGACTAAATTAATTCCAGTTTAACCCAAATAACACACAGGTTTGCGCGTTTACCGCTAAAAAAACCCTTTGTCGTATCGGACTCCTTGGCGTTGACAAATCGAGTGACGTTCAGTTTCGCGGTCACTTGGAAGGGAAGGTCAAATTGGCTTCTAAAATCTTGGCATGCTCACTAGAGCGGGACAATACTTCATGCCGGTCCACCGCTTGCAACTTTTCAAGGCGCAGATTCGGTCTCACATGGAGTACTGTTCTCATCTTTGGGCGGGAGCACCCCGGTACCAGCTCCTTCTTTTTGACGACGACCAGATTCTTTCCGATCGGCTTGATACACAGGCCCTACGAAGAGATGTTGCATATCTTTGCATTTTTTACAGAATTTACTACGGGGAGTATTCCGAGGAATTGTTCGGAATAATTCCAGCAACCCCCCACTAGATGGAGCGACAACCCGGACGGTTTTGCGGGAAGTCGATGTATGGGGGAGGCCTATGTTCAACAGTGGACTGTAATAGGCTGAAATGATGATGATGATGATGATGACTGAATTCCAGCCGCTGGTTTTCACCGTCGCACTTTGCGGCAGAACAGAAAATTCCATCGCCACCACCTGGTTGGTTGGCATTCCAACACAGTGCGTTTTCGCGGAATTTTCTGCCACGCACGAACGACTTTATGGAATCGGCTGCCGCCGGTAGGTTTTTCCGTACACATTCGACCCAGGGACATTCAAGAAAAGAGTCTCCTCCTCCTCTCAGAGTCGATCGATCGTAGTCTAACAATATTGAGGTTTGAGCACCCCTGCTTTTTTGCATTACATGAGTTTCAATATAAATATCTCTTAATCTTTTTTTTTCCCATCATTTTCTATGCATGGTTCTTACTTAATTTTTCAGGTCCATCGGCGATATTTATCTTTTGATAAATCAACTCTTTAAATCAGTTAAATTGTAATTTTATTAGGTAACTACCATCGGAGCCTAAATACCAACTTCCATTTGTAACTTCAAATATAACGCAGCTCGCATAAAAAACTTTCATCAAATTTTATTTCCCCTCAGGGGATGAATTTCGAAAATCGCTGATAGAACGGACTTTTAATTATAAACAGAAGTCTAAACTATTATATATCACAGCTTCAAAAATGACGAACTTACATACAAACTTTAAATTTTGGGATGAATTTTTAAAAGTCTTAGTGCTCACTTACGTTATACAAGGGGCGCCTGCGCAATAATTTCCACCTTCTAGACCTAGCGGTTTAGGCTGTGCGTTGATCACTCAGTTTCTTCTTTTATATATTTGGATAAATATACAAAGTTAAGATAAATAATAAGAAATGCTCTTATAGGTGAAATTGCTGAGGTTATGTCACAAACTATTCATAATTAAATTTTAAAAATTATTAATATTTATATTGAATTCATTTTTGGCACAGGTTTTAACGTGCGTTTTAATATTTGGTTCAACAAATAAAATCCACTCTACATATTTCAGCTACAAATGCGAAATAATTTTGCTACTAATACCTTTTATAAAACGGAACAAAACATGAATTTTTAATGCTTTTATCTTCTTCCGTTATAGAGTATTTGTTCAATAAATTAACATCCGCTGTTTTAGTAGGGAACAAAGTCAGCGTAAAATAATTAAAGGCCATGACAGAGAGAGATTAATTTATTAATAGCTGTAGCCGTGTTTTTGTCCTAATGGAAAACTTTTAGGTTGTATGATAATTTAAACACTTTTATTGTGATAATTTATTTACTTAATAAACAAAAGAACTTTAAAAATTAAAATGAAAATGTGGTTACTAAAAGTGTTTAATGATAGAAATATGAAATAACAAGTAAAATAAAAATTAATCCAACCAATTATCCTATATATATATTACAGTTCGAAGCTTAAACGGTTCTCTACAATTAAAGAAGAAATAAATATGTAGATTTAACTTGGATTTTAACTCATAGTTAAATAATTTTAGTTCACATCTGAATGTTAATTATAAAAGAGAGTTTTGCCACTACATCTAAAATCCAAATCTGTAAAATGTTCTTGCACAAAATAAAAAAGGAGAATTTGGACATCGTCAACAATATTTGTGCGAAAACACAGTTTGATGGTAGTCGGCTGTGGTTGTTCTTGTCTCTAACACGCATGTTAGCCTACTTTCCATTTTATGGTATGAGCGCTATATCAGGTACGGGTAGGTTAGCGCAAGGCGATGCCTCTGTGCTTACTCCTGCACTTGTGGCGCTATGGAATCTCCTACTGTTAATACTCTCCGATTAATACTAATGAAAGCAATTGACAGTCGAGTAAAATATATTATAAAAATGCAATACAATTTGTTAGCAATAACTTATTATGTGCCGTGTGGTGGCGGCTCGTTAAAAGAATACTACCACTCCATCTCATCCAATGGATCTCGTAAAAGGCGAGTAAGGAATAAAACTGCACTGTGCACCCATTAGCGCATGGTGGCGATGGCCTCACCACCTATCACACCAAGTGAATTATATTGTTTTGGTGAAACGTGGATTGTGGCAGTCATCTGCTTTTGCAGTGAGTGCCCAGTCTCTGACTACCCCTTATGGGATACAGTCGTGATCTTATGTATGTATGTATGCTACATATAAACGCTATTAATTCAGCACATGCCTTAATACATGCTTCTGGAACTCTGTAGCGCCTTTATTTATTGAATAGTTCAGATGAAAATGTTCCTTATGATATGTACGATGAATAAATATTAGATATCTGTACAGAAATATAAATTATGAGAACGATCTAAATCACGAGTCCCGATCACGACACTGACTTAAACAATGCTCGTAAATCTTTCCGGTCGTAAAATGCTTACGTTTATATTTTAAGAGTTGAGCGGACGGCGCTACTTGGTACGGTAGTAACTTTGACGAGAAATAAATGTACATACCAAGGAATTAGGGAAATAGCTTTGTCGTTGTTAATGTTGTCTTCGCCTCGCAGTGTAGTCGAAAATAATGTACCAATAATAATAAATGGACGGTAGCATTTATTTATTGTTAAGTACAGAATTTTCATTGTCATCATTTCATTACTGTGTTTAGGTTTGAAGAGCTAGCGTAATCACTGGGCATATAAGACTTAGACCCGATAGCTTTGGAAACCAAGTTTAATGAAACCACGTTTTACTGAACTTAGTTCAAATGTATCATTTGAACTGGGTTTTCGTCTAACCGATTTCACCGGCTCCATTTTGATCGCGTTCAGAAAAACGAAGTTTACGTGAAATATCGTCACAATCTAAAACAAAAACTCGATGTATTTATTATTTTGCGACATCAAACAGCCTGTTTTTATGCATAAGACACATAGGTATGCAAACAATAAACAAAACGTGTTAACAATATTTATTGTGTTTACATAGTTGTGCAATTGACAATGACAGCTCTCATAACGCGTTTAAAGAGCTGAACGTCGAAAATTGGGCGTTCAGAATTTGAACCGCGTTTAGCTTTAATCGCGTTAAGTTGATGTTGGTGAAATGCAAACAGTAGCATTGAACTCAGTTAAACGCTTAAACTTCGTTCAGCTTGAACTGATCGCGTTTAGTGTCAACGGTGAAATCCGTCCTTAAGATCGTATGTCTCAGGCGGGCGCAGTGTGGTGTCATACAGAAATGTTCTGGGTGACACAGCATTTGTTATGGGCAGACGTTGCACTTACCATCAGGTGAACGTTTTGCTCGTTTCGTCACTTTATCAAATTAAAATAAAATTGAAATTTCACACTAATTTTCTATCCAAATTAAAAAAAAGTCAAGTCAACTTGGTGCGTTACGAAGACCATAACTTTTTAATTTTATATCGTATAAGAAAAAAAACTACTAACTTCAAAGCACTTAAAAATTATTCATAGACATTACTAAATCTATGATAATATCCAAGAAATATTTTGTGAAAGAAAATTCATAACTATTTTTTAACATCTTTACCTTATATGCAATGAAGCTGAGGTTTGTAACATAAGAGCTAATCACAGAAAAAACTTATTGAAAAAAAAAACGTTTATCTAGAAAAGTTCTAGGCTATAAAATTTCGTGCCACGACTGAGATCAGAACGTTACCGAGAAGGGCGGAATTGTGAATTCTTAGGTCACTTTCACCAATAAAAAATAAACAGATTAAGATATCGACTACATCAGCCCTGCTGCTTCTAAATTTATTGTTTTTTGATAATATATAATTGTTGCTGAATTTTTGTTACAAAGCTCAATACTAAAATTTCAGCATTTTACTATTTCCATACATCAAAAATGATCCCCAAATTATGAATCCAAAAAGATGGAATTAAGTTATACACAAAAGAGTTGCAAATGCAGCTTTTCCCGACATTAGGATTTTCGTTTTAAAGGCTAGCTACTAATGCTGCTTTTGATGTTCCCTAACGAGCTCCAGTCAAATGTTTTAGAGATTTTACTGTGAACCTAATGAAAGAAAGGGATTCGACTCTAAAGATAAATAAGCATTAGTTCTGACTTAAATTTTCCTTCGTACATTTATTTTGTTGAACTGCTAGTTCATACGACTTTTAAGTTAAACTTGATAATAACATATGAATATTATATTTTTTTATTTTGTTCCCACTACATTTTCTTTATTTTAGTTATATAATTAATATGATAACTATAATTAAGGGGTTATTATCGATTGAATAGCCTATTTTTCTAAGACATACATGACTACTACGCCGCAGTCTCTGGGTTCGAAGCCCAGCTGTTGCCATTTGTATAAAACACGTGTGTCGGTTTTTGGGTCTGGTCGTGTTGTGATTGTCCCCGTTGCTCTGATCTTTGCCTGCCTCCGATCTTATCTACTAATTAAGATACAGTGTGATTATGTTGTCCTTACCAGAAAAGTTAAGGTGTAATAGATACGTGGAATAAAAACTATACACGGTATTATTATTATTTATAGTCCCGTATATCCACCATAAGACATACTACCCGGCCGCGGCCAATAAATGAAAATACAAAATAAGTACGATTGTCGTAAGACACTTAGTGAGTGAGACGGTCAGATATTATAATATCGACAACGCGTTCGAGGTTACGCCGCCCAAACAGGCAATTCCGCCTCACACACAACACACACGCTTACATGCACCCACTGCCTCAGCGGTAACAAGGCGCGTTTTTAGATTAAAGTTTTTTTTTATTTTTTTTATTCAAAATAAAAATTAATCCTGTTTAATTAAAAGCTGCGAAGAATACTCGCGGTAACTACCCCTTTCGGTACTTACGACTACAGTTAATAGGACACTATCCTCACGCACACGCATTAGCGGCGTAAGTAAAGGAAAAATGTAATGCATCTATGGTATCATGTGCCGTGTAACGACGATAAAATAAAGAAAGTTTATTTGGCAAAATACTGCTGAGGTACAAAACATGCATTAAATTAAAATACGTCCGCCGTGTGGTAGTGGCTTAAGAGAATCTACGACCCTATCTCATCCCGTGGGTGTCGTAAAATTCGACAGAAGGAAAATTTAAATCAGAAGATGGGCAGCACCATTTTCGTGAAACATCAGAATAAATAAACTGCGGTTGATGACCCGTCTACCAAGCGTGGTAACTATGGCAAAATTACCCCAAAATGAGAGCTACAAACTTTTGTAGCAATCTATGGGGAGGCCTATGTTCAGCAGTGGACGTGTGATAGGCTGAAATGATGATCACGATGATGACGTGCGGCCATTATGAGTACGTTGGGGGTCATGCCAAAAGAGTCATCACTCAGTGTATTGTCGCCCTAAGAAGTGCAACGCTGATGTCCCCGTCTCCGTGGGTGTCCCCTGTAGACAGCCACAAATATTTGATAGCTTTTTTTATTTTTTTTATTTCATAAAGTGACGAAACGAGCAAAACGTACACCTGATGGTAAGTGCAACGTCTGCCCATAACAAATGCGGTGTCATCCAGAACATTTATGTGTGACAGCACACGACGCCCGAGACGACATGAGTTTTTGAGTCTCATATGCCCCGTGATAAAGCTAGCTCTCAGTGCCCTTCAAACCGTAAACACAGTTATGTTTGCGCACTACTGCTTCACGGCAGAATATCTGGCCTTGGGGAGGTACCTACCTAGACGGATCCCTGCATAGGGCTCTTATTTACGGGTGATTTTGCCATAATTAACGCGCTTGGCAAGCGGATTGGCAACCGCAGTTTATTCGTTATGATGTTCCAGGAAGACGCTGCTGCCCATCTTCTGGTTTTAATTTTTCATCTGTCGACTTTTACAACGCCCACGGGATGAGATGAGGTGGTAGATTCTATTAAGCCGCCACCACACGGCCTAAAACATTAAATAGATGTGCCACTAACAACATATATTGTTTTTTTTATTACGTTAAGTACAGTAATAGATGTGAGACAGTCACAGATACAATAAAAAGTTAAGAGATTTGTCTTGATTAAGTTGATATAGTTGACAAATGTATGGTAGTACTTTTGGGAACTAATAATACATGGTTCGATGAAAAGTACATTGTATTTTATTTTTTAAATAACACAGGTTCGCGTAACTAATACGTAGCGTAACATATGGATTAACCTACATTTTATGTTTCAGTTTAAGCACAATTTTAGCAATTTTAAACTCATTCAAAATAGAATGAAACAATATGAATTCAATTTGACTCGATACAGTTTTTACTACCTTAATACTCGTACCAACTCTCTATTCAATGTCTAAAATTTCAGCGCTGTTTTTAACATAAAAAGCTCGATTTTTATCGAGTCTAAATTCAATTTAACAATATTTCTAATTAAAAAATACCACTTGTTTCAAATCAAATTGCATGTCAAATTATGTCGATCATTATGCGTGTTCGCGAATTTACGGGAATTTAGCAACCAAAATGACATTTTTTTGTTTGGTTAAGCTAGTAAGTAAGTAAGTAAGTAGGATACACAACGACTTCAGTCAATTCTGTCTTCAGAAATGTATCTATTAAATAAAAATAAAAACTTACTACTATTAAACTCTTTCACAGGTCCCTCCATTTACTAGGATCCAATGATTTAAATAGATTTTGATCAACCCGCCTGCAAATGATGATGGTCAACTTGTTGTTTTGCGAGAACTTAAAAAAACAAAGATCTTTCTTGTATTCGGTATACAGGACTCAATTAGGCAGTCGCAATTTTAAGTGACGAAAACTATTTGAATACGATATAATAATTCACGACTCGATATTTTTTTTACTATTGGCTGGAATATAAACCCCGGACCCGTCGCGTAGAAGTCGAGTACTCTGACAACGAAGCCACGTGGCTGTCAAATTTAACGGAATTTACGGAAACGGAAATTATGACGTGAAATAAAATACAAGAATTAAAAATAACATACGCTCGTAAAATAAATGCAGCGTGCAGCAAACTGGATCGTCTAGATTAATTCCGAACAGCAAAAGTTTCAACAAAACATCTGCAGTTATAAATCACACTGCAAAACATTCTAGTATGCGACACAGCACGAAATCTTTATTAGTGAAACTTTTCATACGCCATTAATCCCACGGCACTCATTTACCTAATGAATTGTTTTCCTAGCAAATATTATTTCACATAGAGTAGTTTTGTAGTAGAATTAACTAATTGAGTGCACTCATTTTATTCTAAAGTCTCCGAGGTCATTACGACCTAGCAATAGAGATGCCGTGTGCGCCAAGAGAATCTACCACCCATCACATTCCGTAGGAGTCATAAAAGTCGGCAGAGGGAAAATGAAAACCAGGAGATGAGCAGCAGCATCTTCTTGGAACATCTGAACAAATAAACTGCAGTTACCAACCCGCCTGCCAAGCGTGGCAACTATGGCAAAATCTCTCCAAAAATGAGAGCTACAAACTTTTGTGGCTATCTATGGGGGAGGCCTATGTTCAGCAGTGGACTTGTTATAGGCTGAAACGACAAAGACGAAAAAAGAAACCGTTTCTATTTTTTGTAATTATATAAAAATAACACATAAATATACCGCCAAAAACTTACCTTCCCGTTCCTAAAATCACCACCGTCGCCATTTGTATAAATCATAATATCATCATCATTATCATCATCATTTCAGACTATCTTAGTCCATTGTTGAACATAAGCAATACATGTAATTGCCACATAACACGGTCCTGAGCCACCTGCATCCGCCGACTTCCCGCAAAACCGTGCAGATCGTCGCTCCATCTAGTGGAGGGGGGAGGGCCGTGCTCTACACTGCGTTCCTCGGTACGAGATTACGAGGTTGCCACTCGAGAACCATTCTTGCCCAATCATGATTAATGCATTATTTTACTCTAAACAAGTTTTGTTTATAAGATAAGAAAGAAAAATTTATATAATTTCTAACTATACACATTTTAAAACTACAGCTTATAACTTACTCATTTTTCAAAGGAGAACGTCTACTGGATTGAACTACTCTGTATTGTAGACGGAACTTTATTTGCGCAAATGTATCCATGGTTCACGCGACCGATTACAATTTTGCCTAGTTTATTGTTTTCTATTAATTAAGAACTACTCAGTTATTATAAGCTAGTGGTAGGTAATTAATAAGTATTAGGCAATTTTAATAAAACGCACAAGCGACGGCAGAGAAACAAGTGGTAAGAAGATACTCGTATATTGAACGAAGAATCGTTATATTTTTCATAATGTCATAAACATCCAGAGAAATTACTTGTATGGTGGGGATGGATTTTCATAGCTACTACACTCAGAATACAGGTTGGCTACTGCCTATAGCGACATCTTTGTCGACACATGCGAAGCTCAAGAAATGTCCCATACGCCATAATAGAGCTATGAAAGTGTCTGAGATGCGAACTGTATATGTAAACAACATCTAAAGATTACTGGCAGGAGGAGACGTCCTCCCCAGATCTGACCACCTGGTCTGGCGGGTTATAGTGCATGTGGTTATCTCAACAGAATATGGCTGCCGTTAGGTAAAGAAAAAAGTTTCAGCCTATAAATGTCCCACTGCTGAGCACAGGCCTCCTCTCATTTTTGAGAGAGTTTTAGAGCTAGGAAGAATCCGCCACGCTGCTCCAATGCGGGTTAGCGGACTGCACATGTCTTCGAAATATATTTTTTATTTATTTCTCAGACATGCAGGTTTCCTCACGATGTTTTCCTTCACCGCCGAGCACGTAGTAATTCAGCCTTTCAATTAACCTAAAATTAAATGAACTTTAGGTAACAGGCTCTTATTGCGGCGCCCACATGGCAAAACTTTTTAATGCATTATTTTATTTCCCCGCCATATGACGATTTATCTTTATCTACAAATTTTAGTTTTTATAGACAGCAGCATCTACCTAGAACATCAAATAAATGAACTGCGGTTGCAACCCAACAGCCAAGCGAGATTACTATGGCAATTTTCCCCCAGAATCTATCTATCTGAAGAGGCCTATGTTCAGCAGAGGACTTGTCATGGCTGAAAGTAGGAGGAGGAGGAGAGCATGGTAAATCAGCACTTGAAATTGCAGATTGACTTTAGAGGTGCCGGCACCGGATTGAACTCGGGTCACTCACGCACTATGACATTTAAGGAGAGCGCTCGGCTACTGAACACAGTAATGTTTGCACACTACTATTCCACGACAGAATAACGTCTGTATCTCATGGCAATAGCAGCAAAATATATGATATATGTATTAAAATATATAGGTATATAGACAGTCCACGTTTTCGGACTGGCTGATGCTGATACGTAAAAAAATAAAATATGGCAATTGTTTTAATTATATTATAAAAAATGAAAATTAATTACCTATAACTATCCCAGTAACTTTAAAATTTATATCTTTATTTTTCTTAAATCATTTTTAGATAGTTACGATTTGATTAGGACCACCTTTTAAGTGGCAAAGTCACTTTAGCCAGGCAACTCCGCTCTTTTTTAACATACGTATTAAGATGACTGAATTAAAAAAAGAACATATTACTTTAACTACTAAACAATAATCTACAAAAGTGAGTGCGTGTGTGTGTGTTTGTTTCTGTATGCATATGTGTGTACTTGCGTGTGTGTGTGTATGTGTGTGTTTGCGTGTGAGCACATTTAATTTGTTTTATAGTTATGTGCATTTCAAAATCTAAGTGGAACCATAGAAATTCAATTCGATTAAATTAAATGAGACTCTCCACGTTATTATAACGAAGTTTTATCAGCCATTGAAATTTTACATTGATATTATTTTTATATATATCAACTATATCCCATCTTCTTTTATTATTTATTTTATAGTCATAGGTTAAGGTTTTATGTTTTTTTAGAACTACCTGAAGTATATATAATTTTCTTACTGTTAATAGCTGAACAGGAAGTAAAAAGTAAGTCACTAGAAAATCTGTAAGACTTAAAGAAGATCACTTTCAATTTTCTATTGAGCTCTTTCTAACTAAAGAAATTACATTTTTGGTACCCCACCCCAGATAGAAATATTAAAAGTTAATTGATTGAAATAGAGCTATAACAAATAACCTGGTAAAACTTGTCTTAGAGATTTCATCATCATTTCAGTCAATCACAAGGCTGCTGCTGAACGGTCTATGTCCTCCTCACAGATTCCCAACATCCGACAGCCATTTGCATCCATTGACTTACAGCGAATCCGTGCAGGTCGTCGCTCAATCTAGTGTGGGATCGCCCTACACTTCGTTTACCGGTACGATGTTGCCACTCGAGAACCTTTCTACACCAACGGTTATTTCCACCACAGCCACTTCAGCTTGCTGATTTTCAGAGCAATGTCGGTTACTCTAGCTCTACTGTGTAATTACGGATTCTAAAAACACCAAAAGAAACACTGAGCATAATTATTTCAATAGCGCTATATACGCTTCACGCACGTGGTACACCAGCACTAAAATTAATAATAACAATCAAAGTTAGACAATGGGAATCGAACTTAAATCACTCGCGTACTATGAATTATAAAACAAGCGCCGTACCCGTGAACTGACACTCATACTGATCATCATCATCATTTCAGCCTCTTAAGCAGCTACCACGCGGCATATCACACTCATTCTACACTGAATTTGATGGCGGATTCACAAAAGACTTACGTGTCGTGTCATGATACGCTCTGACGTCAGAGCTAGCGTGCATATCTAGGTGCTGCGACGTATTGCGTTCTGACTCTATTTCTAATCATTACAATCAGAATCATACAATTTTTAGGCATGCATATGCTTCAGTCCGACTTCTGTACAAGCCGGGCTGTAAAAGACTACGTGAAATGTGACGTTTTCAGTCAGAAACGTGTTATACATTCAAATGAATTTGCACTCAATTATGCAATTAAAGCTCTAATTGCGATTTCTTGTTGTTGAGAGCTTATGCTATAAAGGCCATTGAGTATTTAGTTTTATCTACATACTCGTAACTGAAAGGCCAGGTACTTTGTTCTTCTTAGAAGTATTTAAAAAATATAGATCTATACTAATGTTATAAACGCGAAAGTAACTTTTTCTCTCCCTCTGTTGGCTAGTTACCTTTTTACGGTTCAACTGCTGAACCGATCTTGACCACATTTAGCACAGAGAGAGCTTGCATCTTAGAGACGAACACAGGATTACTTTGTATCCCAGAAAATCTCAAAAAAGTATCACAGCACGCCGAGATCGCTCCTCGAACTTGGTTGGCTCGAGTAGACCAGTATTCCTGTCTACACTCAAAATACGCGCTAGACGAGGAGCGGAAACCGGCCCGTTGCAATCTACAATCTCGAAAAATCTAATAGTTCCCATGGGCTGTGATATATATTAAAGTATAGATAGGTTATTGTCAAGTTTTAAATTATACTGATTTTTTTTTAAATAAAGATAAGATTGCATTATTTTTAAATAAATATAAGGTTGTCTTTTTTAAATTCTTATTGTTAAGTCTACTTACACTTTACGTTAACTACAGGTTGGCTATAAGTCAAGAGTGGAAGCGTAGCTTTTTTACATCAAATGTAACCGGTCTTTGTTATTTCTTTCAGGTCATTAAAATGAAATGCCTTGCGAAAGTCAACAATGTACAAACGACATGGGTCACGGGAACTACACTTCGGCTCGACTGTTGCTAATAAATCGCGGAACAAGGCACAGGTTGAAGTTTAAACACGAACAAAACACTCGTAAAATGTTTTCGTTCACGTTTTAAGAGCTGAACCGTCAGCGCTCCGTGAATGTTGACGAGTAATAAATGTGGTATTCAGGGGACGAAGAAAAGTAATTTGTTATTGTATCGTTTTATGATAACTGAGTTTGTGTTAGTCGGTGATAATTAAAGGTTAACAGAGTTCAATGACGAATGCTATAGAATATTCATCATCATATCAGTCCACTGTTGAACATAGTCCTCCCACATAGATTGCCACGAAACATGGTCCTGAGCCAACTGCGCTCATCGATTTCTAGTAAAATCGTGCAGGTCGCCCTACACTGCGTTTGCCGGTACAAGGTTGCCACTCTAGTCCCTTTCTTCCCCAACGGTTATAGGTTCTACGATTTATATGGCCAGCCCATTGCCACTTCAGCTTGCTAATCTTTAGGGCTATGTCGATCGGCTATGTCGGCCCAGCAATAGCATTGTACGAGAATCTACCACCGCATCTCGTCCCGTAAAATCGGACTGCGGTAAATTTCGAAATGACGACGGCGTCGAATAGTGGTTCGATTCCAACATTTATGCAAAAGCACAAATTCTTGGTTTTCGAGTTTGGTTGTGTTGTGCATGTGAAACTTATGTCTGTAAAACGCACCCACGATACAGGAGAGATCCTCGTGTGTAGCATTATTTAAAAAAAGTATTATTGCACGGCCTCCGGCAGATTGCGAAATAACCATATCGTAGTTGCTAAATGTAGATCAGTTTTTTTTTTAATTTGATAAAGTGACGAAACGAGCAAAACGTTCACCTGATTGTAAGTGCAACGTCTGCCTGTAACAAATGCTGTGTTACCCAGAACCATTCTGTGTGACACCACACTGCGCCCGTCACCCTAAGACATCAGTGCATAAGTCTCATATGCCCAGTGATTACGCTAGCTCTCAGCGCTCTTCAAACCGAAACACAGCTATGTTTGCACGCTACTGCTTCACGGCCGAATAACTGGCCCTAGGGTGGCGGTACCGTGGCCTAGACGGATTCCTGCATATTTATGTTAGATTTATACTTGTGACAAGGAACAGCTTAAAAATGGAGGATATTATGGCAACTTTTTCTAGCTTGAAAAGACTAAGTCCAATAATGGACCATTTAGAAACATCCGCCGATGAAGATGATTAATAGATAATGAAGAGACGCCAGTTATTTTTCAGGCGTACATGTTCCTTCCCTTATTTTATCGCTCGAATTCACATCACAGCCTTTACTTAGGTTAGATCAAAACGCCTTCTAGGTACACACAATAATAATGATAAAAAGGAATCCTACCAGCACCAAATGCTGTGCCACCACACTGCGCTCGTCACCCTGACAGATCAGCTCTTGAAATGTTTGCACAATATTGCTTGCCTACGGAATATCTGACACTGTGGTGATTCCTACATAGGAATCCTACCACCAGTATAAATTTTATTTTATATTATTTGTTATCTCTCTTAAGACTCTGTTTTATAGACATACGCATCATAATGCCTAAAATGAATATAATTATGTAGTCTATAATCTTAAACAGTATGGTAAGAACCCAATATAACGTAAGAACCTAATATAGCTTTTATTAAATAAAGTAGTTGTTTGCGTAATGACTAAACTTTATCGGTGCTACTAAAAACCTATAACGTGAAGAGCAACTACCAACTTAACAGTAATCTTTGTTATATTGCATGCAATTTATCCACTTCTATTGAGCAGTCTCTTATCTCGTCTGAACTAATCCGTTATGCGAACTCGTAAACGTATCGTGTAAATTGTTGTGTAAATAGCATCTGTAATGTATCGCCACTTTGCCAAATGAGTGTCATAATAATAAATAAACGAGACGTTGAACCCGATTGCCAAGTGTGGAAACGATGGCAACTACCTCCGTTGAAATTCCTGGGTAGAGGCCTCAGTTCGGCATAACAGTAATATCTGAAATCTATACTAACATAATAAAATCGAAAGTAACTCTCTCTCTGTCCCTCTGTTATTTTTTTTTAAGTGATGAAACGAGCAAAACGTTTACCTGATGGTAAGTGTAATGTCTACCCATAGCAAATGCAGTGTCACTCAGAACATTTCTTTATGACACCACACTACGCCGATCACCCTGAGACATCAGTTCTTAAGTCTCAAATGCCCAGTGATTACACTAGCTCACAGTGTCCTTCAAACCAAAACACAGTAATGTTTACACACTACTGCTTCACGGCAGAATAACTGGTCCTGGGGTGGTAACTACCTAGACGGATTCCTGCATAAGTATCCTACCAGTCTGTTTGTTACCTTTTCACAGCTCAACCGAATGTGATGAAATTCGACGCAGAGATAGCTTGCGTCCTGGGGACGGTTGTAAGATAATTTTTATTTCCAAAAATTAAACAGTTCCCACGGTATTTAAAAAAAATAACCTAAATACGCGAATTTAGTCGTGTGCTTCAGCTAGTGTAATATAACGTTCGACAACCTCGCGGCCTAGTGGTACTTTATATTACAGAGCTGGGCCTGGGTTGCAATTCCGGCTGGAGCTAACATTTGTACAAAAACGCGAATTGTTGGTTTTCAGGTTTGGTTACATTGTGATTTTCGCCGTATCTTTGATACTGCACCCTAACCTACCTCTGATCTTATCGCATGAGCGTCTTATCGGACGCGGGTGAGTAAAGACTTTTATTGTGGCACTATAATATCTCCGGTGCAGTTGATTGCTTC
Source organism: Luehdorfia chinensis (assembly GCA_019845155.1). Classification (NCBI taxonomy): domain Eukaryota; kingdom Metazoa; phylum Arthropoda; class Insecta; order Lepidoptera; family Papilionidae; genus Luehdorfia; species Luehdorfia chinensis. The sequence goes on along the minus strand of JAHVAK010000007.1, from coordinate 213,050 downwards.
CAAACGTATTCTAAAGTTATCGCTGTGGTCAATAATAGGCCAGAAGGACGACACCATTATAATGTTAGATAATATTCAGTTCTTAATTGAAATAGTAAATACAGAGAATTACAGGCGGAGTCCATTATTTTATATTAATAGTGATGTGATAGAAAGTGTTACAAAGGTAATAGGTTAATTGTAGTCAAGTAATTTACTAGAAAAAATAGAAACAATTATAAAGAAATTTGTGAAAGCTTATTATCGCTTAAGCCATTAGTTCATTGGAGTGAAAAATAATTTTACAGGGTAGTTTTACGTTAAAGAACAAAACTTAAAAATAAAAACGTAATTTCGGCTTTTAATATGCCGTTTGAAGTTAATTATGTATAAAAATTATTTATTTAATATTTAGGTATACATCATAATAACTTTCGTACCGTTAGTTGCAGAATTGCAAATACGTCTAAATTTTAATAAATAAAACGGTGCAGGTATGTATAACAACATTAACATTGACCTAGAAAGGAGGACATGGCTATAAGAATATTATTCACCATGCACCACATTCTATACTTTTATCATATGAGGCTTAAGAACTAATGTTTCAGAGTGACGGGCGCAGTGTAATGTCACACAGAGATGTTCTGGACGACAGCGCATTTGTCAATACATAGTCGATAACGGAACACCAAAAGATTTTTTTTTTATTTTAGGTTATTTTAAGTTAAGGAAAAGTTGCTCTGTGAGATAATTACATTTGCCAACAAAACAATTCATTAGATAAACGGTGGCCGTTGGAGTAATGGGGTGTGAAAAGTTTCGGCTAATAAGATTTGCTGTCGCAAACTACACTGTAATGCTATATTATTTATGATTGTAAATATTGTTATTATTAGTTATGTCATTTGAAGTATTTTTTTTTTAGTTTTTGTTTCGTTTGACTATTAACTTTGAGTGATTTCATTTCTTACACCGTACAGCTTGGCGTACTTTACATTTCTAGCATGCACGTTTTCTCATAACGTTTCTTACAACGCCAACACTTGGAAAGACAGCATTTATAATTGCATATAACAAAATAATTGATAACTAACAACGGAGTTTGAACTCTTGTTCCTCCACACCACGAAATTTAAAGCAAATACCCTTAAATACCAAGACATTAATGGCATAATATCACTGAAATTGATTACTAAAACATTAACTTCTATGACTGTACTATGAAAGAAAATACACGATTGTTTCATTATGTTATTTATTTCAATTACAAAGTAACATAAGCCCGTAGTGTAAAGTACTACGTTTAAATTAATAACCCCTTGAGGCTACAATTAACGATGTGATTTTGAGCCATCGAGTTGTTGTTGGATCAATTAGCGCCAGTGTTGACCAATTAACAATTTGTATTAGCTGTTGTTTATATTAATGAAACTCCTACAAACTCGTTAATACACTTCCAGTAACAGATAGACCTGGAGGGTCAATCTGAAACTAGGAAAACATCAATGTTTTAAAGATTTAAGAAGTCGTCAATACTAGGTGCTTAGTGGAAACTTAATACAGTAAAGAAATATTCTTCAAGACTATGTAATACATACCATTTTTTTATTTTTAGGGTGAAGATGATGATGAGGACAATAGCATATTAACTTGGTTTCTCTCCTTTATAATTACTTTCGCGTTACGAGATAATAATAAAAATATATAGAGATAGTTATCTCTATTTCTTTACTTACGTTAAAATGCTGACCACTTCATGGTCCACTTATTGGTAAGTTATCACTGTGGACAATTCTATATAATAACCGCAAAACTTTTCCGTTTTGTACTGTAACGTTTTAGTTACATGTCTGCATAATTTGAAAACATTTAATTTAAAAAGGCTAGAATAATACATTAATAACAAGATTTAAAATGACATTTTAATTAGATTCATTCGTCAAATTTAAAATTATAACTTAACGTACATACACAGTTCAATCTAAATTTTATATATATTAGCGCTGGGCTTCGCAATGCATACCCGCGTTTAATCTAATGTATTATTCACACTTACCCTCCTATGACTGATCGCGACGGGACAAGTTTCTTTTGTCTCCGTTCGCGTGACGTCATGGAAGATTCGAGACCCGAGCGAGGTATTTATTACCTTCGGCCATTTCACTGGATCGACCATTCTGCACCCGGTTAGTTTAGGTACACACACGTCTCCTGTCGGACTTTATGTACGTTGTCCTGTACCTACCTAAGCTGCATTCGGTTGCAAATTCAAATCGCGACGGAGTAAGTCTTTCATATTAATCTTCATCCCCATATTGGGTAAGTGTTGAATATATAATTCCTTTTGTCGTATAGTTTTAATAGGCTTATAATTTTATTAGAAACGCCTTTGCTTGTTTCATATTTATCGATAGTGCTACCCTTACTTAATAATTAATAATTCCTATAAAATTCTATTTTAAACGCTAAAAGTATAATTCGTTGCTTATTTTGATAACTTTTTTAATTTAAATATATTAGCTTTGTTTCATTTTAATTTGAGTAACTGTAATTTTGCTTGTGTCTTTCTATTTTATTTCTTGTAACTCCGTCTCCGTCTGATTGTCTTTAACGGCAACATCACTTCTACATTCGTCGGTATTCCCATTCCGCTGTGTAGGGGAGGTCACAGTCAGACGGAATTACAAGAACCTGACCTCAATTTCTGGGACGTAATTTCCAGGGTTCGAGGTTCGGATCAAGGAGCCAAGATCGCTTTCAAGGTTCAAGATCAAGGTTTGAGTTTCGCTTTCGAGGTTCGGTCCTAGGTTCGATCCAAGCTTCAAGCGACCGCAAGACTACCTTCCGGGAAACAACGAACACACCTGCCAGCCGACCGTGACGCCGCGTGGTCGTTTATCACCGGCGTCCCTTCAACGTCACTGGCAACCCGACGGTGCCTTCAACCATCGTGTCACGCAGAACGCCAGGGGAGTACCGGACTACGTCTGCATAAATTAGGCGGGCCACTACACCCACGACGTACCATTTTTTTGTCTTTTTCTTTTTATTAAATTTTATTGTGTTGACAAGGGTAGTTCTTCTATCATTTATAACACTTTAACTATACACTCCCTTATGTCCCAGTACAGACCATACTTAATGAATACAGATATTTCTTTCATACACTGGTGGTAAAATTTCTATACAGGAATCCAAGTAAGTAGGTACCACCGCAGGGTACGCCGCCAAACAGTAGTGTGTTCAATTACCATGTTTAGGACAGCGCATAGTTTAGGACACTGAATGCTAGTGTAATTACTGGGCATATTGACTTAAGAACTGATGCCTAAGGGTGACAGGCGCAGTGCAATGCCACACAGAAATGTTCTAGGTGACACAGTATTTGTTATGTGAAGATGTAGCAGTTACCATCAGGTAATCGTTTAACTCGTCTCGACACTTTCTCATAGCAATAAAACGTTTTGTCTATTACGTACTACCCCACGTTTCATACTATGCATTCCGTGAGATGAATCCGTCATAAGGAGAATTTCATTAAAATCACTTGGTACCCGACAGATGTAGGATTGTATGTAGGACTAAATCTGGCAATGGGAAGCAGAGTAAAGGCGCGAGACGTTCGCGTTTGCTAGGCAATTGTCTAGCAAGCGTGGGCAAGCTGCACCTCGCGGAGCAACAACGGGCTATATGTCGGGCTTGTATAAACTGAAACCCAATGGTGTTCCGTCGTCGCTACATGTTGACAGGATCTCGGGAACGCTGGCACACACATCCTCCACCACAGCGCCTACCTTCATGCAGCCCCTCCTCGAAAGAAGACAAAGGCAAGACGTGATTCCCATCATGCGCATCATCATTCATCTCTTCATCGATCGAATCGATCGAATCATCGAGTCTGCCGTGGACCGTGGACGTGGAGGCCGCAGCTGCCAAAACCAAGACAAAGCTACGGTTACTGTACCTCCTTGCCAGTGGAATACCAACTTCAACTGCCGTGGAACGTGGACGTAGAGACCGCAGCTGCCGAAACCAAGACCAAGCTACGGTAACTGAACCCCCTTGCCAGTGGAATACAAACTTATAAACGACAAGACGCCTCAGGTAAGCAATGAATGCGAAACACAAGGAACGCAAATTTATACGATCGGATATCGTGTTGGACAGAGAACATGGAAAAATTGAACAAAAGGTATAAAATGGGACCGTTTTGCACCGTGTATCAAGCTGAGCTGAGCTTTATGCACTTTGTCAAGCTACTGCTCTTATTTTAAAAGACAAAAGAAAATTGTTCAATATTTTCAGTGACTCAAGATCGGCATTAGAAGCCCTGAAAACTGCTGACAATTTTCATTCTTTGGCTTTCGAAATTCGACACAACATTAGAAAAATTAAAGAAGATAGTAAAATAGCAAATCTGTACTGGGCGCACGTTGAGCTGCAGGGCAATGAAAGAGCTGATCAACTAGAAAAGGAGGCAGCAAACTACGATAGATGTCCCAAATCGTTTATAAAAAGAACAATTAGGCTGAAATCTATCGAAGTCTGAAACAACAGATACTTAGAGAGTGAAAAAGCAAACATCATGTAACTATTCAACTGTCACGTTGATTAAATTATTTCGTGACCAGAAAATAGACTTAATCTTTTTCAAGATTATTTCTAAAGGCTATTTCATTCTAGGCCATTTGAATGATATATTTTAATAAATTGTGATCGTCATAGGTAGGACCCTTTTATCTACGTTGTGTTTATTTATAGTAACTTGTTCTCTTAGGTGTTTCATGTTCTTTAGTGTGTGCTCGGCGGTATCTTTGCTACTGTCACAGCTGTGACACCTAAGCAGTGGTTCCCTGCCTAAGGTGTAGCAGAGATACCGACCAAAACTACCGTGGCCAGGCAGAATCTGCACGAGGCGGAACGTCAGCGTACCGTGGCGACTGTTTCATTTCATTTTTCATCATGTTTATTCACTAGAGAAGCTGCAAGTCTAAGACAGTGGACGAATCTCAAGCGCTCCCCCCGATACAGTCAAGAAGTCGGGAACAAGGACCGTAGTCCACAGCAAAACTGGCGAACCAGCAAAAAGAGGGCTTGGCGTCTTGCTAGTGCAAAAGCACAAACTTCGACCAAAGTGTCGCATATCAATGCGTGTTTTCATCATTCAAGTACACAGCTAAGTCCGCTCTTCGTGAATGTACATCGTACGGATTTGGCACACGTCGAATAATTATGAGCACCTGGCCCAATAACAAATAAGCCTTCCGTACGCGCCACCACTTCGACAGATCGCTGCAACTGCAGATTTTTTGATTGTCGAGTGTGCGGCATCAACATCTAATACAAGGTCAGCACGGAAATTTTCCACAGAGCATGTCGTGAGTCCACTGCTCACTTCAAGGGTATGGGGTCCCGCGTTGTACGGCTTTCGGCCGCAACCTTGAGAGTCTCCTCCCGCCAGCTACCATCCGCATGAAGTAGACGCATTAGCTCCACCAACCATTGTAATGATGTATTTTGCCATTCTTTATCTTTTATAATTATCAATCAGCCTTCAGGCAGTCCGCATTTTATTATAGTCGTCAAAATGGGTTTGTGTAACTGACGTTGAGTATTATGTATTTCGATCAAGTTTGTCTCACCCACCACCAAGTTTCCAGTTATCATTAATTTGTAGGAATTTATTGAGAAGTTTCGCATTCCACATTGCCACAGGTGCAACAGGTATCAATACGACTATCGCTAGACATACGCCAACACAAGGGCCTCTATACGGTCTCAGCAAACATCTACACTTCTGCAAAAACCTCCGTCAACCAGAATCATAAGTCGTATTGAATCAGACGCAACTCATTCATATAACCGTCACTAAAACACAATACCACAATAGTAGTAAGTACTTTCGTGACTATCACATATATGGTGCCTCCTCACAACACACCAATATGATAAATATCGACTTTGGCAAAAGTTATTTAACCAAAAAAAATTCCAACGTGTTATAGTAGCAAGCCACCAAGACACCGGTGTTAAACCATGTATCATAGAACTGATGTCCTAAGACATGGGGCGAAAGAGTTAGCTCCAGCACCGAAATGCTAATAGCCACACCCTCTCTGATCAAATGGTATGAAGGTCTAATCTACTCTATCTTAATAATTTCAAGTTCCAACTCATCTTTATTTTAGCATTTCTTACAAGAGACCTTCAATGATAGACCTTTTTATCGTATACTTTACTTACATTTATATTATATTATATTTATATTATATTTTCTCAACTTATTTGGACCACCATTTTTTTTTATATTTTATTATTTTCTTAAATCTTTCAAAACCGTAAAAACGTAATTATAGATAGTATATCGTTACAATCACAAAAATGTTCTTGAGCACAGGCATACTCCCAAGTAAGAAAAGTAAGACTCACCGGCACTTGTGCAGATAATGACTGGACACGGTGGATTCTCGCAATATTGTCCTTGAGCACGATGCGGTCAGTCACGATCCAGGGTACACTGTACACACAGTTAATAGCTTTAACATAACAAATAGATTCGACTTGAAAAAGCTAAAAAATGTAAAATAAAAGAAGATGTTCTGGATCATCCCAACCATTACATCAGATTTGATAAACCACAAATCCTCGCAAAAGAACACCGATTCCTACCAAGGATGATTCGCGAGGCTATTGAAATTAAAAAACATCCTAATTTTAATAGAGAAGATGGTTGGGTATTACCACCAGCTTGGGATCCTATAATTAATAAAATTAAGTCAAAAACCAAGCATACCACTGCAAGACTTCAAGACGCAGTTAGCTCTTTCTGCGTAGATCGGACCACAAAAAAAATAATTAAAAGCTGAAGGTACTCCGGGTTAACTATGACATCAGGACATCTGTCACCTCAGTCCCCCCGTGACCATGGGTGCTGTAAAGCACTCGAAACGTCGGGTTATAAATGGTATAAAATTAAACGCGATAAAATCCGTAAAATTAGTTTCATTTAAATGTGTAGTGTTCGCGTAAATATAAGAAATCATTATAAAAGAAGAAGATTGTTATTACTTAATATAGTTTTAGAAGATAAAAGAAACAGAGATGCATTTATTCGATTCCGTAAATTAATAGTTAAACAGGATAATAAAAGAAATAAGTAAAAGTAAAGAAAAAAAACAAATAGTATGAAAGATTATAATATAAGAAACTAGAGGTAAATAGCAAAAAAGTAATTCCCATTTCAGATGGAAAAATGTAATGTATGTGTATGAAAATATGTATAGATTGTATTACTTAGTGTATTACACATACTAAACATAGAATAAGAGCAAAAAAAAAAGAAAAGTCATAATGATATAATGTAAGTAAAAATTGTATAGAAGAAAAGAATATAAAAAAGCTATACAAAAAAAAATTAAGAAATAGTCAAAATAGCAAAATAAGTAAAACAAAATTGTCTGCAGTTTGCTTGTTAAGAAAATGTATTATCATATATTGTAACATAATTATGTATCTAGATAAGCAATAAGAATCCAACAGAAAAAGGTAAAAAAAAGATCTCTGACCATCATGTCAAAGGGGCCCTAGCAAAACATACAAAAAATAAAAAACCCCTTGCCAGAACAAAGCAAAACCTGTTGGAGGGTGGTTATATCATCTAATCTATCATAACATGATCGATTCATAATTCGACATTCCAAATTTAGAGCAATCCATTCAGATTACCGGAGACGTATCATCCACAGTTTATGGTGCTCGTGGTCAGACCGGACATTTACAAAACCTTGAAGAATACGTATTACAATACTTCTACAAATTAACACTATGAAAACAATAGCCTGACTTTGATTTTATTAATAAATGATGACGTAAGTTTACAGATTGAAGTGTAAGCACGAACAAAATACTCGTAAAATGTTTATACGCTTATTTAGGAGCCTAAGCGGTTGGTGCTTCATGGTACGGTAGCTTTGATGAGTTATAAATGAGTTATTCGAGGAATTAAGGGTAGATATTTATGGGTGTATGAATAAATGATGTTAAACATTCTTCCAGTTTCTACAACAGAAATTGATTTTTTTTGTATTTTATGCTGTAATGTTGTAAATATGAAAAGATTTATCGTTATGTCAATATTCAGTGAAACGTACATTTTTCTATATCATTAACAAAACTGATATTTTTTCTATTTTATCAATTTATAATGTAAAATCTAAAAAAGTCAAAAATTTACTTTAATAGTCCTATTTTTTTTTTCCTCCGTGTAATTTAAATACCATTCCAATAAAAAAATGCAATATTCTATAAACTATTCAACATCGTCTGCTTGTGGCTGTCCAGTCAAGCATAGGTCTTTCCCTGGAATCGCCACCAGGCCAGTCTTCGGCGTCACGCTCGCCGTTGGTGCCAGCCGACTCACGCACTGCGTCTCTCCATCTAAATTCATAAATGTTCTCCATCGTGCTATTGAAGTCTATTCGTTGCTTAAGATATACATATACAAGATCTAAATATTATTGGTAAAAGGCGATTTGTATCACAGATCAGTCCCCCCCCATCTAGCTGGTTGCTATTATTTTATTAGGCACCTCCATCTGCCAAGTTTGTTATTTTTAATACTTGTTATATTAAAAATAACAAATGAATGCTTTAAAAGAACATCATATCTAAATATTAATTTGTTATAAGCAATATAACATTAAAGATAAACCTTATTTGACGGAAACGAAAAAGGACGACGGTCCTACTTAATACATCATTATCAAGTATAAAATCTATTCAGTTTTATCCGCAACATCTTTCGAAAACTTTACTTCACTGGTGGTAGGTTTCTATGCAGGAATCCGTCTAGATAGGTACCACCTCAGGGCCAGTTATTCTGTCGTGAAGTAGTAGTGTGCAAACGTTACTGTGTTTCAGTCTGAAGGGCACTGAGAGCTAGTGTAGTCTCTGAACATATGAGACTTAAGAACTGATGTCTCAAGGTGATGAGCGCAGAGCGCAGTGTAGTGTCACATAGAAATGTTCCGTGTGACACGGCATTTGTTATGGACAGTCGTTGCACCTATCATCAGGTGTACGTTTTGCGCGTTTCGTCACTTTATCCAATAAAAAAAATTGTTGTATTGGTGTTTACTGGTGATATGATTGCAGGAATCAATCTAAGTAGTAACCACCGCAGGGCCAGTTATTCTGCCGTGAAGCAGAAGTGTTTAAAGATTACTATTTCAATCTGAAGGGAACCGAGATCTAGTGTAATCACTAGGCATATTTAACTTAAGAACTGACGTCTCACACTGACGGGCGCGGTGTAGTTACCACACAGATATGTCAGGGTGACACAACATTGCTATGGGCGAACTTTGCACTTACCATCAGGTGAACTTTTTGCTCGTCTCGTCCTCTTCTTAAATAAAAAAAAAACAACTTCTCCATTAAATAAAAACTAAGAATCATTTTAAAAATACCTTTATATACTGCAGGATGTAAGTACCGTCAAAAGCTGTATAAGAATCCTGCTTCGAATCGAAAAGTTGAATGATGCTCCGTAAAGTTTTTGAAAGTTAAACTTCAACCTCTTCTGCGGTTATTATGCTTATATATTTTGACTTAAGTTAGGAAGATTCTGAAATAAAAGCGCAGGCTATGTTTCGTGTATACACTACGAGTATATCTGAATGTTTCAGGTATTTGCAGCATCAGTTCCATTTTTAATAATTATTTCTAGTATAGTTAATTTAGGTAAAATAACATAGCATTTTTTTAAAAATAAATCAATAAATAAATTTGATTATTATTCTATAAAAAATATAAAAATACACGGACATGGTCTTCGCCACGCTTTTCCACTGCGGTTTGACAGATTTCACAACCCTTTAAGTAACATTTTTCTCAGGCTCGTGGATTTCTTTAAACTATCTTTTTTTTGAGCCGTGGTAGCTCAGGCGCTGGGCGCTCGCTTACTTATACTTCATAGTACGCGAGTGACCTGGGTCCGATTCCCGGTGCCGGCATCACTAAAATTGTTAATTGCAGTTTTAATTTAAAGGTGAATGAAAACGCCGCGAGGAAACCTGCATGTCTGAGGAATAATAAATGTTTCGAAGACATGTAGAAGTCTGCCGGAGCAGCGTAGCAAAATCTTCCAAGCTCCAAAACCCTTTCAGAAATGACAGGAGGCCTGTGCTAAGCAGTGGGACATTCATAGGCTATTACTATACTTTTACCTTTATCATTTCTTATAAAATAAGTCGCCCACCGAAGCCCTCAAACATTTTCTTTATCGCCGAGCAAGTTGCAAATATTTTTCTGCATTAACGGGTACAGCGGTAAAAAAGAAATACTCACGTATTCCACACTGATGTGGATTAATTGTATAGAGTTAATATAAAATAACATGTAACATACATACATACATAAGATCACGACTGTATCCCATAAGGGGTAGTCAGAGACTTGGCACTCACTGCAAAAACAGATGACTGCCACAATCCACGTTTCACCAAAACATATAATGCACTTGGTGTGATGGTTGGTGTGGTGAGCCATGCGCACCATATGCACCATGCGCTGATGGGTGCACAGTGCAGTTTAATTCCTTACTCGCCTTTTACGAGATCTATTGGATGAGATGGAGTGGTAGTATTCTTAATAATAAAAACATGTAACACCTTTTTTAAATTTCTCCTCAAATTTCTGTAAAAGGATTAAATAAAATTGATGTGTCTTGTAATAATAACAAAATAACTTATTTTTACACAATGCTTATGAAAGTATATACGGTCATTTTTAAAATTTTTGTAAGTCTTACTGTCTGTCTATCTGTTTGTTCCAGCTAATCTCCGAAACGGCTCGACCGATTTTAACGCTACTTTCCCTGTCAGATAGCTGATATTATAGCGGGTAACTTAAGTCTTAGGATGATGGATGCAGTGTCGGAAAGAAATGTTCTGGGTGACACAGCATTTGTTATGGGCAGACGTTGCACTTACCATCAGGTGAACGTTTTGCTCGTTCGTAATTTGTTCATATGGAAAAAAGTGAAGAAATGAACTCACTTACCATCAGGTGAACTATTTGCTCGTCACCTGCGACAAATCCTGTGTCATCAAGAATATGATCTGGTGGTAGGTACCATACTGCGCTCGTCACCCTTAGTAATCAGTTATTCAGTCAGACCAAAACACGGTAATGTTTCACACTTATTCTTGACGGCAGAATAATTGGCATAGCGGTCACCTATCAGCTCTCTTATTACCCTGTCTGTAATAAAACGGAACCAAACGAAGATAATAAATTGTATTATAAGAAACTTAATCAGCAATTTATACGTTACTTAAATTCAAATTTGTGCATCGATAAAATACGCAACGGGCGTAGACAGTAAAATTGGGCACTGTTTTGTGAGGAACGTCTGTTTTATGTAAATAAGTCTAGTACTTCATTTGTTAGAAACCGGAAGAGCTTTGATTTAAATTTATTGGTCTTAACCCTTGGTTATTTGTCTCTTACATTTAGAATTCACAACTAGGGTTAAGTCTCAGTTTGATTACCGTATTACGTAACTATAATACGGAACATAAACTTTACTAGAGACACCGAATTGTTTACTTTTAAAAACACATTATTATCGTCATCATCATTTCAACCTAAACCTACCTAGTCCACTACTAATCATAAGACTCCCCCATATAGGGCCACAAAAGTTTGTAGCTCTAATTTTATGTAGATTTTGCCATAGTTACCACGCCTGGCATGTGGGTTGGCAAACGCATTTTATTTATTCTGATGTCTCAGGAAGATGCCGCTACCCATCTACAGAGCTACATGCTTTTGTGGAAATCTATGGGGGAGGTCTATTGATAGCATTCAGCAGTGAACTAGTGATAGGCTAAAATGATGATGATGATGATGAGATGTAACTGTTTTCAATTAATTAATAACCGAAGAGAAAATTGCGCTTTGGCAACATCATTATTGAATTTATTTGAACGACGCCAGACGCGAAATTTTTCTATTTCACTACATATTTATTTATTGGTTTTCTTTTAATTGTAAATTCTTTCGATAACCATAAAATTCGATGTTTCACTTCTGCCGGGCGTCCTGTGGCGGCCATTTTATGGAAGAAAGTAAAGAGACGCTTAAATCGTCAACTTGATTGTAAGTGCATCGGCACGTCATCTATTTATTATCTATAATAGACGTAAAGACATTGTGTGTGGTATTAAGTCAACGAATTAAAACCACGGTTGTTTTATTATGTACAGTCACGAGCAATGACAAGTATACACTATCGAAAATGCTAAAACCCCATCACAACGGAATAAGGTTCAAAAGTTGTCCAAATTGTAAACGTGTCAGTACACGTCAATGAACTATAAAAAAATAAACAATTAGGTTCAAGAAACTGACCAAACAAGATGTAAATCAGTCCAAGAGAATCGGTACATTATGATTTAAGTGCTACGAAATCGACGCCTTACGGTTTTTCAAGTCTGCGGCTTCTTCAGTATGAAGAAAGATGGTGACTTTTTGAAACTAATATAAGGTCTTATATGTACATAGATGACTTCATACGTTTATATTTATACTACGTTGTATTACGCATATAAGTTATGATAAATAGTTTAATATATGTTAAATAATAAAATTGCATCAGTTAACATGTGATACATGATCAATTTTTCTACTTCGTTACAGAATGATGTTTATGATCGATCGATGCTGATGTTCGGGAACATAAATAACAAAATAATTACATCCACTGAATTGTTTTTGTATTCACAATCAGCGTCCGTATTAATTGATTAATGGGTTTTGACTTCCGCTTGCTATTGCTTGTGTTAATTGAGGAATTATCACTTTAAACTGATAACTCGCAGTTTGTCGACCGAAATTCATGGATATAATTGCTAAAGTAATATATGTTGGCATCAGCATCTTTCTGAAACATCTAAATAAATAAACTGCCGTTGCCAACTCGCCTGCCAAGCGTGGCAACTATCTCAAAATTACCCCAAAATGAGAGCTACAAACTTTTGTGGCAATCTGTGGGGGAGGAAATAAAAATAGAATTACTAAAAATGTGTATTACAAATTGGTAAGTTTGATCTTCCAGCTTGATATCGGTTGTCCCTCTTTATCGTAGGAATATTATTATAAACATTGATTGTTAGATTCTAGTTGTAAACTTTAGATATTGAAAGTAGATCTGAGTTTGAATGTCAGTCTATAATGGTTTTGCTCACCTTTAACGATTTAACTTCTAATTTAATTAAGACATAAGCTAATCTAATTCACATCGGTTAATTTGATAGTTTTCTACCAGATTCAGAGTATTGATACTATAGTATTCATACTGAACATTCCGATTATTTTCATTTTAATTCTACTTCCGTTTAGACAATTTTTCAAAATTTTGTTGCTGCCTCAAGAAGTGTTTTATTGTCATTGTGTGAAGTCATTTATTACAATTACATTCCTAATCTTGTTCGTATACGTTGTATGCTTTGTCATTTTGTTTTTGTTATTATTCCAAAGTGTACGTCGTTTCATTTAAAAAATCCATATCAGTATTAAGTCTGCCGCTTTTAAATCATTTATACTTTAATAGGAATAAAATGATGTATCGATTGATGTAATTCTAAATTCCATTATTTTGGTGAATGGCTACAAAAATAAACCCGACATTGAATATTCCGTTAATAACGAGTCGTCTTTCATGGCCTTATCATACATTTACTCATCTTTTGGGCCAGAACACCAATAACACTAAATCATGGTCCCTTGCGGTCGACCACTTGTATTAAATAGAAGTAGCGCGAAGATAGCTTATCTTTATTATTTTAAGCGTTGTAATCGTATAATGAATATTATACGTAATTAATTGTTGAATTTAATTATTAACGTAATGTTTTCTGGATTTTTGTAACAAATAACTTGTTGCGTATTCGCATTTCTAGATTAGCAAATCTTAAGATGTTTGTTATAAATGCGAATAGTTACATTTATTGGTACAAGAAATGTTGCATAAAGTTTACTTCTGATACTAATACATCGCATATTTCTTTTTATATTGTATATTTTAGACTTTTTATGACCTTTTTGAATCAGTGGTGGCGGCCTAAGAGAATCTACCACCCTATCTCATCCCGTGGGTGTCGTAAAAGTCCACAGAGGAAAAATCAAACCCAGGAGATGGGCAGCTGCATCTTCCTTCAACATCAGAAAAAATAAACTGCGGTTGCCAACCCGCCTGCCAAGCGTGGTAACTATGGCAAAATCCCCCCAAAATGAGATCTACAAACTTTTGCGGCAATCTATTGGGGAGGTCTATGTTCAGCAGTGGACTTGTGATAGGCTGAAACGACGACGACGACAATGTAATAAGTTTTTGTTTTCATTTAATAAATATAAAAGCACCGTGCTGCATTTTTGAAATATGTAATAAAAATTAGATATTTATTTTGTTTGAAATAAAATGTAGCATTTTAGCCGACTTCGAAAAGAAAGAGGTTCTCATTCGTCTGTATCTATCTGTCTGTATCTCTTCGTCTGTATATATATTTTTATGTATGTTGTGGCATAACTTCTTTGATAATAAACCGATTTTAATGCTGCTTTTTATTATTAGTAAAGGGGAACCGGGTTAGTATAGGAGTGGTTCCGTATACATTTGGCCAGGTTCTGATAATGAGATCAAAGAGAAAATCATGAAATTCAAAAGTTCGCATAAGCATGTTTGGATCTGTTGCGTGGAACTGGTGGTAGGATTCCTATGCAGGAATCCGACTAGGTAGATACCACCCCAGGCCAGTTGTTCTGCCGTGAAGTAGTAGCTTGCAAACATTACTCTGTTTCGGTTTGAAGGGCACTGAGTTCTAGTGTAATTACTGCGCATATGAGACGTAAGAACTGATGTCTCAGGGTGACTGGCGCAGTGTGGTGTTGGCGGCACATAGAATTGTTCTGTGTGACACAGCATTTGTTATGGGCAGACGTTGCACTTACCATCAGGTGAACGTTTTCCTCATTTTGTCACTCATAAGCCAAGTGATGTATATCATATATCATATCTCAGTACTCTTTTTAACGGCTTATCTTTCATTAGCTACCAATTTATAATAGCTTCTTTATTTTTCTTAAACATCAGAAAAGTGCAAAAATACTTTCCTGACGTTTAAGAAAAATGGGGTTAATCTAAAACTCGTTTTTACGACTAAAGCTATTAAAATGAAGTGTTAAATTTTGAACTTAAAATCGTTCTCTCCGTAAAATAGCGTGTTAGAAATGAACAAATATTTATTTCGAATTTGGTCTAGCCCCTACTAACTTATCTATAGAACGGCAGCGAAGACAATATAATAGGAAATTATATTCGCATCGTAGTTCTCGCACGTGCAGTGCCTTGACTGTCCAACTTGTCACCAGTACCACCACTGACACTTTAGACCTTACCTTACCTTATTTCCTATTTACATATTTATTTAACTTTCTCTGATAAACTATACTATAGCCTACGTATTTTACTTTTGATTTGTATTTACTTTTGATAAAGGTCTTGAGTCGAGCTCCAATTGTTTATTTCTTGAATCGCTTTGTGGAGGAAATATGCGTAAAAGCTCATAGAACTACTTTTACATGCCGATGTCCGATCAATTTCGAAGCGATTCTTCCATGGTAGAGCAGACAATAGTATCATTATTGGTGTTATTTATGTGTAGGTAAAAAGAACATAGTATTGCTTAAAAAATATTTTAAGAATGTTACTACTAAAGCACACGACTAAAGTCCTGGAATATTTAATAAGGTTTAAGTACTTTTGTATGAATAAGCATAATTTAAGAGTATGTTAAACCCACTAAAATACAATGAGGTAGTGTGCAAATCTCAGTTTTGTACCTTCTATAAAGGAAACAATATGATTGCACAGTTAGCAAGGAATCATCATTCATATGAAAGTAAGCAATTTCGTTACAAAAATCACTTAAGTAAATTAAAAAAAAATACATGTAACAAACAAAATGTTTGCGTCATTTTGAGCGTATTTTGAGTTTAATTCAAAAATCTGTATGACAACTAACTTAAATATACAACACTGCTCTAAAAATAGAGTTACTTTTTGAAGAAGTCCATAGTTTTCGTGGAGCTTGTCCACGTTACAAGTAGCCTATTTGCGCTGCGCGAGGTGACCTGCAATCTTAAACAGGCTCTTTGTTCCGTCTTTGTCCAGATGGTAGCAGGTCCCGGCTCACTTTAGCGACAAATCTCAAATTGTACCAATTTGATTTGAGAAGTAACGTCCAGGTGCAGGAAAAGACGAATTTAACAGAATCCTAATGTAGAAACAATTTCTTTTCACTGTAAATTTAAAGAAATGATGTTGCCCCATCGAAAATTGTTTTTCAACAAAATTCAAAGCAACGAAAACTTTAATTTAACAATTGAAGGTAATATAGAAGAGCAGTCACGTTGACGGTCAGCATATACTTCAGATTAATCTTCTCCTTTTACTTCTATCTTTTTCTTTGATGTAAATATGAAAGATCATCTCTTGAGAATGACTGATTTTTTTTATTATTGTGTTCGTAATTGCCGGGACAAGGTTTGAAATATCATTGTTTAAAATCGACTGGAAAAGTCGTAAACTTTCAATTAAAATCTCAATAAAAATATGACGTTCAGTTTTAACAGTTCCGCTGTCAAAGGGACTTCTTCATTATCTTCATTAGTAAATTGCACCCGTGCGAAGCCGGGACGGGTCGCTTGTAAATAACAATAATAGTGAGTTATAGAGAATATAAACAATACGTTTTAATATACATCGTTGTTGTTACACAAACAACGTTGTTAGAAATAAATTACAGGTGTTTGGACAATCAACAAATATAGTTTACAATAAAGACTCTATTACGTCACCTCAATTTACAGCAAGAGGTTAGCCGCTAGGGGCATGATTTATCATTATTAGTATTTCGGCCCTCAGGATGAGTAATCGAGTACATTAAGTTCGTACCCACTATGAAAGATAACTATTATTCACTCAAATCACATATACTATGTAACGTATTTAAGGTTTAATAATATAACGGACCGACTACAATTAAGCTCTCGTGAAAATAATGATATGAAACAGTTATTTTACTAATTATATTAAAAACCGGTTAAATTTCATAGTGTGCGGTGCCGGCACCACTATAATTGTTAATTGCAATTTCAAGTGCTGATTTACCACGTGCTCGGCGGTGAAGAAAAACATCGTGAGGAAACCTGCATGTCTGAGAATTAAAAAAAAAACGGTCCACCAACCCGTATTGAAGCAGCGTGGCGGATTCTTCCAAAACCCTCTCAGAAATGAAAGAAGGCCTGTGCTCAGCAGTGGGACATTTATAGGCTGAAACTTTACTTTACTTTTTTTACGGACCATATATGTTACGTTATATTTACTAGGCGAAAAAGGTTTAATTCTACTAATAGCTTACAATCATGCTGCTTGATTTTCTTATTAATTTTTATTTTGTCACATTCGAGTTCAAAATGAAACAATTATATGTAAATTTAAGATGTATTATATAAATATTTATTATCATAAATCTCTATACCACCTTTCTAATCATCATCATTTCAGTAGTCTCATGCTGCACACAAGTCTCCACCATAGACTGCCACAAAACACTGTAGTGAGCTACCTAGTCGCTCCATCTCGTGATATCCTTTTCAGCCTGCATATCCTTATCGTCGTCATCGACAATTTAATACACAGCCTCTCCCGATAACTGGTGGTAGGATTCCTATGCAGGAATTCGTCTAGGTAGGTTCTGCCGTGTAGCAGTAGTTTGCAAACATTTCTGTGTTTCGGTCTGAAGGGCAATGAGAACTAGTGTAATTACTATTTTTTGCATATGAGATTTAATAACTGATGTCTCGGGGTGACGGGCGCAGTGCGGTGTCACACAGTCATGTTCTGGGTAACACATAATTTGTTATGGGCTTTTGTTGTATTTTCCATCAGGTGACCATTTTGCTCGTCTCATCACTTTCTCCTATAAAACAGAATTTTTCCTAAGAAGAGGCTTTTATTGCGTTCCCGTACAAAACTTTTTCAGGACGAACGGGTCTTAATGGTTTTACGTTCCCCTTTCATTCCTTGATCTTTTCTATACTACCATTTACAGTTCACGTCGTATTGAAAATAATGTACGCTTGCAGGCATAAGTTTATTCTAAAAAGAGAAAGAAATAGTTAAATGTATGTTTTAATTTTTTTCTTAAGCATAGTTTTATAATTTAAAGTGTAAAGATGTTAAGATGTTAAGATTTATTTCCTAAAACATTACAAAGGCTAAGGAAATGTTTAATTGATTACTTAAAATAAGCCATTTACAAATATCTAATTTTAAATATAAGATTTTTTTTAAACAACCCGTTTGAATTTTTTTTTTATAATTTAACTTACTCGTAGAATCGTCTTCAAGGAATAATGATAGCCACATTCAGAACTAATATTTATTAATATATTTTCATAATTTTTTTTCCTTAAAAAACGATGCCGTACTGTACGATTTCCCTTATATCGCGGGTGTGTTTTACACACATACATTTCACATGCACAAAACAATTAGACACGAAAACCAACAATATGTGTTTGCACAAATGTTGGCTCCGGCTGAGTTTCGAATCCGAATCATTCGAAATCGAATCGATTCCATATTTATATATACTCGTACATTAAAACATAAAACAATATTTTTAATGAAGCCAAGTTCCTGTAGTGGCAATAATTTAATGACAATATACAGAATAATCCTCACTTTCAATACCTTTATATTAAGAAAGTCAAAAGTTTATTACGAATTGTATTGAGGTACAAGTAATGATTTTTTTATAGGGTTCGGCAAAAACCTTTCCCTGCGAGATCAAACGTCCCACAATTTACCTAAAAGCATAGATCACAAACGTTTTAGGACATCAAACTACAACTGCTTGGATTTGCAAATCGCTTATTGTGAAAGAAAACTAAGTGCAAATAAATTAAGAAAAGTCTAATGTTTCAGAGTATGCGACATTTGTAAATGCACTTGTAGTAAACGTAATCCATATATACAGTCACACCTTTTTCCTATATAGGCAGAGGCTACTAACATAGCCCATTTTCCGACCTCGCAAGAAACGAGACGTGACGAGCGATCAAGCCAATTTGTTTAACTCAAAATATACTTCTTATTGTAAAAAAAAAGTAACAGCTAAAGTGAACAGGCTATTTAATTGTACCTCTGGTGAGCACTAGTCTCTTCTCGTTTCTGAGGTATTGGAGCCGGGAAGTGTCCGCCACGGTGCTCCAAATCGGGTTGGCGGCCTTCACCTATTCTCGAAATATTTTTATATTTATGCTTTGCGCGTTTACCACGCACCATCAGCACTTAAAATTGCAGAATAATTTTGGAGGTTTTGTGTATGAAGGAAGATAAACTGACTTTAACAGTTTACGTTAAAGTAAAATAGTTTTAATTTTTGAATATAAGACTTTCAAAGCAGTACTGCCATGAAAAGCCTGCATATCCATTCTAATATTATATATATATATTTTTTGTATAAAGTGATGAAACGAGGGAAACGTTCACCTGATGGTAAGTGCGATGTCTACCCATAACAAATGCTGTATCATCCAGAACATTTCTGTGTGACACCACACTGCGCTCGTCACCCAGAGACATCAGTTCTTAAGTCTCATGTGCCCAGTAATAACGCTAGCTCTTAGCGCCATTCGAACCGTAACACAGTAATGTTTGCACAATACTGCTTCACGGCAGAACAACTGGCACTGAGGTGGTACCTACCTAGACGGATTCGTGCATAGAAATCAAACCACCTAAAACAAATCGCAGGTAGAGTAAATGTGGTGTTAAAGAACTCACGTCTCAGTAGGAACATACACTGATTGATGTCGATAATTCCATACTTATATTATAAATGGGAAAGTTTATCTCTATGTACCTCGATCCAGACGTAGATACTTTTTTTTAGATGGACGTAGGATACTTTTTACATCAGAACTTCAAATACTCGTAGTTCTCACAGCGTATTTTAAAAAACCCATATCCACGGACAAATACGCGGGCATCAGCTAGTTGCGAATTAAATAAATGCAAGTAGCAATTCTATAAGCAATTAAACCAAAATTTTACTTCATCAACTCATCTGGAATGTTCATCATTTTGCTACACAGAATGGGGTCATCACTAATGATTCAGTAAGCAGTGGAAGGCAGTCTTGATTTACACTACCCCTATTTACAACTTGGGGCCGACCGCGACGGGCCTTGATATAGTGTTATCGGTGTTCAGGACCGTAAAACAAATGAATGTGCCCCAGATAATCTATGAAGAATGACCGCTACATTTAGTAAATTAAATCTGGTATCTGTCGTTACATTTGATCGTATTAATTTGACAAATTTTAACCAAATACTGACGAATCGAATGTTCAGCATAGAAATGTATAAAACATTATTCCAAAGGTTTTTCAATGAATGTTACTCTGAAGGACAATCTTTAGAAATTACGAGTAATTACTAGACAGAAAAATGTAATAGTATTTACCAGCTTATTCAAACCTTTCTCGATAAATATTTATTTCTTTATTCTTTATTTCTACGCTCTTTAGATTCTAAGCTAACAGTGGGAGGACTTAATAGAAATGAAAATAAATTTAAAATTAATTATTCAATTTTCCACGTAGGATATATAAAATTAATTTGACAAACGTTACACAAATGTACCCAATCTGACGAAGTTAATCTGATGGAGAAGAAACGGACAGAAGAAACTCCGCAGATATTATATCTTAATAACATTCCTTCACCATTACCTGTTAAAGTACTTGGTTTAAAAATTGTTCAGTTTAAATCCTAATAAATAATTGGACTTTAGTGTGACTGGTATAAATAACATACTAATGCTATACGAGTAAATGCGAAAGTAACTCTCTCTGTGTCCCTCTGTCCGTTTGTTACCTTTTTACGGTTCAACCGTTGAACCGATCTTGACGAAATTTAGCACAGAGATAGCTTGCATCCAGGAGATAGACATACTTTTTATCCTGGATAATCAAAAAGTTTAATATGTGTGTGTTAGCACAAAGATTTACCAATTTATTTATCATTAAAATAATCTGCTCCCCGTTGTAAAGACCAGGCAAAATCTTAAGTAACCTTATTGTACAAAACTTCGTATGCCTTCATCTTTCCCTGATATTGCTGGTTTTTTTAATGTATTGACCCAGCAAATGGTGTCTTCGAAGATTCGAGGATTTTGCGTTAAAATGACATAGATTTCTATTTTGTTGTCTTTAATATGACATACATCCTTTCAGCCTGTCACTAGTCCACTGCTGAACTTAGGCTCCTCCATAGATTGCCATAAAAGTTTATAGTTCTTATTCCGGGGCATTTTGCCATAGTTGCCTTGCTTGGCATGCGGGTTGGCAACCGCAGTTTATTTATTCAGATGTTCCAGGAAGATGCTGCTGCCCATCTTCAGGTTTTGATTTTCCCTCTGTCGACTTTTACGACACCCACAGGATGAGATGGGGTACCCCCCCCCCCCATTCTCTTAAGCCGCTACCACACGGCAGATACATAGATAACTTGTGGTATAAGTACGAGTATCTGTGTATTTGTGTATAGAACATTGTGGTTGCGATGTATTGTAACGCTTTCTAAGACTTTGACGAGCGTCTATCGATCGTATACATACATACATTTTAATCAACGTTAATATTTGTACTTTTCGACTATCTTATCTCTCTGATGAAGTTTAATTGAACACAAAAAAAAAACAAATAAAATTCTTGTTTCTTGCCCGCGGCTAATAAAGATACGATAAAGATATATATAATAGCACTGTAATATCTCCTCCGCACTTAATAAATTTTGACAGTACTCGTTATTTGTTTATTTATTTAATAATTTATGTAACACACACAAACATTGATTACAAAGAAAACAGTATGAAGAAATTTAGTACAAAGGCACAGCTTATTTCATTTAGATATTTCTTCCAGCAGGCCTGACGCTGGGCAGTTTAAAAGAGATGAAGACTTAGCACTCTTTACTTATCGCCGTGGTCAAAGATGCTAGGAGGACATCAGTTACTGTGCATATCAGACTAAAGAATTGACGTCTCAGGAAGCAGGCGCTGTGTGGTGCCACAGATAATTATTCCAGATGACACAGCATTTGTTATGGGTAAACGTTACACTCACCACCACCATGGATAAAGGTTTTGTTCGTCTCGTCACATTCTCCTATAAAAAATTAAAATAATATATTTTGCTTTTTATTATAATTAGATAACAAAAAACGATTAATGTTGTTCACAACACTGTCATTTCAGTGCATCACAAGTCCACTGTTGAACATACGCCTCCCCCGTAGATTGCCATAAAACAATGTCCTTAGTCATTTGCATTTATCGACTTCCCGCAAAACCGTACAGGTTGTCGCTACATCCAGTCGGGAGTCGCCATCTAGTCATTATCTACATACTAACCTAAAAAAAACACTCGAACCAACCAATAAATAACCTACTTCTTACAAAGTCAATGAATACACATATTGGTTACAAGATACAGCTACACACTAAACATTTTAATATTCCTCAAATATATGTGGAAACACGAAATTTTGCACTGGATTTGCGAAAGCGTCCACAACGTTTTAACCTGAAACATAGTCGTTGTGGTTAACCTACTCGCCATATTTGTTACGGTTAAGTTTAACGCGGTCGGTTTACCAGAACAAATTGTTACTAGCCTACATTATCCCGCTCCGGATTAAAAGTGTTTCATTTGTGATAAAAAACAAAGTTATGATTTTAATAAAATTCCTTTTTAACCACTGCATTCGCTTAAGTACGGGGAAGTAAAAGGAAATTTTAAAACACTGAAGGCATGGCCAGCTACAAATATGGTTTATAATAAAAATGAATAAACAATGCGCACAAGATATAATTAATTTATAAGTAATCTGTGTATATACTATGCTGTGCTTTGTATGGCTTCCCCATCGTATCGTATATTTGAATCGGATTTTGGGGTTACAAATTTTTTGCGCGGGACCCTAATAATTTCTCTAAAATTAAACTAGCCTAAGTTACCCGCTATAATATATGCTGTCTATCAGTGGAAGTCCCTTTGAAATCGGTCTAGCCCTTTCTGGGATTAACCGAAACAAACAAACAGACAGACAGACAAACATTTTAAGAATTGTTTTTTTCTTATGAGTACCGTATATACTCTTATAAGCATTGAGTAAAAAGCTGTTATCTTGTTATTACAAACAGACAAACAGATTTATGTGTATGTATAGATAACCGATTTACCACTATCTGACTCATCACAATATATACGAAACTACAAGATATATTGATTTAAAATTTGGCGAACATATTCCTTTCTCGACATAAACACCCGCTAAGGACGGATTTTATGACCATTTACTCCTTAATGTGGAAACGAGCTGGTGCTGTTTTCTCGCGTGGACGGGTGCTGTTTTTTCTATATACAGACTTTAACATGACAATAACTTCCGTGCGAAGCCGAGCAAGTCAGCTGATAATCTATACAATTTATTCACGCAACTTTTGTGCTTATTGTGATCAATATTTGGCTTATATAATGTACGTATACACTTAGTATGCGTTGCAAGTGCAACCTGCATTTTAATTCTTTATCACGGTTAGATGAACATGTTTTTCATCATCATCATCATTTCAGCCTATCACTAGTCCACTGCTGAACATAGGCCTCCCCCACAGATTGCCACAAGTTTGAGGGGCAATCTGTGGGGATGTCCTCATTTTGGAGGGATTTTGCGACAGTTGCCACGCTTGGCAGGCGAGTTGGCAACCGCCGTTTAGTTATTCGGATGTTCCAGGAAGATGCTGCTGCCAATTTTCTGGTTTAAATTTTCCCTCTGTCGACTTTTACGACACCCACGGGTTGAGATGGGGTGGTAGATTCTCTTAGGCCGCTACCACACGGCAACATGGGTTTAGGCGACAAGTACTGCGTAATATGAAGTCAAATGTGTGCTACCGTTAATCTTTTAATAGTCTGAGCAGATAGAAGTATGCAAACTATGCTGTCCTTCATGGGCCTATTAGCACCCTTAATCCATTCTAATATTATAAATGCGAAAGTAACTCTATCTGTCCCTCTATCTGTTTATCACCTCACCTTTACACGGCTCAATCGATGAACTGATCTTGATGAAATTCGGCACAGAGGTAGTTTGCGTCTTAGAGACGGACATAGGATACTTTTTATTTCGGTACCGTCATTTTTCTGAAACTAAAAAATAAATTAAAAAAAAATTGACGTCACGGTATTCTAAAAAAAATTAATTCAAGTGGACATAGTCGCGGGCTTCAGCTAGTACGTTATAAAATGATTAGCAAATCCTAAGGACGAGTAGTCTTTAACATCCTCAGTCCATAATATATCTAAAAGTATAAACTATATAAAATGTTATGTTCCGTAGACTAGCGATCTAATATCACGAGCCCGTCCCATTGGTTGGATCCATGATACCTACTCGACTGCAATTAACTTGTCTTCCGATGCCCGAGGCTACCGACAAATCACTTTTTACTCGTCCTAACGGACATGGTTTACTAGCCACAGACTAAAAACCTTACGAACCGAAGCCGTTTAAATAGGAACGGCATGAGAAAAAAGTATACTGACAATTTTTTATCTACATCGTTAGGGTAGGGCGGCTACATTTGGTACATCAAACCCTATATAAGGTAATAGCCATAAAATTACGTATAAGGGGCTTCGCCCGGGCAGTTATCGAATCACTCCGGAATGCATAGGATATTTTGCGCCTCTATGAAAATGGCTTGGCTGAATCAATTTGCTGACAATTGCTTGGGGGACCGGTATAGTAGTTTTATTAAAGTTTTTGTTGTTGTCTTATTCGCTGCAATTGAATCATAGATCTTCAGTTTTTTTTTATTTACTCGTATCTCCATTAAATAGTGCAAATTGTTTAAAGAACTATATATGGTGTCCTAAATTTTAAGGAATGATGTTCATTAGTAGAATCTGAAATAAAGCTCTATATAGAAACTCGTGATCTGATGATGATGTTCTCCTAGACGATTTCGACCACGGCGACAACTGCCGACTACTGTCGAGAGCCATTAACTGCGCAGGAGATATTATAGTGCCACAAATGTACGCGCAATCACTCGTCCCAACCTACCCGCGCCCGATGTAACGCTGATGCGATAAGATCGGAGGTAGGCTAGGATGCAGTGACAGAAACACGGGGACAATCAAAACACAACCAGACCCGAAAACCAACAATTTATGTTTTAGCACAAATGTTGGCTCCGGCTGGGATTCGAACCCAGGTCCCGCGGCTTAGAAGTCAGCTACTCTGACCACTAGGCCACGCGTGATCGAACAGTAAAACGTCGATCATGAAAAATAATTTTCTGGAATATATTGATTTACTTATTATTTTTAAAAAAGAAAGTAAAGCGGAAAGAATTTCAATTATACATATCATCAGATATTGTTTCATTGAAGCTTACTCGTTATAAGGAGATTGTAGTCGACGGATTAAGAGATTAGAGAAAATTGAATTGACTTCAGAGTAAGGGATAAAAATAACGTGAAAAGTAAACCTAATTCGAAGCAGTGATGAAAAAACCAATTTTTATTTGTAAGCTCTATTCGTTCTATTTTATGATATCATATTCGGTAAAACAATTGAACAAATTGAATTTAATTGAACACGAATGGATTATAAAAAAATATATTTGTAATGATGAATATGTAGGAATCCGTCTAGGTAGGTACTACCCCAGGGCCAGCTATTCTGCCGTGAAGCAGTAGTGTGCAAACATTACTGTGTTTCGGTTAGAAGGGCACTGTAAGCTATCGTAATCACTGGGCATATGAGACTTAAGAACTGATGTCTAAGGGTGACAGGCGCGTTGTGATGTCACACTGTTCTGGGTGACACAGCATTTGTTATGGGCAGACGTTGCACTAACCATCAGGTGAAAGTTTTGCTCGTTCCGTCACTTTTATCAAATAAAAAAAAACTTACTCTTAACGTGTTTTAATATGTAGATTTCTATTGATTATATAAGAAAATTTTTGACACTCCAAAAAGATGCCGCCCTCTTTTATTCAATTCTCTTTCTCTCTCTAAATTCTCTAAAGTGTGTTTTTTTATTGGATAAAGTGACGAGACGAGCAAAACTTTCACCTGATGGTAAGTGCAACGTCTGCCTATAACAAATACAGAGAAAAATTGTGAAGCAGTAATGTTTGCACACTACTGCTTCGCAGCAGAATAACTGGCCTGGGATGGTACGAGTACCTAGACGGACTCCTGCACAGGAATCCTACCACCAGAAAATCGCGTGTTTAGAATTGAGGTTATAGAGCTGAACGCGCACAATGTTTGCTACTCAAATATTGCTACTCGGACGGACACACACACATACAACCGTATATAATATAAAGAGACAGAGAAAAAGAGAGGGAAAGGTTCGCTATAACCCTTTTTCCTTATGTGGCGATTTCAGCCACGTCACTCTACCGTAAGTCGCATATAAGAACTTAGATCCAAAAACTAAAACGACGGATGGAGCAAAATATACACTGTGTAAGCTACTAATATCAAATCAATTATAGCTTATTCGATTTTTGAAAAAATCGGTGAGATGCATGTTATTTTCAGCGCAACATTAAAATCGATCAGCTATTTTAAGTAAATTATCCACAGTGTATTTTTTTAAATACATAGCTACTTTTCGATCTCCGTCATACTTTCTTAATAATCTAAAAATGTGCCGTAAATGTTTAATCGAAATCAAGTCAGGACTTCGAACTGACAATACAAACTAATAATTCCAACCTCCCATGAACGCTTCTATACCGGTACAACAGAGAAGTCAAGGGTTGTCAAAGTCCATAAAAATCCATTGAAGTAATGAATGCGGGTTGTGCGTAATGATACAATACATACATACAATCTCTGTTATATATTTGTGGTTTTCAATATATCGTTTGAGATCTCCAAAACTGATGGTTTGCTACTTTTCGCAACTATCCCATTGAAAGTTCGTTTTGTATTTCAGGATATGAATATTACTCAATATTTGGCGCCTAGTGCATTAAGACGCACTCGTTTCATGCCAAAATGAGTCGCTTTACTTTGAAAGCTTAGTCTCGTTTAAAAGGTATCGAACTCCTTATATACTTTTAAACTAATATTTAGCAGTCGCGATGATTTTAGTTTAATGATAATTTAGTTTTTATCATTTTATCTACCACTGCCGGACATAAAATGCCGGATGTACTTAAAATTAGACTGGCCCTTTGTCTTTAATATTGCTGCAATACAGTAAGAAAAATTGACAATAAGCGTAACATTACAATTGCACTCATGTTTGGACGGTCGTGGGAAACGTGTATGTCGCTTAAAGCTTTTATCACTCCAATATTTCTAATAGCACTCGATCCAATCTCGTACGATGACCGCGTTGTTATACACGTTACTAGTTCCTACGCGGTACACAAATAGGTATTTTTGTTTTTATTTTGGAAATTTTAAAATATTTTATATTTTCTAAAGTTTAGTCTTGAACTTTAGTCTAGAACATTTCAGTGTGGCACTATATTGCGGTCGGTCGGTCATCAATGTATCTATCGAGCACGTAAACACAAACACGTTTCTAGCAAACACAGACACCGACTCATCCATACCTTCCCGTTTCGAATGTAACGAATATGCTTTAAAATCAGATGGAATTTCTATTGACTTTTTTTCTAACTTTAGCTTGCCTGGGATAGTTACAGTACAGCTTTGACTGTATCGTAATTTTTTGGACTTTTTGCTCACTCGAAGGTAAGTGCAACGTCTGCCCATTACAAATGCTGTGTCACCATTTCTGTGTGACACCACACTGCACCCGTCATACTGAGACTTGAGTTCTTAAGTCTCATGCCTAGTAATTACTAGCTCTCAGTGTCCTTCAGACCGAAACAGTAATGTTTGCACACTACTGTTTCACGGCAGAATAACTGGTCCTGCGGAGGTACTTACCTAGATGGATTCCTGCATAGAAACCCATCCACCAGATTTATAAAATTTAAGATAAAAATGTGGTGACAAATAATAATCACCATCATAACAACCTACCGCAAGGCTACTGCTGAACATATTTCTCCCCCATATAAAAAGTAAAGCAAATGTAGTAAATGATAATTTCAAATATACTTAATAAAGATGTGATCATATTCCTCTTAGTATCATATGTGTGGTAGACTAGAGTATGTCAAACTTACATATAGTCTCGCTCTTTTCTTATATAAAAGAGTGGGCAGAGGACACACGTAGCCCACTTTTCGCCCCCGTGGAAAAAGAGACGTGACGGGTGGTGAACATAGAATTACAACATATAACATAGCGAAAATAGAACAGGGAATAGAGAATAGAATATTTTTTATTTAATTCAATATAGATTATTTACTTGGCAGCGATCACCTCATTCCCAGTGGTTATCACCTTCCGTGTATTCCTTAATATTATAACAACCCTTCTTAGAAAGTCTGTTTAATAAATAGTTTGAACTTTTTGATTGAAAGTCTATGTGCACTTTCTGGAATTTTGTTATAAAAAACGTATACATTGTCCCATGAAAGAGTTACTGAGGCCGTGACGTCGAGTATCTGGCATTATTAATTTATGCTTGTTCCTGGTATTTACATTATGAACATCACTTTTTTTCATTAAACGATTGATATTCTTATGTACGTACATAACGTTTTCATATACATATTGAGAGGCCTAAGTTAAGATATCAATTTCCTTAAAAGTCCAAGTCAAAGTCAAAATTTCTTTAATCAGTTTAAACTTGTACGAGTATTAAGCTCTTATGAATGTCAAAATCTACACCGGTTCAAAACGAAAGACCTTCTCAGAGAAGAACCGGCAAGAAACTTTGGGGACTTCCTTTTTTTTTCAGCGCCATATTACATAATGTCATGTATACAATAATTATATTATTTAATTACAATAGCACATATTTTGGTAGCCAGGGGAATTGCAAGTGCAAGTAAGAGTTATTTCCACACATCTCTGACCTCTATGTAATGATCTATTTTATAATATGATTTTTCTAATAATGTCTTCTTGACAAGTTTTTTGAATTCTATGTAATTTTTTGAGTCACACTTTTAGGAATTTTGTCATAAAATTTGATGGATCTACTAAGAAAACATTTTTTAGTTTTGGCAAACCTCAGGCCAAACACAGGAACCTCTAACGTGTTTTATTAAATAATTACATGTGTTTCCGTACGAACATTATATTTTCATAAATATACAAAGACGGAAGAGTCAAAATATTAGTATCCTTGAATAGTTCTCGTAGCGACTCGCGAGGACCCAAGTTATATTTTTACAATTTATCTCTCAGAAACGCTGTAGATCCAAGACAGTAAATAGATATTAAGGCCCTCTATTGTTAAAGAAAAATAACATATACCTACTTCAGTCGCATAAAATAATAAAAATATATGAAATTATTTAATTTGAATATAATAATTCAATTACATCCTTTTTTAAATAACTTTATTGTTAAAACATTACGATAAGAGGATACCGGAGGAAGTTCATCATCATTTCAACCTCTCACTAGTCCACTGCTGAAAAGAGGTCCCCCCCATGGATTGCCTTAAAAGTTTGTAGCTCTCATTTTGGGGGATTTTGCCATAATTTATACTGGGTGACACAGGGTCTGTTATGGACAGACGTTGCACTTTCCATCAGGGGAACGCTTTGTTCTTCTCGTCACTTTATCCAATAAAAGAATGATAAATTATCACGTTGGGTTTTCGTTGCTCCATTTAACTAACAGTTATTGGTGAAGTAAGAATTGTCACGATGCTGAGCCTTTCTCTGATAGGGGTTTGCAACCGGGTAGAGCCCGCAACGCTGCTGCGATGCGGGCTGGCGAATTTCACATGCTATACAAATATTTTTATACCTCAGATATACAGGTTTCCTCGCGATATTTTATTTCATCGCTGAGCACATGGTAAATCAACATTAAAATTTGCAAAACATTTTATGAGCAACGAATATAACTCAGGTTATCGCCTACCACAGCTCAATTATTACTAACAGTTACTAGCTTGAACCGCGAATAATGCACAGTATCGTGATCATAAACAGATGGTGCCATTTACCTTCTTTAAGGAATGTAAACAAGCAAAACCGGCAGCTGCTGTACACGTTAGTGGAACAGATTGTCAATAGATAGAGCTTTCTGAAATTAATTAATTCAATCTTCTTTTACAGACACTTACTTATTAGGGTGGATCGCTAATGTATGAAAAATATAAAAATATTGTTTTTTTTTTAAGGATGGGTGCAGATTTTGTGCCTTATTTAGAGACTTTACTGCGAAAAATAGTTTAAAAAATGTCACGTATTAGTAAGTGCCTCCACAAAGCAATTTTATAAAGAAATAAAATCATTAAAATGAGCATCTTAGAATCTTACGATTATGTCATCAAATCACCACCAACTACATGTATTGTATACTTTTTATTGTTTTTTACCATGTTTAAACTACAAAAATACAAAAAACTGAAAATAGACGTATAAGTTTGTGGTTGGTACATCACTAAAATATCGCTCATTTTACATCATTATTCACGCGCCATGTTTGTTTTAAGTGTTAGTTCGCTGTCAAACACCGCTGTGAAAAGACGCTTGTTTTAGGCGGGAAAGCGCTTATTCATCTTTGTACAGTATTGAAACAAAATGGCTTTGCGAAGAAGTGCGACGAGTTGCCCAATATTAGGAGTTGCACGCGAATTACCTCATAATGTGTTACCTACTTACAAGGACGTAATTTTGCATTTGTTGTGGCTACAAAGTTCCGGACAATCATACTCAGAATCGTGTCAACTTGTCGCAGCATGTGTGAAAGAACAGTGGAGGAAAAGTTCGATACCTATAGTCGAACACTGCAATGTTATGTCAAGAATTAGAAGCTATCACGATAAGTACAAAAATCTTCAAAAACCCTACAAACAAAGAAAAGATGTGCCTAGTTATAAAGATAAAATACGCATATTTTTAAATGAGAGCGATCGTTTGTTTGATATTGCTACATGTAAATGTGAAGTTTTTGAAAATTGCTCATGTATTAGAAGTCGTAAAATACCAACACAAGAAAGAGACTTTTTAAAAGATCAACGTACTACCCGAAAAATGATAATAGGTGGGGTCGATCTGAAAAGTACACGTAGAAACGAAATGTCTCTGAAAAGAAAACTACGGTCGAAAACTTCTGCTGCTAAAGTAGATTCACAGCAGTGTACTTCTCCTTCAGGACCGCAACCATCTACTTCTAGGGACTTTCACTCATCTACAGCTAGTTCGATTGATAATAATCAGAAAACAGAAATACCAACCCTCAATAACTATTCAACGACTACTAATACGTTTACAAACATAGCTATGACTCTGGACAGATATGGAGTGTCCGATCGTGCTGGAGCTGCCATTATTTCTGCTACCCTTCAAGCAGTGGGATTAATTACAGACGTAGATCAATCCAAAGTCATCGATAGAAATAAAGTTCGTCGATTGCGAGACAAAGAAAGGTCGAAAGTATTATCTGAGCCAGTCGTCAATGAATCTGATATTTTTGCTTTGTTCTTCGATGGGCGTAAGGATAAGACTTTGACATTTCCAGATAACAGACGTGTGGTAATATCTGAAGAGCATGTGAGCCTAATAAAAGAGCCAGGATCTGAATTTTTAGGCCACATTACACCAAAGATGGGCAATGCTAAAACGATTGCTATTAACATACTTTCTTTTACGAAAAAACAAAAAGGCTCTCATAATATTGTAGCCCTTGGTTGTGATGGGACTGCAGTTAATACTGGCTGGAAAGGCGGTATTATTCGTAGAACAGAACTGCTGTTAGATTGTCCCGTGCAGTGGCTAGTGTGCCAGTTACATGGCAATGAACTCTATCTTCGCCATTTATTCGAACATTTGGACGGGACTACTACAGGACCCAGAAGTTTTACTGGAATAATTGGAAAAGATTTGAATAAATGCGAAACTCTTCCTATTTCATCTTTTCAGAGCATGAAATGCGACTTGCCTCCCATATCTAATGCAAAAGATCTCAGTACAGATCAAAAGTACTTATGGGATATGTGCCAGGCTATTAATAAGGGTCTTTGTGATGAAAAACTATCAAAAAAGAACCCTGGTAAAATTGTTCATTCCAGATGGCTAACAACGGGAAATCGTATACTGAGACTGTATGTTTCAACTGAACGTGCCTCTGAAAATTTAAAAACACTGGTATAGTTCATCTTAACCGTGTACGCCCCCATGTGGTTTACAATTAAATCGACACCATCTTGCATCTTTGGGCCCAAGCATTTATTTAAGACCATTTTGGTTTCACGGTATCTTCCGGACACACTTAAATCTGTGTTAGATCCCGTCATACAAAGAAACGGATTTTTCGGGCACCCTGAAAACTTAATTTTAGCCATGCTCGCTGATGACCGCCCTTACATAAAAGTGCTGGCATTAAGAAAATTGTTGAAAGCGCTGTCACTGCCTTCTTCTGGAATAAGAGTATTCAAAGTACCCAAATTGAACTTTTCAGCACAAGATTATGTCGTTATTGCTTCTCTAGATAATGTTTCATTTCCACCGATACTGAAATTTGTCACAAAAACTGAAATTACGACTCTAATCAGTAATCCAGAGATGGTAGAGGAGATCATGCTGTCTAAGATACGTAAAATTCCATGTCACACTGAAGCCGTAGAAAGATGCGTGAAAATTGTAACTGAAGCCTCAGCTTCAGTATGCGGCCCTCTCAGAAGAGATGGATTTATAAAAAATCGCCTGAAAAGCAGGCAAATTATGCCTCAGTTTGAGAGCAAGCAAGATTACAAATTTGTTTAATTTATTTTTTTCTTAATGTTACCTTGTTATTTAGAATATTATTTTCGAGTCTAAAACTGTGCCATATTCTTTAATAAGTAGTATTAAAAACAAATACCAAATTTAAACATTTTATTTTACTCCATGTTAGTCATAGTTTGATATACCAAAATTAGAATGTTTTGAATTTTTCGAGAGCTTTGGGGAGGCACTTAACAATATTTGTTTTTTTTTTTTAAATTTTTATGTTATTTGGATACCATAAGACACTAAATACACACCCATTGTATAAAGATTTCTGAAATTTTCTAAAACGATCCACCCTATTACTTATTTTTCGTCTGCAGAGGAAAAATAATCTTCAAAACAGTGTATCAAACTTTTATTTTGATAAAGTATTAAGGGCGATATTTCATACCCACAAAAAACTCCTTCGAGAAATCTATATTTATAAAATAACATATCCCCGATTCGCTGACAATTTCTTTTTTATTTTGCAATTTATTTATTCAGATTTTGCAGGAAGCTGCTGCTGCTAATTTTTCCCTCTGTCGACTTTTATGACACCCACGGGATGAGATGAGGTGGTAGATTCTATTAAACTGCTACCACACGGGTGGAGGAAGTTACATTTCACTTATTTTCCGTTGAGTTCTCATTGTGAAACCGTAGTAGTTTTAAAAAAAAATGAGATTTCAAAATAATCTAAGAGTAATTCTTAAATAAAACTGAATCTTCAGATATTATCGCATTCATTTTTACTATTTATTACCCATGGTCACTAGTAGACTGCGATGTTAGACGTTCTGGTGTCATGATAAGAACGGGCTATCTAAACCTTTTAAGTATTCACGTTTGTCCAAATTACGCAAGACGAGCTTACAGTGTCTTTAAGTTTTGCAATATATCCCTCCACATCATAGACAAAGTTGCTCTATGCTTAATATATAATTAGTCTTGACTTTATTAAATACGAGTATGTATAAAAAATAATCTAATTATATTATGTAAACTGAATATATTTATTTGGTAACAACATTTTGCGTACCGAGTTATCAGGATCAGCAGATATCGGCGCGACTGTATTGGTGTATTGGAATGGTCCGGGCGACGATTGCTATTTTGTTTGGGGTATTGGCGGGTTAACACCAGTACAAGTCATTCAAGTTGTTTGTTGTTGTCTTTTTATTGTTGTTGAATTGTGTTAGGTCTGCCTTGTGGTCTACTCAGTGGTATTTTTTTAATTATAGAAATATCATTAACAATGAATACGTCACTACGTATACCACCTCCCAAGACATTAACTTCTAAAATACGTTGCCCCAGACTAGGATCTCTTCTCTGACGTATATGCGTTTGCAGACCAAATTGCACATACGAATACATACTCGTACACTACCTGTAGATCATACAAATATTAGTTTCGTGTACTGATCCCGTGAGCCGTATCGTAGAATCAATTCGCTTAGCTTATGCAGCTACCGAATCGAGTGTGTTTGTTATATAATGGTTTGTTCACAACGCGAATATAAATTAAAGTAAGCAATTGTGACCTACTTGATACGTCTAAAATTTCATAGTACGCAAATGACCTGAGTTCCCCAGAGTCACCCAAAAAAATTCTGTGTGACACCACACTGTGCCCATCACCTTGAGACATAAGTTCTTATATGCTTCTCATATGCCCAGTATTTACGCTAGCTCACAGTGCCCTTCAAACCGAAACACAGTAATGTTTGCACACTACTGCTTCACGGCTGAATCACTGACCCTGGGGTGGTACCTATCTATACGGATTACTGCATAGGAATCCTTCCACAATTAAAATATTCTAGGAAATGCGAAGTCCGGCAACCCACATTGCAGCAGCGTAGCGAATACTTTCCAGCTCGAAAGTGCTTTAAAAATTAGAGGAGGTTTGCGGCTCAGCAGTGGAAAAATAAATATAAGCTGTTACTGCTTTTGTAATTTTCACAAGTCTCATATATTGCATTTGTCTTACCCTACAATATTGTCTTTAGAGCATTACATTAGATACAGGAAAGTTCAGACAAGAGAACGCTTGAATGTTTTAGCTGTAACAGCTTACGAGCCATCATCGACATCATGAAAGACCATCACGAGTCTTATGGATGAAAGTGATGAAACGAGCAAGTAGTTCACCTGACGGTAAGTGCAATGTCTGCCCATAACAAATGCTGTGTCACCCACAACATTTTTGGGTAGCACCTCACCGAGCTCTTTACCCTGAGACATGGGTTCTTAAGTCTTGTTTGCCCTGACTAACTTTAGAGCAACTTAATATTAAAATAATAGTTTGATGTGTTTCGGTATAAACAGCACTGAGAGCTAGTACAATCACTGCGCATATGAGACTAATGTTTCAGGGTGACGTGGGTGACTCAACTTCTGTTATGGGCAGACGTTGAACTTACCATCAGGTGAACGCTTTGCTCACTTTATCCAGTTAAAAAAAAGATCCATCTATAGGCAACTTGTTGAGACATTCAAATATAATAAGTACACGGAAATTATTACGTATAATAATAAAAAATGGTGAAGCTTTAGCTTGTCAGTCAGTATCATGGAATAAATAGGTTGCCTTAAGGTAAATAATACTGGTCTCTTAGGCCATATTAGTAAATTTTTAGTATTTCAAATGGTGACGGTACATTGATTAGCAGATAAGCGACGGACTCAAAACTACCTGGAGTTGACATTTGCGAAAAAATTATTTAGTGTAAGTGTAGTAACACTTCCCGTATTATTTAGTATTACTGCGCTGACACACATAATCTTTAACTTGCATGTTTTTCCGATTTAAATTTTTTTATAAATTTTTGAAGCACATGCTGACATGCGATTATTATTACAAGCCTTTTAACTTCCATTTTTCGTCTTTTTCGTTCAAATAATGTAAATTAATTATGACCTACTTTCCGATTTCCGGTTGAACTAAAATTTGCATACCTATGTAGCTTCGGTGACAATGCAATAATATGGTATCATGGAGCTGGTTCGATGATGGAGCTGGAAGTTGACTATAAGAACTCCTCAACTACTCAATATAGCGCCCTCATGTTTGGCCTCGTATGATTTGGTAGATAAGTAATATAACCCTTGCAACAGTTCAAGTTCACTTCTTGTAAAAAGCCCTACAAATAAAAGCTTGCAAAGAAATTTGATTTTAGTTTAAAACTTATATTCGATAAAAAAAAAAAGTGGTAGATTAGTTTATTTTAGTCATTTTTATAGCATAATGTCTTATGGTATTTTGCTATGGGGAAATGCGTCTGGTGTAGAAGTGATTTTTGTTTTGTAAAACGGCCCTCCATAAGAGCTATTTATAACCTTGGCTCTAAAGTGTCGCTTGGAGATAAATTTAAAAAAAATTAATATCTTAACCTTGACCTCTCCATAGATATTTGAAAACATTTTTTATGTACACAAGAACATAAAACTGTTTACTAAAAAAAGTGATGTTCATAATGTAAGTACCAGGAACATGCACAAATTATAAAGCCAGTTATTGGACTTCACAGGTTCAGTAACTTTTTCTTTTTCTTTTATGGAGAAATGTATACGTTTTTACAACAAAATCCCAGAAAGTGGACATAAAGAAGAAGTAGAGAAGGCAGAAGTGGGTGGACATGAAAATCCCTGGGAGGGAATGAGGTGATCGCTGCCAAGCTGTTTCTGCATCTTTATAATACTGCAATTGTACAATATTCTGTCTGGTTCTTCACAGAACATAGGCCTTTTTTGCGAACCAGTGTAGTTAAAAAAAATAAAAAATAAATGTTAAATTAAAAATATTCTATTCTATTCTACAGACGCACAGTACGTTACCTTATTATTTACGTAGACATTTGTCTTTATATATTATTTCTTAATCTTTATATATTATTTCCTAAATGTGTTTTTTTTGTCGGTACGAAATTTCTCCTTTAATACTGTATCAAAATTAATGTTTATATGCCATTTTGAAGATTATTTTTCCGTCTAACGACGAAAAATAAGAAAATGACTTAAAATTGATGTGTTGGGTAATAAAATTATTTAATTTACTCAATGAATTAGTTTACTTGTAGAAAGCGCTCTCTGTTCAAGATCACGATACTGTATACACAATAAAGTATTTGGACGTGTTAGCTAATAATTATATAGTTCATAACACGAATATTTATTTTTTACATTTCAGACGCAGTGTTGTTGTCAATATTGATAAATTTTAGCCATAAAAACACCTTTACAAAGCAGCCTTATCGCATGTCAACGTATAAAAGGTCTATACGAAAATGTTCACGTGCTCCTGTGGAAAAAGCTCTTAAACACGACGCCGAGCAGTAAGTGAAATATGTTGATATACCCTAACGCTCTTCCCTGAATCAATCAGGCGGTACAGTAATGATGATATACAAAATTGCATAGACGTGTTCGTCGTCCGTTTCCATCATTATCTTGGAAATTGTGATATCTTATAAAATTGTCATATTTGCAATTTATCTCTCTCAAAGCTATATTCACCTTAAATGTTTATTGAAACACTAAATATGTATACTGAAATGACTACCGCGTGGCGATAGCGTGATCTGCGTGCCTACTAGTGGGTCCTGGGTTCAATCCCAAACTAGTTAAATGTTTTCTTTGTACAACGCCCAAATTATTATACATTTATACACATATATATAGTTATACATATATACATATACATATATATTTCATCTATATGGTCTGAAAGTAATGTAATCGTCCCGTTTCTCGAAATTGTGAAAGGAATCTGTGTCTTATTTATATTTTTAAATTATGGTAAAAACGAGAATAATACATCATCGCTTCAGTTCAGAGTCCGCTTCGCCGCGAGTTCATCGATATTTCACATCACGCTCGCAATTTGTGTCGTTCTCGGGACAGCTGAGAGCGCAGGACAGTCCTCATGGGAAGTTCGGGTATCAGATGACATAAATGTGTCACTGTATTGCTCAAGAAAATGTATTCAATTTAAACTATCGATATTACCACTCAATCATGTGTTAGACCTTTATTCTTTTAGTATTTTTAGCTACAATGAATATATTTCAGAAAGATTTATTTTGGTTATTGATTATAAGACCTAAATCTTTTCTTAGGTGACAATAAATATGCGGATTAACAATTTTTGGCCACGCATGAGCAATTTGTGTAATTTTCTTGCCGCCAACGGCTTTTCCGGATTTAGGCACCTTCAACAAGAAAATAATACTCTTTCCTTAAAGAAGGAGTAATCTGGAGGAGTAAAAAGGAGGCTCTGGTGTGGAGGATGTTCATATAAGGAAGTCACCGCCACGGTGATCACTTACCATCGGGTAAAGTCGTTTGTCCCCACTTCTATAAAAGAAGATCATATCAAGTCAATCAAGGCGTTATTATTGCCCTTTGTTTAGTTGGTGACTATTATAACAACATTTTCATGTTTCAGCCATATTTGAAATTGTGTATGCCACTCTTAACTAATGTAAACAAAGGAAAGAATCACTAAGCGTTGTGGCAAAAGCCATTGCTTTGTTTATACTTACTACGAATACGATTGTGTGTAGTTGTGTATACCATGACGGAAAAACCCCCAGGAAATAAAGGACAACTCGTCAATCCATAAGTGTATTTCGAGTGGCCAACTTACGTGCGGCAGCACAATGTTCTTTTATAGACCAGACAGACGTCGTAAGTCAATTTACAGTTGATTCAGCTCACGTATCTAATATTGCTTACCCGATAATACTTTTACCTGTCCGTGGAAATATATCGTGTTTGCAATTAAATTAACGACAGTTGTACCTTTTCCTGTTTGAACGTAAACTGAATACGAAGCACTTCAGCAAAGTGTGTTTTTATATTCTCACCGTTTTTAATTATTAAAATTAAGTTTCAATCTGTCACTGCTCCGCTGTTGAATATAGGTCACCCCGTAGATAGCCACAAAACACCCCAGTGATCCACCTGCAATCGGAGACGTCTCACAAAGCCGTACAAGTTGTCGCTCCATCTAGTCAAGGATCACCCTACACCATTTGCCCAAATGAAGTTGAGACTTGCGAACCTTTTCCCCCGTTGGTTTCTATGCTATGGTTATCAGTTCTATGCGTTCCATGGTTGACTAGCATAATTGTCTCCACATAATTGATTACAATGTAGATTTGTTTTTCTTTCCCGAATACATGCGATACTTTCAATAATTTCATCATCACTGTCATCGTAGAGCTTGATAAAAAAGAATGTCTGCAACACATTAACCTCGTGAAGATATTCTATAAAAAATATTTAAAACTACTTAAATCAGCATGAACCTTGTTTACCGTTTCACCTAGACGTGCATAAAATAACTTATGTTTTATTTTTGCCAAGCATCGCAATTCTTATAATTTCTGATATGAATCCAGAAGTCACCGTTGATAAAATTAATGCATATTGAACAATCGGTTATGAAAACCATAAAGCAAGAAACAATCAAAGTTTTAGGTCTTCTTCGGCTAGTCTTAAGAATCAATAAAATCTTTCGACTTCCTACAACTCGATTTTTATGTTGTAGGCAGTTTTCAAAGGAACCTTTTCATTATTAACATTGTCGAAATCTCCAAAACTTACTTTATTAGGACTAAATTACCAAATTTAACCCAATAAATATAAAGCAAAATTAAGCAACATGTTTTCTTTTTGCCAATTGTATTTTAATTACATATACTTTTTAAATTGTTTTTTTTTCTTATCAGTCATCCAAACAGTTTTCTGTATTATTGGTGAAATGAAGTTATTTTTATTTTATTTGTTAAAGTGATGAAACGAGCACAACGTTCACCTGATGGTAAGTGCAACGTCTGCCCATAAGAAATGCTTTGTCGCCTAGAAAATTTCTGTGTTACACCTCACTGTATCCATCACCCTAAGACATAAGTACTGAAGTCTCATATGCCCAGTGATTACTAGATAACTTTCCATTTAACTTTAAATACAGAAATAACTGGCTTTTTTTTCTGCTTGAAAAATTGTTACATTTCAACTCATTCTTTACCACATCACTGAGATAAATTCATAGAGGATGTAACATTTGCAAGTGAAATTAAGTCCGGAAAACAAATAAAAAGGAACCAGAGTTTAAGAAGAGAGATTTTCATCATTGTTACATCCCTGAATAACTTTATTCGTGCACTCACAAAACGGTTTTTTAAATTCAAATGTAGTTCGTTTGTAATGTTTCTATGCAATTGCAGTATTTACGTTTTCTTAAAATGTGGTTGGAGTAGTTATGAAAATGTTTTTAAAATCTCGTTTTAATTTTAAAAATACAGCGTAGGTTCTATAAATAATAATATTTTGTTACTAACCTTTCAGGTTCAAAAAAAAATTAAGACTTTTTTAATATTAAATATTGTAACGTTTTGGTACAAAGTAACAAAAATGAGAACGATTGAAATTTCTGTAAAGCACATTTGTAACCAAATGTGCTTTATAGAAATCTCAACAAAATAAATGTCACCAATATTCCGGTATCATTTTTGAATATGTTAGACATAATATTTCTTTTTTTTTAAAAAAAAAAATGATGTCACACTAGGTTTTCTCCTGTACCGTGGGTGCGTTTTACAGACATTCATTTCGCCTGAACAACACAACCAGATCCGAAAACGAACAAAGTCTGTTTTTGGACAAATGTTGACTCCTAGCTTGGATTAGAACCCAGGACCTTTGGCTTTGAAGTCAGGTACCCTGTTCAGTAGGCCACGCGGTCGTCAGAAAAAGACCAAATGAATTAAAAAAAACATACATATATGGAGTAACGCCTTTTTCTCATTGAGGTAGGTAGAGGCCACATCTTTCGCTTTTTCTACTATCATTAGTGGTTTCATACAAACTCGGCGGTTGCGGTTACTTTTGAAGTGGCATTTCCTGGAAACGACTTCGATCTGATCGTAATATGTTCACCTACGTTGACCTTTACCGGCTTGCCCATTCACACTCGCCTCATGAATCTGTTTGGTCGATCTTCTTTCATCCATCCTCTCTAGGTGTCCAAACCATCTAAGCATCCGTTTCTTTATGTTTGTCACTACAGCTTACACCACACCGGCAGTGGACGTGAAAAAGGTGTCGCAAAATAAATAATTGGACAATATTGTAAAAGTCCCGACGATTTTAAAACTAAGCACAACAAAAGCGGATGTTTTCCATTACATGTAGTTAACGGAATTCCATACTACGAAAAGTTATAAATGTTTACCCGTCAATAACCGTTCAGTAACAAATGACCGTCTTTTAAAGGCAGCCTTATCTCGCGTTATTGATTTTAAACATATTGCTACCGTCGTTGAAAGAAATATAAATAAAAGCTGAAAAATGATCATGTACAGTAACTTTTTTCCTTATCGACATCTTAAGTGTATTTAAGTGATTAAATATATTTCAATCAACTTTCACGGGGTTTCAATATACGTTCGATTACTTCATTAAATGTAGATGCTGTTTTAACAAAGTTCTGTAACACACAAATCATTATGCACTATCCATTCTAATGATATTATAAATGAGAAAGTACTCGTAACTTTCTCTGTGTCTCTCTGTCTGTTTGTTACCTTGTCACGGCTTAACCGTTGAACTGATCTTGACAATATTTGGCACAGCTTGCATGCAATTAAAGATTTATTAATAAATGGATTTATTTATTTGAAAGACGGTATATTTAAAAAAACCTCAAACCACTCGAAAGTAGTCGTGGGCTTTAGCTTGTATGTACATGAGGTTTAAAATGGCCCTAAAATCCTTTTTTTTTACACCTTTATTTTCTTTATTTTACAAGATTTACAGAACATTATCTCATGTAACAAACACTGCATGTGGTTGTAGTAACAATATTGAAATTTTATAATTTGGGAGTTATACTTATATTAAAAAACAGCATTAATTGATCAAACATGCTTAAAGAGTTTACAATGGTTAAAATGTATGATTCAGGTGAGCCTATATTTAGCTGACATAATATTTCCAGGCATGTACTTTCTTATGGATCTCTGTATGTTCTAAAAAGCGGTCTCTCGCCCGGTTCCTATAATCACAAAACAAGTCGTTTTCCTTACGATCCGTTTAATTATTTACGAATAGTCAGTCACAGGTATTCCTATAACTAACGGACGTTAGTAACTGGTAACGTTTAGTTATAGGTAGCAAAGTAACGAATAGTAGCTGTTATCAATAACCGGCCGTTACACCAGTTTAAAGAATTTTAATAACCTCTAGAGAAGTAAATATTCGACAGCAGCTTTTAAATATCTCTAATAAGAACGGCCACAATGTAGTAAATTTTAAACTAAAACATGCTTCTTCGGTTGAAATTCTTACTCCCCCTTGCGCCCCCACGAGCAGTATAGTATTATTCTGCACGAACTAAAGGCAGTCCGTACAATACCTTAGTCGCCTCTTACGGCACCTCAGTAGGAAAAAGGTAGGTGCTATTCTACTCTGCCAGATAAGTATCAGATGTTATGATATTACTGTGCTTAATTAGACCTAATTTATATAATAATATTATTGTAATCATTAATTTTTTAAATCTATTAAAATAAAGACGGGGACATCGTATTTTTTTAAAATATGATTCATCAGGAAATTTAATAATAAAATTTAATAAAATAATAAAAAGGAAGAATTTTCCTACAGGAAAAGTTTACCACGATACATCGAGGGTTGTTTTTTAAATACATAAATTGCGCATATGCATAAACACTATGACTCGGAACAAGTATCTATAAGCCATAAAAATATTTGTCCCAAGCGGGAATCGAATACCATAACGTAGAAGTCAATCGCTTAGCCACTGCGCCCATTGGGCTGATAAGTTTCTATTATTTTAATATTTGTTGTTCCTTATCCTATTATCTATATAAAACATTCTTGAAATATTGTGTATATCTCCGACATTGCAGGTTTCTGTCAATATTTACATACACCATCTACTACGAAGTTTATCACTAAAATATTAGACGCAGCGATGTCGTTCGCTGCACACATAAAAAACGTTCGAAATAGAGCGGCTTTTATCTCAAGTCGACTATATCCACTAACTTGCTCTTCAAGCAAAATGTGCTTAAGACCTCGCCTTCGCCTTTCTTCGCCAAGACTTCGCCTCTATAAGACTTGCATAAGACCCGTAATGGCCTATGCTTGCGTCGCTTTCGCTAACGCGACGGGCAATCAATTAAAGAAGTTACAGAGCGTTCAAAATCGATTCTTGCGAACTGCCACCGGAGCCGGTTGGTACCAACGCAATGTAGATCTTCACGGCGACTGTGAAATGCCCTTAATCTCTCAACACTTCAGAGAATTATCACGGCGGTTTTTCGAAAAAGCCGTGGTTCATCCAAACCCACTGGTGGTTAAAGCAGCAAATTACCGACCAGATAGAAACGCGACCGAACGCAAACGTCGCCCGCAGAACGTGCTAGACGACACGGATGTCTCAGCACTCCCTGACCACGATACGGTCAGTCACGATCGAGGCTACACTGTACACACAGTTAATAGCTTTAATATAACACGCACCACGACGCGCGACCGCCGTAGATAGCGGCGCGCAGCAGTCGACAATCACACATAGTCAATAATCACACCGCGTACACACGATACACCCGTGTTCGAGGGCGGTTCTCACCGCCCAGAGTTACCGACACACAAGTCGACAGTCCGAATGGAGGCCCGCAGCCTCCCTCGGACGGTCATTAGACGACTTAAAATCGTATTGAGATATTCTAAATCGCGCAAGCACGCAGCGAACGCGATACAGTCCGAATTTCGAGGTTTTTGTAGGAGTTTATTTATTTATTTATGTTTGGGTAAAACCAAACCTGGCACGCGGGCCCCTGGCCCGTGAGCACAGGACCCGATGAAGCTGTAAAAGCCAAAAAAGGCTAACAGCAATTACATCACCGAAATTATATATATCACTAAAATATGTGTTATAATTTTAATTCCGGTATTGCATTTGGTGTGTTTCCTGATTTGATGAAACATAGTAAAATCATACCTTTATTTAAATCTGGTAGTACATCGGAGCCTGCTAACTTTAGACCTATTTCTGTAGTACCAACATTAAGTAAATTTTTTGAAAAAATTATACTCAATGTTGGTTTAACATTTAAAACATTTTAATTTTCTTAAATTGTTTCACAAAAACCAATTTTGGCTTTGCAAGGGGTCGTTCTACAACCGATGCAGGTGTTGAACTTATTAAGAATATATTTGAAGCCTGGGACAGAAAACACCCAAGGCATCCTGTGAACTCCACAGGATGCCTTGGGTGTTTTCTGTGATCTTTCTAAGGCCTTCGATTGCGTTGATCATGAAACACTTATCAGGAAACTACATCACTACGGTATAAGAAATTCTGCACTTCAACTTCTAATTTCATATTTGAGTAAAAGAACGCAGAAAATAGTTATCAATAGCAAGAGTTCTTCCGGATTAGCAGTATCTATGGGTGTCCCGCAGGGTTCAATTCTCAGCCCATTTCTATTTCTTATTTACATTAATGACTTACTAGTAGGGGACAACCATGATATAGTGTTATTTGCTGATGATACATCTTTGATTTTTAAGATGAAATGTCAACTAGTATTATATGCCGAGGTGAATAATGCTATTTCAAAATTAGTACATTGGTTTAACGTTAACAATTTGCTTTTAAACGGCAATAAAA
This sequence comes from Luehdorfia chinensis, assembly GCA_019845155.1. Lineage (NCBI taxonomy): Eukaryota > Metazoa > Arthropoda > Insecta > Lepidoptera > Papilionidae > Luehdorfia > Luehdorfia chinensis. The sequence goes on along the minus strand of JAHVAK010000007.1, from coordinate 168,329 downwards.
CAAAATGTATTAAATTCACAACACCAAATGTTAAACAATTAGATGTAAATGTGCTTGTGAATGGAGAAGAGTTGAGCCTTGTGGATACTGCTGTCTTTCTTGGAATAACTCTTGACGCAAAACTTCAATGGAGCCCCCATATATCTAAACTAGCAAGAAGATTTAGCTCTGCAGCTTATGCAGTAAAAAAAATTAGAAATTTGACTAACGTTGAAACTGCTAGATTGGTTTATTTTAGTTATTTTCATAGTATAATGTCTTATGGTATTTTGCTGTGGGGAAATGCAACTGATGTAGAAGTGATTTTTGTTTTGCAAAAGAGGGATGTTAGAGCTATTTATAATCTTAGCTCTTAAGTCTCTTACTGATAAATTTAAAGAAATTAATATCTTAACCTTGGCCCCTCAATATATATTTGAAAAAGTTTTGTATGTATACAAGAACTTAAACCAGTTCACTAAAAAAAGTGATTTTCATAATGTGAATACCAGTAACAAGCACAAATTAATTATGCCAGTACTTTTATGGGACAATGTATACATTTTTACAACAAAATCCCAGAAAGTGCTAAGTCTTTCAAATTTTATATATATAACATTTTATAAAACAAAGACTTCATAAAAAGAGTAATTATAATATTATAGAATACATACATACATACATACATAAGATCACGACTGTATCCCATATGGGGTAGTCAGAGACTGGGCACTCACTGCAAAAACAGATGACTGTCACAATCCACGTTTCACCAAAACAATGTAATGCACTTGGTGTGATAGGTGGTGAGCCCATCGCCACCATGCGCTGTTGGGTGCACAGTGCAGTTTAATTACTTACTCGCCTTTTACGAGATCCATTGGATGAGATGGAGTGGTAGTATTCTTTTACATAGATGATAATAACCCCTGGGAATGAGGTGATCGCCGCCAACCCATTTCTACATCTTTATAATACTGCTGTTATTGTACATTATTTTAAAAATAACTAAAAAAAAAATTTCCCGCTGGGTTTCTTACTGGTTCTTCCCAGGATAGAGGCATTTTTTGCGAACCAGTGTAGTTTAAAAAAAGGAAAAAAAGGACTTTCAATAAGTATTATGTAAATAATCTATATTGAATAAAAATTTATTCTATTCTAAAACTGCTAATAACTCTCACTACCGACGCTTACTATGTACTCGTAAATACTTCTTCTTCTTTGTTTAATGGCTGCTCTTAAAAGAATTCTGCCAATATCATAGTCATGAGAGTGACAACAGCGTCAGTGTAATAAAGTTAATTTTTATTTCAATTGAGAATACCAAATCTAAAACAAAAACAAATACTACACACTTAAAACTACTCGTAAATAACTAGGCGAACACTGTCCAGGCTCCCTGCAACTCAATACAAATTTAATCTGTTAAGAATAATATATGGGGTAGTCGGGTAAAAATTATATTAACGTTTTTCGATTGTATTATAATGAAACTGTAGTGTGCTAACATTACTGTGTTTCGGTCTGAAGGGCTCTGTGAGCTTGTGTAATTAATAGGCTTATGACACTTAAGGACAGATGTCTCAGGGGTACGCACGCAGTGTGGTGCCAGACAGAAATGTTGTGGGTATCACAGCATTTATTAGGAGCAGACGTTGACCTTACCATCAGGTGAACGTTTTGTTATTCTCGTCACTTTCTCCTATAGATATATAAGATATTTAAAAAAGATTATATTATTAGCTTATTTTATGTGGAGTTTAAAAATGAACATTTTTTATTATTTTTAATGTTAAAAGCATATTTTTTCTTCTTTTCAAAAATCCAACAACGAGTTGAACTACTGTTAATGGAAATTTTAATAACCTCGCACGCAGATCTCTGGCGAGTTTTACATATTATATCTGCCTACGCCGACTAAAATTACAAGCGCAAATATATTTAGCACGTGCTAAAAATACGAAAACATATTTGTAATTTAAGTTGAAGCGTACAGTCTACTCTGACATTTATTGTTTACGGCCGTTGAATACTCAAGACGCTTAGAGAGGCTTGCCGTTTGGAATAAAATGAAGGTTTCTATTTTTATGACACACTTTAAAACGCTTCTCGTAGTGAGAAATATTGTATGTCTATTTTCTAGTATTTTTTTCTGGCATAAAAGTAAAAGTAAAGTTTGGTCTAGATATGTGTCTAGTCAACTGAGCCTAACTTTTCAATGGTAGTAGAAATCCTTCGCAGTACTTTGTCTAGGTAAGTGCCACCGCAAGGCCAGTGATTCTACCAGTAGAAATATGAAAACATTACTTTATTTCTGTCTGAAGTGCTAGCGCTCTCTCTCTCAGTGCAAGTGTAAATACTTGGCATATGAGATGTGTGGTGCCACGCAGAAATGTTCTGGGTGATACAGAATTTGTGATGGACAGATGTTACACTTACCACCAGGTTAAAGTTTTGCTCCTCTAATCACTTTCTTCAAAAAACAGTCGGCCAATATAAATAACCTCAATCCAATAGGAATGTGAGAGCCGTGGTAGGCTAGGCGCTCGCTTTAAATTTCATAGTACGCGAGTGACCCGGCGTTCCCGGTGCCGGCACCACTAAAATTGTTAATTGCAATTTCAAGTGTTAAATACCACGTGCTCGGCGGTAAAGGAAAAGATCGTGAGGAAACCTGCATGTCTGAGAAATAAAAATATTTCGAAGACCTGTGCAGTCCGCCAACCCGCATTGGAGCAGCGTGGCGGATTCTTCCTAGCTCCAAAACCCTCTCAGAAATTAGAGGAGGCCTGTGCATAGCAGTAGGACATTTATAGACTCAAACTTTACTTTTTACTTTTAATACTAATGTTTCACCGTGTATTAAATAAAGGAAGAGACAGCCTTAAGAAGGTTCTATCCGGAGGCGACGGTAACTGCGGGCGGAAAATGCTCTCCTGCATCGCGAAACCGCAGAGTTGAGAAGCAGCTGAGAGATCAATCGCTCTGGTTTCTATATAGCCATGGCCTAAGCGAACAGAGATACCAATCAAGCACAAATCTAGACGCAATATCTAACAATGTCACATATAACTACAGATTGTTTGAACACTACGCTATCAATCGCTGTTACTGCTGGGAATGATATAGCGAAACCGCAGAATTGAGAAGAAGCTGAGAGATCCATCGCTCTGGTTCCCCTACAACTATGGTCTAAGCGAACGTAGATACAATCACGCACAAATCCAGACCAAAATCCAGATAACAAAATCACAAATGAGGCAAGATGAGAGCATGATGAGACCAGCAAATATTTTAATATATACAATTATATAAGGATAATTTGCATATAGAACATATTTTCATTATTACGTCACTTTAGATATACTTACCTTCGAATACAAAAGAAGTTAAATGCCTGTGGTGTTCTGGGACATCAAGTTAATGCTACAGCACTCAATGTTCTTGAGGCTGTCATGAAAAACGATTTGAGATACTCGTGTTACACAACGTAAGCAAGCTGCTTATCACTTCTATGCAAATTCTGCAAATAACGTTCCATGTGAGACCCTTTTGACTAGGTTAATATACATATTTATTTATGTAGTTCAAAGATTACATTTACATATTAAAACTCGTTAAGATCAATATTTTCATACGTTCTAAAATGCTGAGTTATTTTAAACTGAAGCTTTACCATAATTTATCATTAAACTATGAACTCGATTAGCTTGCAAGTCTTGCAACAAGGTGAGTACGTATAAACTTGCCTGCAATAAATATTTATGAGGTTGAGAGAGATTTATGTTTTCAGAACTGTATTAAAATGTCATTTAAATTATGCCATGAATCCATAGTCTTATTTTTCATTAAAAAAATTATCTCAGTAAAGAAACTATTTTGTATATAAGACTTCATAAAAAATAGAACGAAAGATTTCTACAAAATCATCGGGAACAATAAAGATTCTTTTCACATTGAATAAAACTATATTTACGTTTTTTACCGCATTTCATTCAATAGATAATTCCTGACTCTATCGAATGTACTAGATACATAAGCAAAGCACTCGAAACGCGCAAAATCCATGCCCAGAACTCCCTGTAGCAAAATGTGCTTACAGTGTTTTGTAGCCTTGCAGTGATGCACAATCCTGGAGACTATCTTGAACATGGTCAAAGACTGCAGACTTCCTAGACACAATATTAACTATTAACATAGCCCGAAATAACTATGACGTCACACGATTTAACACCTCAGTCCCGAGAACGTGGGCTCTTGAAAGCGCTCGAAACATCTGAAATTTAAAATTAAACTGATGAAATAATATGTTAAAATGTCACGGAAAATGTTTCATCTAGTCAAGCAAGCCATCAAGTCCCTTATCCCACCAATATGTCCTTTGCATCCATAATAAATAAAAAATACGAAAACTGTTTTATTGGTCTATTTACCTTACATTTTTAGATAACAGCTTTAGCATCCCTTATTTATACTGCAAATCAGTTCAAAGTTTTAAGTAATAATTAATTCATAATTATAAGGCAATTTTAACAATAGCTTTATAGAAGTCTTTCATGTGGCAACATTGCCCTGCCCGACATTTACATATACGTTTTTACAACAAAGTCCCAGAGTGTGCACAAGTGCCAAGTCTTTCGATCAAAAAGTTCAAACTATTTATTAAACAAAGACTTTTTAAGAAGGGTTAAGGAATACATGGATGATGATAACCCCTGGGAATGAGGTGACCGCTGCCAAGCTATTTCAACATCTTTATAACACTATGATAATTGTACATTATTTTTAAAATGACTGCAAAAAAAAATTCGCAATGGTTTTCATAGTGGTTTTTTCCAGGACAGAGGCTTTTCTTTGCAACCCAGTGTAGCTTAAAAAACTGACGTTCAATGAGTATTGTGTAAATTATCTATATTGAATAAAATATATTCTATTCTATTCTATTCTATTCATAATGGATATAGCGCCCCTAAGAGAAAGCAGGAAAAGAAAATCAAACTTAAATTAAACTGAAATTGTTTTATAAATTATTACGGGCTTTAAAAACTCATATATAGCTTTTTAAGAACCGCTGAGATGTTCTCGTGTCCGATTTTCGCCCACAGCGACATTTTCCGATTACTGTCGGAAGATATCAACTGCGCAGGAGATATTATAGTGTGATAAGTGTAAGCACAAATAGAGGGACACTCACTCGTCCCAACCTACCCGTGACCAGTGCAAGTTCAAGTGAACGTTCGTGCGATAAGATTGGAGATAGAGATATAGCCAGGATGCAGCATCCGAGACAATAGAATAGCAACACTACAAGCAAACCGAAAACCAGCAACTGCTGTAACTACAGGACTCCAAAACCATACTAAAAAGGTCAACAAACGAGAATTTCGAGCACGAAGCCTGCCCGGTTCCTACGTTAACAAAACGAGGCGTTATATATACGATTCGTTACATTACTAACAAATAGTAAGTCAGAGGCGTTCCTATAACTAACGAACGTTAGTTACTGGTAGGTGAAGTGAACAATTTGTGAAGCGCTGCGTAACGCCCAGTTACTCGTAGCAAAGAAACGAATACTAGCTGTTACCAATAACTGTTCGCTAATTATAGATACCGGCCGTTATTTATTCCAATGACTACAAGTGCATATTTTTACTGGTGGTAGGATTCTTATGCTGGAATCCGTCTAGGTAGGTATCACCGCAGGGTCAGTTATTCTGCAGTGAAGCAGTAGCGTGCAAATATTAGTGTGTTTCGGTTTGAAGGGCACTAAAAGCTGTCGTAATCACTGAGTATATGAGTCTTAAGAACTGTCGTCTCAGGGTGACGGGCGCCGTGTGATGTCACACAGAAATATGCTGTGTATTTGTTATGGGCAGACGTTGCACTTATCATGGCGGCAGTAAGTTCCAAAGAGTGGTTGTGCATTTCAGAAAATTCTGCGAAAAACGCTCCTTTCGTCACTTCATCCAATAAAAAAACACATATCGGCACGAACATGAGGCACAGACATGGTGCCTCATGTTCATGCCGATACTTATAATAATATTTCTTCTTATATAATATATTTAACCGTAAGCTATTAATTTGAGGACCACGTGGCCTAAGTCAGAGTACCTGAATTCTACGCCGCGGGTCCTGGGTTCAAATCCTAGCCGGAGCCAACATTTGTACAAATACACAAAATTATTGGTTTTCGGGTCTGGTTGTAATGTATGTGCAAAAGCAATCGTTTCATATAAAAAAGTAAAAGAAATTGAATTAAACTTAAAAAAAAAATTACGGATGTTACCGCGTTTAATTTTTATTTATTGTTAATATTCAAGACAAGTTTCTATTAATAAAATCGAAAAATGTACATTAGAAACTCCTTTCGTTTTAAAGAGGAGGCAGAATCAGTTACACAAAGTCTTCAGAAGCGATGAAAAATTAAAAGTTTATTTGACAACATGTTGGTTAAAACAGTCGCTATTGTTAACGTCCCTGTTTAATTTTAGGTTACGTAGCAAAAGCCGTGAACTGTGCTTTAAATATGTTACTAGCGTAATGTTTGATAGAAACATTGTAGCTCCCTCCTTTTGTTCGGAAGCTATCATAAAGTAACGACGTTCGTTTTCTTTGCTCTCTGTATTCTATTTTCGTGTATTGCGCTATCAAGAATAAACCCTCGTGGATCACCGCTTAATACATTTTACTTCGCAACTTTTTACATGAACTTCAAATGAATTTTAAAAAAAAACTCACTATTTATTTGTTAATGGTAACAAATTAATTATTAAGAAACAGCCCGACTGCAATGCCTAAACATTGAAGTTATATTTATGTTATATTATACTCGTTGCTTTAAATCCTACTGAGTATACTCTGTAGCATACCCACAAAACATTACACTCCTTCTGGGGCAGTCGGATAAAAAGGTGATAAATACATAAATTGTAAATACATTTAAGTAAAGTGTCAAACATTAGTGATATATAAATAATGAGATGTTAAAGAAGGAAAGATAATGATTTCTTTTATTCTCGAGTATAAATACATATTTGAATGAAACTAGTTTTTACGTATTATCGCGTTTAGTTTTACTTTTTTTTTATACAAAGTGACGAAACGAGCAAAACTTTCACCTGATGGTAAGTGCAACGTTTGCCTATAACAAATGCTGTGTCATCCAGATTATTTCTGTGTCAACACACTGCGCTCGTCACCCAGACATAAGTTCTTAAGTCTCATTTGCCCAGTGATTACGCTAGCTCACAGTGCCCTTCGAACCGAAACACAGTAATGTTTGCTCACTTCTGCTTCACGACAGAATAACTGGCCCTGGGGTGGTACCTACCTAGACGGATTCCTGCACAGAAACCTTACCACCACTTAATTTTTTTAATTGAAAAATTAAACAATTTACGAAAAAATTGGTTGGTTCAACCAAAAAAGTACCGCGTTCCCAAAAAGTACCAGCGACTAGTAACAACACTAGTTCATCGTATCTACTGGTGGTAAGTGGGGATACTTTAATGACGGAAAAGACCATATATTTAGAGAGGTGAAAGGCTCTAGTGTAGTTACATGCATTTACACTTTAGCAATCGTCAATGTGTGACAAAAGTATTTGTGACGTTGCTGTTAAGGTGATCGATCCGTGTGATGTTTTGGTCGTGTTCGTTTAGCGGTATCTGGTAGTCGGTAGATTTCTTTATTCCAATAATTCGGTGGTGATTTATTAAAAAAAAACGTTGGGTTATAATAAGTTAAAATTAAACGCGATAAAATCCGTAAAAAATAGTTTTATTTAAACATAAAATGATTGTTAAAATCAATGACTATATTTGCTACATATACTAACATACTTATATAGTAAGTACTTATATGCATTACTTCGATATATTAGATGGAATATGGCTCAACGCTCTGACTTAATGGAACAAGAGATTTCGGTACGCTCTAATGTAACGGAGCACACTATTGTTAAAACGCCCCGAGGAAGGAATCGCCATCCTTTGATAAATAGAAAACTACATAAAAGTGCAGACTGAATGTCGTTTATCATTACATATATTCATTCCATATTTAAAAATGTCTACGTGACCTGACTTCTAAGCAGCGGATTCGCATCCCAACCAAAGCCAACATTTTTGCAAAAACAAAAAATTTGATTTTCGGATCTGATTATCTTGTAATTGAACACATGTTTCAACCCCCCGAGTAGCGGGAGGAGCAGCATGCTGCTCTCCGCAGCCGAGGTGGAGTCGCGGGGGAAGAGGAGTGTAGGCCTCTCTCCCTGTCTTCCGCGTCTCTGGCGGAGCCGTACCGTGGATGTGGTAATGGTGGACTGCTGGGGGGAGGAGTGGCGGTGTGTTGCGTTGCCTCTCTCCCTGTCCTCCGCGGCCGTAATGTGGTTGGCGGTTTTCCCGGTTTTGGCGGTTCCGCCGCCGAAGCCGGGAAAACTGGTGCTTTCGAGTGCAAAATTCCTGCCTCCGTGTGGCGGACTCGGTGAGGACCGTTGCGCACACAAAAGGGAGGCCGTGTTGGAAAGCGCGTCGTGTTCCGCCATGCCTTACTAGGAAGGAAAGAGGAGAGGAGCTGTCCTCTCCGGAGGAGGGGCCGCCGATGATAGGCGGCCGGCGCCGGTGGGGTCGCGGGGATATGCGCGTGCGTTCCTGTGGCCCTGCCAATATACGGCGAAGGCGGAACACCATGGGGTTTTTGTCGGTGCAAGTTCGACATAACCCGTCCGTGCCCCGTGGCGGGTATGCGAAAGGCATTTCCCCACGTAACAAAAATTACCGTATTAGGGTAACAAAAAAGTGAAACAATGCTTTGTCTACATTCAACACAAAGATTTACTTCTTCAGCAATAGTCATTAGTCTTAACTTGCTAAGGGCGGCGAAGCACTGAATAAGAATTGAAAATAAAACTCGTCGTATCAGCGGACGTGTTGCGAAACTCAAGCGCGAACCCTTTGATCCCTTCTCGAACACATTGCGACTACGTGATACAAATACAGTACATATTGCTAAATCAAAGTACATATTTTAAAGTTACGCGAATGTATGTTATAGTTGCGTTTTATAAAATTATTTACTATTTCACAAGATTTCTTTACAGAGATAATTGTTGTAGTATAGCATAAATACTAAATAGAACATACATTTAGAATGTTATTTATTAAAACCAGTGATAGGCAGATACTGCTGCCTGACGTGCCTGATACTACAATCATCACGGAATATATAATTTAAGAAACGCATATGCCCTATAGTTTATAAAAGCTTTACCAGGCTTAAATTAAGATCCCCGGTGCCGGCTCCTCTAAAACTGTTCTCTGATTTTAAGTGCCGATTTACCACTTGCTCAGCGGTAAAGGAAAATATTGCGAGGGAACTTGTAAGTGTGGGAAATTAAACATTTTCACCGACATGTAAAGTCCGCCAACCCGCATTTAAGCAGCGTGGCTGACTCCCGTCTCCAAAACCCTCGCAAAAATGAGAGAAGGGCTATGCACAGAAGTGGGTCTTTTAGAGGCTATTACTTTACTTTTTTAGGCCCTTTAGTGGACTACTAGATGTGAGTGAATTATAATGATACGAATACATCGTTAATGTTGGGTCAGCAAAAAAGCTGTCTCGACAAATTATTATAGTATTCTATAATACACAATATATTGTACAATTTGGGAACATTTTAGTTGGTTTGCCAAATAACGTATCGGTAATCACGGATCTTGTTCAGTTAGTAATTTTAATAACTCTATATCTGACTATTGTAGCGTTGCAGTGCGAGGACGATCTTCGAGTTCAAAGTCACCCCTCATTTTACAGCAACAACAGCTAATGTTGTTTGTACGAAGAGAAAGAATATTTTCGCCCATTTGTCGGCATATGTTGCTTCGGTGACATTACTATCTAAACTAACCATGAAGTAAAAACAAAGTGAGTGGACTTGATTTTGCAATATTTCCGTTTATACGGTAATGCGCTCTTTGTTTACTAACAAGGATGTGACTGTCAGCAGTGTCCAGCGTTTCCTTTGTTTATGTTTTGTAATGGTAAACAAAAGTAAAGGAAAACAAAACGTGCCAAACACTCATGTACCCAGCAGGTGCACCGCATAACGGAGCACATTCAATCCCGCTTCATACGCGGGCTTCATACCGGAGCGCTCTTCTTCGACGTGGCGAAAGCGTTCGACAAGGTCTGGCACAACGGGCTCATATACAAGTTATATGGACTCGGTGTGCCAGATCGCCTCGTACTCATCATACGAGATTTCTTACGCAGTCGAACCTTCCGCTACCGCGTCGAGGGGGTGCGATCCGAATCACATCCCATCCTAGCCGGCGTACCACAAGGCTCAGTCCTAGGTCCCGTGCTCTACAACCCTTTTCACGAACGACATACCGCACACCAGCGGCGTCGAACTCGCCCTCGTCGCAGATGATACCTGCCTCTATGTGTCTGGACGTAATCCAGACACTATCTCTAAACGCCTCCAATCCGCAGCCCGAACCCTCGGGAACTGGTTTCGGAAATGGAGGATCGAGGTCAACCCCATCAAAAGTGCAGCCATGTACTTCTCGCGGCGCATTACGCCGCATCTCCCCACCATAGAGTTATTCGATCGTCCAATCCCCTGGGAAAAGACAGTCAAATACTTAGGCGTCCTATTAAACTCGAGACTCAGCTTCGGTCCACATATTAACCGAGTAAGGAACCGAGCGGCGTTCGTCCTCGGCCGATTACATCCGTTACTAAATAAAAATAGCAAAATGTCCCTACGTAATAGAATTACACTTTACAAAGCCTGTATTCGGCCAATTATGACATACGCAAGCCCCATAATTGCGCATGCCTCCCCGCGTCAAATTCACCGACTTCAGGTAATACAAAATCGATTCATGCGTAAAGCCACGGGAGCACCGTGGTTCGTGCGTAATGCTAACCTTCATTTCGATTTAGGGCTTCCTACCATAGCCCAATATCTAAAGTTGGCCTCTCGCCGATACTTCGACTCTGCTGCCACGCACCCCAACCCACTGGTTGTCAGTGCCGCCACATACAACCCCCTCGCGATACACCAAAACTCGACCCGCGGAAAAAGGAGACCGAGGCACGTTCTCGAGGACCCTGACGACGCGACCACTAGGGCCCAAGCGCTCTACTCAACACTACAGAAACACACATTATCACCATCATACCGCACCCGCCGTATCAGACAAAGTTATTCGCGATACCGCCGCATCTCAGGCCGGTTTTCCCCTAGCAGTAGTGTCATAAACAGAAGCGTCGCTGGAGTTTCTTGCGCCATTTCTTCTCCAGCGGAAACGCATTCCGAATTGGTGGTAAACTTATCTAATAATAATCATGGTATTAATAATTATAGTAGTAGTAATATTGCCCTCCCGATTGCAGTAACTGACCGAGCCGAGACCGGCCCCCTTGGGCACCCTCGAGTCTGTTACTCTCGCGAACAGGATGACGGTCCAAGCCGAGGTCCCCTCTCGGGGGCCCTTGCGCCAGTCATCCATAAATAAAGGTTTCGGCTAAGCGCCCTCAGCGCTATGCCACCTTTCAATCCGGAAGTTTTTGAGTCGCGTAAATAACATTATCAAAATGTATAATAACTGTGTGAATTGATAGGGTTATGATAGTATGTCTAAAATCTACATTATATAACATTGAAGAAAAATGGAAGACAACAACGAAGGGGTAATTTTTTTTTAATAATCATACGCATTCAAAAAAAGACAATGGCAAGTAAAATTCTCGCTCCAAGAGTTCCTTATCGATACGTCATTACTATGCGTGAATATCCGATCCGATACTGAGGGTGTACCGGCGATTAGTATATAGCCATATAAATATATTATGAAATAATAAATACAAACATACTCTTATACCAAATACATACCTACGTACACACATACATAAAAAACATACATAAATATACACAAACATACATACAACTGAACCGTAATAGGAGTTTAAAATTAAAGCGACAGGTAGTGACTTTTGACGAGCCTTTTGAATATTATTAAAGATTATCTGAAGATCTCAGAAATAGCGAATGGGTATCATTTAAAAACTTAAACTTTTCTTTTATATAAAAAGGATAACATTGATTGAAGAGCACACTATAGAGAAGGTAAAGTATATATGTATGACGCTTGTATGTTTTGCGGTGCTGTGGGTGTGTAAACCTAATTATTAAGTATTCATTACCACCATCATCATAATATCAGCCAATCTCAGTCCAATGTTGAACGCCTCAACGCGAACGCCACGGGCCTTCCACATAGATCGCTACAAAACACGGTCCTGAGCCACCTGTATCCATCGACCATTCAGATCGTCGCTTCATCTAGTTAGAAGTTGCCTTGCACTTCATTTGCCGGTACGAGGTTGGCACTCCAGAATCTTTCTTCTCCAACGGTTATCAGTTCTATGAGCCATATGGCCAACCCACTGCCACTTCAGCTTAGTAATCATTAGGGCTATGTCGGTTACTCTAGTTTTTTTATTTTTTATTTCATATAGTGATGAAACGAGCAAAACGTTCACTTGATGGTAAGTGCAACGTCTGCCCATAACAAAAGCTGTATCACCCAGAAAGTTTCTGTGTGACATGACACTGTGTCCATCACCCTGAGACTTAAGTTCTTAAGTCTCATATGCCCAGTGATTACGCTAGCTCACACTGCCCTTCAAACCGAAACACAGTAATGCTTGCACACTACTACTTCACGGCAGAATAACAGGGCCTGGGGTTAGCCTAAGCCTAGACGGATTCCTGCATAGGAATCCTGCCACCAGTAGTTCTGATGCGGATATCCTTATTATTGATTCTATCGCACAGAGAAACACGAAGCATAGCTCTTTCCAAAACTCGATGAGTGACTCTCAGTTTTCTCATGCGGCCTCCAGTGAAGGACCACGTCTCGGTGCCGTATGTTATCACATTGAGATATTGAAGTATACTCGACGACAAGATGTGACATAGTTTCCCGAACGCTCCCCGAGCCGAGTTGGATCCGTCGTTGTCCTCTTGGCCGAAGTTGGACCTACCTAGTCGGATAGACTGTCCTAGGTATGTATTTGTCAACAACGTCAAGCGTAGTGTTCCTAACTACAACCGGTAAAGGACATGGACGTTAGACATGATCTTCCTCTTGTCCATGTTCATCTTAAGACCTACCCGTTGGGATACACTATTCATGTCATTGAGCTTGTTTCTCCAGCGATTCTGCCATTATGACTATGTCGTCGACAAATCGAAGGCGAGTGATGTATTCGCCGTTGATGGTATCCTGCTCAGGTTCTAGTTAAGGAATAGTTTTCTTTTTATTGAAAAGAAAAACGAAATCATGAAACCAAGCATAACATATGATACAAGAATCACGTGATAGATATTAACAAACACACATACAAACAAACACGCCTGTTTCCTATTTAAGGGGTAGGCAGAGACCACACCCGTAGTACTATTCGCCCGCGCGGGAAACGAGACTTGACGTGCGGCGAATCACGTCGCTGCCATTTTGGTACGAGTCAAAATATTCTAACCCCCCTTTGCGATCCCACGACCAGTATAGTAGCACCATTGCATATTATGGTATTGTTCTGCACTAATAAAGGCTTTCTGTACACTACCTTAGTCGCCTCTTACGACACCTCGGTAGGAAAGAGGTAGATGCTGCTCGACCCTGCTGAACACCTATTACCGTCCGTGATAAAATAAAATTCTCGGCGAAAACGTGAATCTACTAACGTTTGTGTAATTTTTGTAATACAGAACCCTAAAATGAGAATAAACTTTACAAATAACAAAACAAATGATTAATAAAAATTATACATCATTTTTAGTCGGTTCATACCTTTCCCTATGGAAAAGTATACAGTCCGCAGAAAATTTATTTTGCTGTTCACGAAATACTACTTTATTTTATCGTTCTCTTCATATTGTATTCTGACTCAAAGCCCCAATTGTTTACGACTACTGAACACTATGTGCATTTAAGTCTGCTTTCCGTTTCGAATAAAACGACGTTCCTTATTTTTATTGTTCCGTTTACGCTGTTTCGTAACCAGGACCAGAGTTTCGTATCGTTGCATATTGTACTGTTGCTTCATTTAAATACTTTTATACACTTTACATTAACGGCAATATTATACACTTCAATACACTTATGCATTATGAAGTTGCCTTTTATTTCATTTTTCTCGAAAAGGAGTACTTTTCAATTTTAAATTAAATTAAAACGAATGTTCTATTAACTATATATTTTTTTACAAAGTAAAGTATTTAGTGGTGGTAGGATTCCTATGCAGGAATCTGTCTAGGTAGCTACCACCCTAGGGTCAGTTATTCTACCGCTAAGCACTAGTGTGCAAACATAACTGTGTTACTAGCTAGCCAGTGTAATCACTGGGTATATGAGACTTAAGAACTGATGTCTCAAGGTGATGCGCGCAGTGTGGTATCGCACAGACTTGTTCTGGGTGACGCAGCATTTGCCGTAGGCAGACGTTGCACTTACCATCAGGTGAACGTTTTGCTCGTTTCATCACTTGATCCAATAAAAAAAAAATATCCGATGGACCCTTGGCAAGCCTGTCCTGTGGGTGCCTGTTACGATTACAATAAACAGGTTAGATTACTCGGTCGTCATCGTGCATGTGTTACTTCGATTTATATTTTTCGTACATACATGAATTTATAACATATATACGCATGGGCGCATATGATGTCTCTGTGATCGCTACCCTGAAATCTGGCAGTGATCACCGAATGGTAAGAGGCGCATTGAACTAGAACGGAAAGCTGGAGAGCTCTCGTCTGGTGAAGTCTCTGCTCCCTCCATCTCGTGCCCTAATTTAAAACCCAGAGAGCATCCAGCTTTAATAATTTAATTGCATAATAGCTTTCCACTGAAACTATTGCGTTACAGGGACGATATGAACTAGATGCAGAGGAAAGTTTTGCAAGACCCGCCGCAAAACGTAAGATCCAGATGCTCTCCGACACACTTTCAGTCTCATGGGGGCTAAGCGTAAAATGAGGCTACAGTCAGTCTGAGAGACATTAGTACGGCTCTCAAACAGCTTAAGAATGGCAAAGCGCCAAGTGAGGTCGCAATTACAGCGGAGCTTCTGAAAGCAGGTGGAAAACCGGTTCTTGTGGTCCTTCAGAAGCTATTTAATTCCGTCGTCTACGGCGGCGCTACGCCGGAAGCGTGGAGCAGAAGCGTGGTTGTCCTGTGACGCCCTCTTAAAGAACTATAGACCGATATGGCTTCTGAGCCGCGTCTATGTGCTGTTTTCGAGAGTCATTATGAATCGTCACGCCAGCAGACTTGACGACTTCTAGCCTCCCGAACAAGCCGTATTCAGAAAAGGCTTTATTACCACAGGCCACATACATACCCTTCGCCAGCTTGTACAAAGGACCGAAGAGTACAATCTCCCACTATATCTGGCGTCTGGGGACTTATGAAAAAGCCTTCGATGCGGTCGAAATTTGGGCGATGTTACAGTTACTTCAGCGGTGCCGAATTGACTGTCGGTGTATCGAGGTGCTGCAGTGTTTGTGCAATAAGGCTACGATGACTATCCGAGTACAGAATCAGGGTACGAAACCGATTCAATTGGAGAAAGATGTCAAATCACCGAAACTCTTCGCCGCTACATTGAAAGTTGTGTTTAAGTTAATAGACAGGAAAGGATTCGATATTAGTATCAATGGCGAATACATCACTCATCTTCGATTTGCCGACGATATAGTCATAATGGCAGAATCGCTGGAGAAACTTAGCAGTGTGCTCAATGACCTGAATAGTGTATACCTAGGACAGATTGTCCGACTAGGTAGGTCCAACTTCGACCAAGAGGTCAATCGAAGAATCCAACTTGGCTGGACATCTTTCGGGAAACTGCGTAACATCTTTTCGTACAGTATACCTCAATGTCTCAAAACCAAAGATTACAACCAGTGCGTGTTGCCAGTGATAAGCACACCTAAATTTAAATGTTAATATATATTATAGTAATATGTAGATGTTCATATAATAAAAATTGTTTAAAATGTTATATATTTATATAGTAAAATAGTAATAAATAATAAAAATGTAATTTTCATTGTTAATTATCACATATTTATAAATACGTAGTTATTGTTCACATTTCAATAATGGTAACACAGAGAGCTTCAACGAAAATGAGCTGTGGAACGGCCGTATGTAATCGTATTATAAAATGTTACGAGGTGATTTGAAACTCAGTGAAACCCTGTTAGATTTTGAAAGACATTTTAGAAATATTAATAACAAAGACAAAGCATCCACATACGAGTACACGCAGTGAAATCTTATTCATAAACTCGTACTAATATTATAGAACCCTCTGTCCCCTCTGTCCCCCCTGTCTGTTTTTTACCTTTTCACGGTTCAACCACTGAACCGATCTTGACGAAATTCGGCACGGAGATAGCTTGCATCCTGGAGAAGGACATAGGATTACTTCGGACTTTTTATATTTTTTTATAAAATAAAAGATCTACTGCGGAATTTTTAAAAAACCTAAATCCATTCGGACGTAGTCGGAGGTATCAGCTAGTTATTCATAAAAACTTAATGGCGTCTTAATTGATAATTAAAAAAAATAACCATAATCACTACCATTTCATAGAGCTTAACTATGCTTTAATAAAAACATAATTCATAAACATAACATGCTTCAGATATGATAATTTTTTTTAAACTCGACACCCTTATTAGAAATAGTGTATATTGACAATAAGTACAGCCTCTTTGTGAGATTATCTGATCAAATGAAACAATGGAATCGCTGTGCTGAAATGGAACACAGCTATTGTTTGTACGTTTTGTATGTACTGTGCAGTGAATCGCATGTCTTTTATTATCAGAAATCTACATATGAATAGGAAGTGTCGCTTGCAGTAATAAAAACATGTATCAATTAATTATGACAGGTTGTATTTGTAGTTAAATCTCGAAATAAGGATTAACTGAAGTGGTAATGGGTCGACGACATTGCTCGTAGAGCCGAAAACGATCGGCGAACAAATACACCTGAACAGTTTATAGTTGTATGGTTTGATGCACCATGGCAGTGTTGTTTGCGTTCTGAAACAATATGCAGAAAACTATTTACCATTTTGTATATTATTTTAAACGAATTATTCGCGGCCACTGAACACTTTATGTAAAAGTTTGCCTTCCTTTTCGAATAAAATAAAGCGTTTCATCTTTATTGCACAGTTTCTCCGTATCAACATATGATAATCACATTCGAACACCTTTCATTTAGTAGTTTAGTAGGGCAATATAGTTACGTAAGGATTAGTTAGCTCAAGTGGCAATAGGCCGGACATATGGCTCGTAGAACCTAAAACCGTTGAGGAAGAAAGGAGTTTTAAAGGAATTCTCGAGTGGCAACCTAGTACCGGACCCGTAGCGATGACCTGCCACCAGTTTGCGGGTAGTCGATGGATGCTGGTGGCGCGGGACATTGTTTTGTAGCAATGTACGTGAAAGGCCTATGTTTATCAATCGACTAAGATATGATAAATGGTGAATGATGTATAGTTAAGTGTATGCACTACAATACAACAAGTATTCATCGTCGTCTTAAACTAAATAATGTTTACGAAATATACAATAACATAGATTTAACAGCATTCACTGATGGTAGGATTCCATAGGTACCGACGCAGAGCCAGTTATTCTGCCGTGAAGCAGTAGTGTGCAAACATTACTGTGTTTCGGTCGGAAGGGCACTCACAAATGAAGAATAGAACAGAATAATTTTTATTCAACATAATCTATGTTCACGAATCATCTCATTTACATAATACTTAATGAAAATCTTTTTTTTTTGACTACACTGGTTTACAAAAAATGCCTCTGTCCTTGGAAGAACTAGGAACAAACCCAGAAAGCAATTCTTTTCTTCTTTGTCATTTATATAATGTACAATTACATCAGTATTATAAAGATGTAATAATGGCTTGGCAGCGATGACCTTATTCCCAGAAGTTATCGTCATCCGTGTTTTCTAAAATTTTTGTTTATAAAATATTAACTTTTTGACTGAAAAACTGTACCCTTACTGAAATTTTATTGTAAACGCCTACATAGCCCTATAAAAGAAGTACTGACCCCGTCAAGTCGAGTAACTGGCATTATTAATTTGTGCTCGTTCCTGGTATTTACATTATGAATATCACTTCTTTTAGTAAACCGTTTTATGTTCTTGTGTCCATACAAAACGTTTTCATAAATATAGTGATAGGCCAATGTTAAGATATTAATTTCTTTAAGTTTATCTCTAAGATACACTTTAGAGCCAAGATTATTAGCATAGCAACATAGCAAAATACCATATTACATTATGCTACAAAAATAACTAAAATAAAAAAGTTGCAACATATACATATGCAGCAGTGCTCGCTAGTTTAGATCATATATTTTTGTTTTACTGTGTACCCTAATATGCTCTCTGCTCAACCCAAAGGTATACTGGTAGAGATAGATAAATAAATAAATAAATAAATAAACAAACAAACAAACAAACAAACAAACAAACTAACAAACATAAAATAAATAAATAAATAAATAAATAAATAAATAAATAAATAAATAAATAAATAAATAAATAAATAAATAAATAAATAAATAAATAAATAAATAAATAAATAAATAAATAAATAAATAAATAAATAAATAAATAAATAAATAAATAAATAAATAAATAAATAAATAAATAAATAAATAAATAAATAAATAAATAAATAAACGTACGTCCTATTAAAGTTTCGCGTCGAGTGTTATTCCAAGAAAGACAGTGGTTTCACAAGACTCAACGCTACCCAATTTACATGCACACTAACAGCTATTCGTTTAACATTTTGTGTTATAAATTTAATACATTATGTTTTATTGCCGTTTGAAAAAAAATTGGTATATCACTTAAAAAACTTTTCAAAAGCTGTAGCAACATCTTGATCAGATGTCATAAGCATGTTGTTAAATTTAATTTTGTAATAATCGTTTCGGTCCTTGACTTTCCCGGTTTCACTATTAATAATTCTCCAAGTCATTTTTCTTTTATCTGATCTTTATTTTATTGCAGTGACTTGCTGGCTGGCTGCGGAACATACTTTTTTCAATAATTAAGAATCATTCATAACATATTCCTTAAATGTCTTACTAAAGTTGTATGACGAATGAACGAGCAAGGAATTTAAAAATATTGTATTTACAATTCCTTGCTCAGCAGGTTAAACAATACTCCATACAAATAGTCACTGTTATTATTATTATTATAAGTATTTATTAATTTATTTAAAAACTTTATTGTTAACCTTAAAATAAAGGTAACAATGGGCGGACTTAATGCCTATAGGCATTCTCTGCTAGTCAACCCATGGCGTGGTGAAAAAGCGGTGGCAGGTGTATTATTTAACAAATAAGAAATAAAAGTTAAATGAAGTAAATTAATAATATTAATACATATACATAAATAAATATTTACTTATACACATATATATATATAAATATATGCATCCATACGCTTTTACAAACCATATACATATACATACATATAATGGTGACAAGCAACGGTTTGATAATTTCTATGAATTTCTATGATTTTTATCTACAGAAGTTCAGAACTTCTCCAAGCGATACTTATTTTCAAAAACAAATATAATTTTTATATCGTTTGTTTTATTTCATATATAAGGTATATGATACTAACTGTCCCGAATGATCAGAACATATTTTGTGAATTATAGATTGGTGCAAAGGCTTAACATCATAAAAAATATTGTCTTTACAAGTTGCACTAGATCCAGTTATACGTGTTGGTTCTGAAAAACAAGTTAACTAATTTGTATGATTTCAACAAAGAAATAAATTTTATTCTGATGGAAGAAACTTCTAATCATTGTCATCATTATCATCATTTCAGCCTATCACTAGTCCACTGCTGAACATAGGCCTCCCCCATAAATTGCCACAAAAGTTTGTAGCTCTCATTTGTGGGGATTTTGTGTGGTAGCGGCTTAAGAGAATCTACCACCCTATCTCATCCCGTGGGTTTCGTAAAAGTCAACAGAGGGAAAAATAAAAACCAGCAGATAGGCCGCATCGTCCTGGAACATCTGAATAAATAAACTGTGGTTGCCAAACCGCCTACCAAGCGTGGCACCTATGGCAAATTCCCCCCAAAATATAGCTGCAAGCTTTTGTGACAGTCTATGGGGAGGCGTATATTCAGCAGTGTCGTATGTCTGCATTACAGCCGCAAATAAATTTATTTTTCTTTCTTTTTCATAGAAATATTACGTAGAGTAATATTTACCAGCAATCTAATGAATCGAATGTCAATAAAATTAATTACATGTGCGAAACAATACATGAGTTATTTGTAAGTCTCAATAGACTCATCGCAGCTCATAATCAATTGATATGCGCATCATATTATACAATATCAATTATATATCTATCCAGATTCTAATAATAAATAATTCATAGCGTAATTAATGAAAATCATATCGATTTAGACTAAAGCCCGCAAGGCCCGGGCCTACGGCGGCAATATTTGAAGGGCGAATAATTAAAAACGATTGACATTTAGTACTTATAATAAAATGTAAATATGAAGGTAATTCGCCTGCCACTTACATTTCGCGCCATTTTGAGTTGAGTGAAAGAATGCTGATAGGAATTAAGTCAGACTTATTATCGTCATATTTAATTAAATATTAATAACGCTTAAAATAAATAACAAGAGTATAATATTTTTTTCATACTTATTAAGTATACAATGACCTACTTACTGCTAGTAGGATTCATCTGCAGGAATCTACCTAGTTACCGTCACGGTGAACGTTATTCTATCGTTAAACAGTAGTATGCAAAAATGACTGTGTTTCGGTCTGAAGAACACTGATAGCTAGAGTAACTGGGCGTTCCAGACCTGATAAGTAATGCCTCAGGGTGACGAGCGCTGTTCGGTGCCACACAGAAAAGTTCTGACCATTGTTTAAAGTAAGACACGGCACTTGCCATCAGGAGAACATTTTGTTCGTCACGCCAATAAACAAAACTAAGAGACATCAAGACATCAACCAAATTGGTACTGAAAATACCATTTTTGACGAGAAAGGCGCCATATTGCAATGGGCCTTTGCCAAATCTAACATAAATCCGCTTTGGTGAAAATAAATATTGTGACCACTCTAACCAAATGTCTCTCAGTATCAATTACATGATATTTTTTATTTATTTATTTAATACTTTATTGTAAGACACTTTACTCTAAGGGGTTACAACGGGCGGACTTAATGCCTTGTGGCATTCTCTTCCAGTTAACCCTGGGAGAAGAAAATTTAATGTTGGCAGGTGCGAAACGGGCAATAATAAAATCAAAACATATATATACAGATACATACACATATACATACATACACATGTATAAAATATTTAATGAAAAATATATATATATATAAATATATACGAGTATATCGTCAGATATTGTATTCCTCCAAATAATGTTGGCGAACCAGTCGTTTAAAAGAATGCTTAGTCTGTGTTTTTTTCACATCGTCGGGTAGGGCGTTCCAGAGAAGTATAGCCTGAACTATGAAAGATGAATTAAAGAATCCAGTACTATGCTGAGGAATACGAAATTTGAGAGCGTAAGAGGAACGAGGTTCACGATCAAGAGTTGAATAAAGAAAGTTGAAGTTATCCTTAAGATAAGAAGGACAATTGGGGTCATTTAAAATAGAAAAAAGGATTAGCAAGATTCTGGAGCAACGCCTTTGACGTATAGAAAGCCCTTTAAGCTTAGAGCGAAAAGCAGAGATGTGGTCATATTTCCGTAAATTGAAAATAAATCTGATACAGCTATTGAGAAGGCGCTCCGACTTGTTCAGAAGATTTTGCGAAAGATCTGGATAGCACACATCAGCATAGTCGATAATGGGAAAGACAAGAGAATATACCAGCGTAAGCTTAGTTTTGAAGGGAAGGAAATTTTTGAGACGATAAAGGGAACGTAAGGTGGCAACGACTTTTCGGCTAATTTCAGAAATTTGTATTCCCCAGTTCATGGTGTCATCCATATGCAAGCCAAGATTTACTATGGAATGAGAAAAGGGAATTAACTATCCATCATATAATACAGGTTGCCAGGCTTTCATAGTACAATCATAGTCAACGTCCTTGGGCTACCCCAATCATTACTTTACACTTTGACGGATTTACTGAAACACCATATTTATATGACCCAATTCTGATGGCATCTAAGTTCTCATTCAGTTTTCTAATCCCCCTGTCAATGTCGTTGGTACTGGATTGTACATATAGCTGAAGATCATCGGCATACAGATGGTACGAACATCAATTTAAATCACTATACTTTACTTTTCAATTTTATCAACTATTTCATCAGAAAGAATTGCATGCGTGAACATATAATTGATGATCCATTTTTGAAAATATAACTTCTACAAATATTTTTAATACAAAGACTAAAACAAATACTAAATAGAATTATTAAAAAACTATGCTCCACACCATGATTTCTCCTGTATCGTGGGTGTGTCCCACAGACATACATAAATTGCACACGCAAAAACAATTCTGGAAGCAATACAATTATTTGTCCCGTGCGAGAATCGAACCCGCGAAACATAGGCCAGAAGCCAAGGGCTTAGCCATAGCGCAAAGCAAGGTAGAAAAATGATCTTTCCTTTATGATTTTGAAAATTATTTAGCGTCCTAAAAGGTCGCATTATCTCCAACCATACTTTTAAATATCGCTGTAGCATGTCCGAATACGAAGGAGGAGAATGAAGCATTAAATTTTTCATTGGTCTACGACTTTATTTTAACATCAGTGAGGATGATACGGCAGATTCATATTAAGTACCAGTATATTTCATATATGGTACTGGCATGGTAAACAATTGGTCCATTATTTTTCTACGTGTCCGATGGTTGTATGTTAGAGAATGCTGAAAGACCTAAAATGTACTCATATACCTTGGAGAAACGAAAATCTTCAGATAATAAATGTTCTCAAGTAGCAGTTAGTCCCTTTTTTTTCAAAAAGGGGCAACCTAAGAACGTTAATGGAAAATTAAAAGATGTAAGTGGATCAGAATTTTATTTTGTGGCAATGTTTTGGTCTATGGTCATCAATTAATGAACTGAAAAGAAACAGAAATTTTTCTTTTATGAAAAACTGGGCAATGTCTTCAGAAAGATGTCGGTAATCAAGGAACTAAGCTGCGTTTTAAAGTTAACAAGTAATTATTAATATGAAATAAATCACCCATCTGCTATATCTTAACATTATTTGATTATTTTTTAAAAAAAAAAACGTTGCCCCGCAGTAGGATTTCTCCTGTATCGTGTGTACGTTTTACAGACATAAATTCCCCATGCACAAACAATCGAACCCGCGACCCGCGACGCAGAAGCCAAGGGCTAAGGCACTGCGCCAACCGAGCCGACAATTTATATTATATATGTTATTGAATTTGATATATAAATATTAAATTAATAAATTTCAATAAATAATAACAATAAATAAAAAAAAATTCATCATTATTTATAATGACACTTTTAAAAAAATAGTCAAAAAGGTCACCACGAAATAGCTGCATTGCCACGTTGCATGGCCAGTGACAAGCATTGAACCAAAAAAAATCCAGAGCGGGCATCATATCCTATCTCTCTCGCGACTACTAAGCCTACCGATAAAACTTAAAGCTTCCATTATTTAAGCGTCTGCCGTTTCAACTGCTAAAGGCAGAAAGTGATACAACGAAGAAAAATTAGCATATTTAAAATGAGTTGCCCTTGCAGCTGTTTCTGCAGCAGCACCGCTGCGATAATTGTGTCTTTAAGGTGTGCAGCTTCAAAAGTTGGCAATTGAGAGCAAGATGCCCATCAGCTTCCACCATCACATCACAAATACACTTGTTTGGGACACATACGTCACCGCCACGTCTATAAGCTACGGTTACTCGAAAACAATAATTGTCCAAGTACATGACTAATTGAGGTAAAGGCAGCGCCTGAAGCTAAGCACCCGTATTCAGCCGTGTCACTGACAAAAAACGCAAATCAAAATGGTAGAATGGATTGCAATATATTTGGAATTGTCTATTTACTAGCTTTCTGATATATTGTATTATTTTACACTTTATCAAGCCGTTTAGGCTACGGGCCTTGCCAAAGAAATAGACGTACCTACATATTTACTCTGTCTGGGGCAGACGCGTAAAATAAACAGGTTATTGTTATTTACAATGGCAAGACTGTAGTTAACATATTTCACCTGCTATTAAAGTATTTTGATGACCTGTGCTATCTATATTTAAATTACTGTAGTTCACTATGCAAATAAAGCCCATAACTTTGTCCGTCGGCTGCTGAGAGTGCGTTGATTAAAATTTATGTCCCTAAATCCCGTCGGGGGCTTTTATATCGCAGTTATGGGCGAAATATTAGTTTCAGAGTAAAGATTAGAATACAGTGTGTATGATAGTTAGTGACGTAGGATAATGTTTATATTTCATAGACAAAAATCTGTGTGTGTTTTCTGAGAGTATACCACAGCAAAGTATGTTCTTTACGGTATAATATTTTTAATGTCTTTAAAGATATAAAGAAGTGATTAACTACACAAATATTTTTTTTAAATATACTTGTCCTGTGTCTTAGTGGTCACCGTTCCTGTTTGCTAAACGCAGAGTTCTGGGTTCATTTTTTATCAATAATTTCTGAATACTGTCGGAAGCTATCAACTGTGCAGGAGATATTACAGTGCTGCAAGAACGCTAAAACTCTCATTTGTCTTCGTCTGTTGAACAGCTTACGCAATAACAACACAGGATGGATCGGATGAAGTGTCAGAACCCCTGGGACAATAGCAGTGTACGTTATTTGAAGTTATTAGGGTTACATAAGGCGCGGATGGGTTGGGTTAAATTTTTTTGTACAACATAATCCTGAACTATTTTCGACCACGCAACTTTTGAATACTGTCGGAAGCTATTAACAGTGCAGGAGATATTATATAGCCAAAAGTGTACGCGCAAACACAAAAGCACTCACTCGTCATCGTCTCATGCGATAAGATCGGCGGTAGACTAGAATGCAGTGTCAGAAACACTGGGACAATACAAGTCGAAGTCAAAGTAAAAATTTCTTTATTCAATTTAGGCTTGTCTAAAGCTCTTATGAACGTCAAAATTTACACAATCACAACACTGTTGGCTTCGGCTGAGATTTGAACCCCGGACCTGCGCGTAGAAGTCACTAGGCCACGCGACCGTCAAACAGCGACAACTAACCACATACTGTCGGAAGCTATCCAACTGGACAGAAGATATAAAAAAGCCTAAGTGTATACGCAAATACAATAGCACATACTCATTCTAACGAGCCTTATGTAACCCTAAAAACTTCAAGTAACATACACTGCTATTGTCCCAGGGTAGTCTGATGCTTCATCCGATCATTCATATGGTATTATTGCGTAAACTGTTTATTAGACTTAGACAAGTAAGTGTTTTCGCGTTCTTCCAACAATGTAATATATCCTGCGCAAATTCCATGTATAGACACATGGAATTTGCGGAAGAAATCATCGGAAGTCCTCGCCGTAGCTGAAATTGGCAAGAAGAGCATCATTATAATAATAATTATTGGTTTTTTCCATTTGATTGTGGCAGTCATCTGTTTTTGCAGTGAGTGCCCAGTCTCTGACTACCCCTTATGGGATACAGTCGTGATCTTATGTATGTATTCTTAGCATATGAATAAATGTATGTTGATATTACTATAATTTTATAAGCAAATTTATTTATTTTATAGGCGAAAACCTGTAATTGGCTAGCAGTTTTCCTATTTTAAAAGTTTCTAGGTGACTTCATTTAGC
This sequence comes from Luehdorfia chinensis, assembly GCA_019845155.1. Taxonomy (NCBI): domain Eukaryota; kingdom Metazoa; phylum Arthropoda; class Insecta; order Lepidoptera; family Papilionidae; genus Luehdorfia; species Luehdorfia chinensis. Next base: position 142,376 of record JAHVAK010000007.1, on the reverse strand, counting down.
TGTTGGTTTTCCATGAAACTAAAATAAAATAAAATAAAAATAAAGTAATATTCCAAGAATGTTCTTCCTTGAAAATTGTTTGGTTGCAATCAACCAATTATTAATCAGACGACGGTTTTCACCATCGCACTTTGCTGCAGAACACAAAATTCCATCGTCACCACCTGGATGGTTGGCATTCCACCACAGTGCGTTTTTCGCGGAATTTTCTGCCACGCACGACCACTTCATGGAATCGGCTACCGCCGGCGGTTTTTCCGGACCGATACGACTTAGGGGACCTTCAAGAAAAGAGCCTATTCCTTCCTCAAAGGCCGGCAACGCACCCGCGATTCCTCTGGTATTGCGGTTGTTCATGGGCGGTGGTGATCACTTACCATCAGGTGAGCTATTTGCTCGTTTGCCCCCTCTCCTATAAAAAAAATATTATCCCAAAAAAGTTGATAACGTAAAGTTTTATTTTTATGAGGGCTTATTTTACGAGCCTATTATGAGCGACTAAGATATAGCATCTATTCTAAAACTCATACGTCACTGATGTAAACCGGCAAAAACACTAACTAACGTCAAATATTTCACAAAACGCACTGCGTGGCTGACCATACAATCTAAAACAATTCAAAGGCTACTTCGAAGTGAAATTCAAATTCATAGTGCAATCACGTTATTATAATATTCAGATGAACTAGAATATCGCAAACGTGACCTTTTAAGCGAATTTTTCTATTCTATAAATTGAAAACGTGCTCAGCTGCTAGCCTGCGTAATGATATTGAGTTGCGGATTTCAATATATGTTCATGGCAATAAATTCAGTTCAGATCCCATTTTTAATTCTATTTGCCTGGGAGTCGAGAAATGGTGCATTATTTCTCAATAGTAGTTGAAATCACCAATGGTAAAATAATAAAAAGTATCATGGTTTAATGATTTTAATGTTTTTCGTTAACAATTTTCTTATTCCGTTAGCGCATTTTCTTATCTAATCAAAATCAAGCATTTAAAATGTTTAGAGAGTAACAAAAAAAGTGAAGAATGTTTAACTGTCTATTCGAGCGTCTGTAACTCAGAAACGTAATAAATCTATTGACCTGAAGTTCACAGAAACTTTATTTTTGTTTCATATGAATTCTAATATCAATACGAACAAAGTTGACACATCAGCTACTAAAGTTCAAAGGGAAGCTTTAACATTTATTGAAACTTAATTACTAAGTAAAATTCGTGTTTGTAACCTAAGCAATGCTCTGTTCATCTGAAATATGCCTGACTAAATTTATTCGAAGTGTTGATGGGCAACGACGTGAACGGTGCGATATGCGTACTTTCATAGCGCGATTATGGAATGTATGAGACATTTCTTGAGCTGCTCATATGGTGACATAGATGTCGCTACATCACTCCCCGGCTGAGACTGGAAGTAGTGAGCGTGATATTATGATGGCACGCGAAGAGGTGCAGTCTGGAGATACAGTGAAGGAACAGGTCTTCAGTGTGTCGAGACAGTGTTGATGCCGCGGGAGTCAACCAGAGGAGAGTGGCCGCCGTTGACGATCCTCAGCGGCTGAGAGACTAGGAAGCACGCGGTGTGCCGTCAGTAGTCCGGTGCTGTGACTGCGATGGCTGCCGGTGATGTTTTTCCTGTGGTTCGGAGAAGACGGTTGCGATGTTCATACCGGGATCACAAAAGAGTAGCTACCCGCCATATCGGGTGATCTTATGTGAGCATCTGTCTCCTCGAAGTAGTATTGTATACATAGTTCGTTCTAAATATTATTTAAAACTTATATATATATAGATATATATATATATATATATATAGTTCGCATCCCAGAAACTTTCATATCGCGATTATGGAATAAACGAGTTTGAGATATTTCCTGAGCTTCTCATGTGGCGACATAGATGTACAAATATAATATTTGATTGTAAGATTGCAAGAAATAATTGTTAAATTAAGAAATCAAAAATCGAGAAATTGAATACACAAAAGTAAAATGACCAATTGCGATACAATAAGTGATAATTTAGTTAAATTAATTAATAATATTAGTCATTAATTCAGCAGTAATGATTTAATATACAACATAGTCAGAATGATGTATGTTACTCTACGTTTACTTCAATATTTTTCATTTATAGTTTACTGGTGGTAGGATTCCTATGCAGGATTCCGTCTAGGTAGGTACCACCCCAGGGCCAGTTATTCTGCCGCGAAGTAGTACTGTTCAAACATTACTGTGTTTCGGTTTGAAGGGCACTGAGAGCTAGCGTAATCACTGGGCATATGAGACTTAAGAACTAATATCTCAGGGTGACGGGCGTAGTGTGGTGTCACACAGTAATGTTGTGGATGACTCAGCATTTGTTATGGGCAGACGTTACACTTTTTGCTCGTTCCGTCACTTTAGTGAAACTAAAAAAAAAACTTTAAATTGTAAAAATTTCGTTAACATTTTTATACACGTAGAGCCGCAGTACACCTGCACAGCTCAGCAATCGCCTTAAATTTCATAGTACGCGAGTAACCTGAATTCGATCTCCGGTATCAGTAAATTTAAATTTTAAGTAGTGATTTGCCACCTACTCGGCGGTGAAGGAAAATCTCAGGAATGAGCAACAAAATGAGCAGCTCGGCGTACTCTTCCTGTCTCCCACTACTACTAACAGTTTTATTTCCTTCATAGACTAACATTATTTAAGTCGTCTGCAGACTAGGAACTGTAAAAGGCTATATAATTCAAGAATGTTGGATAATAGGTACCTTGATTTGATTTTTCTAAATTGTCTATAAGAAAAGAAGGTTTTCAGGAATATTTAGCGCTTGTACCGGCTAGTGCTAAAGTCCGCTTTGCTTTTTTTATAGGAGAAAATAACGAAACGAGCGAAACGTTCACCAGATGGTAAGTGCAACGTATGCCCATAACAAATGCTGTGTCACAGAGAACTTTTATGAGTCGCACCACGCTGCGCTCATCAACCTGAAACATTTGTTCTTAAGTCTAATGCGTCCTGTAATTACACTAGCTCTCAGCGCCCTCCAGAACTAAACATAGTAATGCCTGCGCTCTTCTGCTCTACGGCAGAATAACTGGCCCAGCGGTGGTACCTACCTAGACAATTTTCTGAATAGGAATCCTACCACCAGTAAATGTGTGTGTGATATTGCGACAACACCTACACTCGTGTACACTGCGTTGTCACGGAAGTGATGATTATTTTGCTCCAGGAATCCATTTGCTGATCAGGTTACAGTTAAAATATCAACAAGTCGATGTACATCACAATGACCCTTCAGTTCTACATGCAATGAAAACATTTTGCAGCCCTATCCGGTTTTATAAAAGCGGTTCTTTGTTTAGGAGGAAGTTTAGTTTTAATCATGGTTATTTAACAGCGCATAAAAGTAGGCACTATGGCACTCTTTCAGCATAGCAGCATTTACGTGCACGCATTTATGTCTAACATTACTTTTTCTCGGGGTTCCGCTCTTTTCTTCTGTCTCCAAATTCGAAAGGAGTAGGTCCAGATGCTCAACCCGGGCTTCTTTAGAATTGCTTCCTGTGCCTTGTCATTCCATGACCACTTCCCTGAAGCTGATCAAGACATATTTAGAATTTTCTTAATGTCATGATAGCTTATGACCATTAATGATAAAAGAAAATATAACAAATATGCCTTGATATTTACAGAAATATGAATTGCTGTTTAAATTTAAAAACCGCAAAAGACTTACTCTCAATTAGTAATCCGGAGTAAGATCTTTGTGGTTTTCAAGAAAGAATGAGACATTAAAACATAAGATTTGTCAACACACGTAATCTAAACATATCATATAACCTACCTTGCTTCAGCAACGATTTTAATGAAACGTTTGCAGTTTGCTTGTACTCTTTAAACTACACATTTATTTTAAAAAAGCAGCTTACGTTTACGTCATTAAGAAAATAAGATGTTGTATACCTTTGTCTTGGTAAAGTAAATGATATTTCCAGCATTTTTGTTATTAATGTGTCTTATATACAAACATACAAAACAAAGTGAAGAACGTATCATAATATTGCATTTAGATACTTTTTTAAGGCCCTTCTCCGTTTCCTGGCAATTTCAGATTTTCTAAAGTCACACATAAAAAGACCAATGCAGCAGTACAGCATAAACATTTTTATGTTTAATCTGTTTTCTGAAAAAGAAAAACAGAAAAATTTTCGTATAAGAAATACTATCTCAAATCTCATCGTTCTTTTAACGAGCAGTGGCTATTTATACCAACTAATAAACTTCCGCTAGTTCCGATAAAACGCAAACCGAAATTACTCAACAAGTTAAAATCTTGCTGGTAGTTAAAGGTTTCATACTGGTTATTTTCAGTACTAGCCTCGAATTAATGAGGTTTTATATTAAACAGAGCTGTATTTCTGTTTCACTTTTTCTATGGTGGCTTAAATAACCTATATCAAACTCTTACAAATACTGTGTTTTTTTGGGGAAACAGTTTATTTATAAATTAAAATTAAAATTTAATTGCTATTTTTAACTGACTTCAAAAACGAGAAGGTTCTCAATTCGTCTGTGTGTATATATATATATATATATATATATATATATATTTGTATATGTTTAGATATTAATTAATGTTCTTACATAACTTCTTCGTTTATGAACCTATTTTAACGATTCTAAAACGAACGAAAGGTACCCAGAGGTGGTGAAATATAAATTTGGTCAAATTCTGATGATAGGAGTCTGAGAAAATCATGAAACTCTTAAATTCGTATAAGGAGCAGCTGCGTGGAAGTCGTTTTTTTCATTAAATATTGATTTTTCGTCAGTATCCTCAATAATGTAGTTTCTAGGACTATATTTCTAATTCGAATTTAAGGGTAGTTGTTAGTTTTTAATTTTTAGCAATCATATGTGGAGCCAACTTCATTAAACAAGGCGAGTCGTGTAAGCACAGAAGACACCATAAGCACTTTCCTAAGCTCGTCAATATCAAGTTGAGAGAGTTTGTCGTAATCGACATGAACAGCGGGCGTATTGGCGATAAAAGTATCAGGCACCTTAGGCGCTACTGCCTGTCATTAATCTAATTTATTTATATAGTAGCTGTGCGATGCGGTTTCACATGTATAAAATAAGCCGACCACATTATTCCGCCGTTCAGAATGGTAACTCGCTGAACGGACATTTCACAGTTCGGCGCTTCACGGTAATGATCGGTTTTCACCGTGTAGCTTTTTACATGATGCTATGTATTTTGCATAGTTTAAAACTTTTCTCAATAAATGGAAAATTTATAGCAAAATTAATATTTCAAATCTTATATTAGCGCCTTCAAACATTGTTATTGCGCCGTCTATCACAGTGCATGTGCTGTTTTTGGCATTTCTCTTAGTCGACTTTTCTCTGACAATACTGACTCGGAGACATTTGGATAGATTCTCTTATACTAAATAAATCATAGTTTATGAGTTTAAATTATTTTTATTGGCCATAAATAGCCAAATTTCTAAATAACCCAAATACCTACTTCAACTTGTAGTGGTGACGTAATACAATACATGACCCCTATTCTCCAAGAGTATCTTAACAGACCACTAAGCAACATGAATGCACAGTTGTAAGTCATCCATATGCCTATTTTTTAAAAAGACATGGAATCATGCTTTCTTTGTTCAACAGTGAACTTTTTATACATAAGATCACGACTGTATCCCATAAGGGGTAGTCAGAGACTGGGCACTCACTGCAAAAACAGATGACTGCCACAATCCACGTTTCACCAAAACAATATAATGCACTTGGTATGATAGGTGGTGAGCCCATCGCCATCATGCGCTGTTGGGTGCACAGTGCAGTTTAATTCCTTAGTCGCCTTTTACGAGATCCATTGGATGAGATGGAGTGATAGTATTCTTTTAACGAGCCGCCACCACACGGCTTTTTATGTGCTGATTAAAGTTGAGTTACTTGCCTGAAATAAGATATAAGTTTATGACCACAATAAATAAGGAAGTAATTAAGCACGAATCGCATTTATTTTATACAAAAAAGTGAACCATAATTACAGCGAAAATTTATCTCAATTCATAAATTCTGATCTTACCTATCAATACGTATACGTTGCTATGTAGCATTTTGTTTTTGAACGCTGTATTTCATTTCCTAACAAATACATAATCTATCGTGAAGTATACAGCAGCTGAAGCGATGTAAAGTCGGTTGAAGATTTCCCAAGCGTAATGTATTTCAAATTCATCGTAGTGACATTTAAGAGCAAACGAAAAATTACATTTCAGCGCTTGCCACTTTATGTAGGTTAAAAGAAAATACATTTTGTGAAATTAAGACTGATAGCTTTAGTTAAGTATTATTTCTTATACATTTGTAAATTTTAATTTTGCAAGACTTTTATTTAAAGATACTTTTAAATAAGTGCTAAATAAAATCGGAAAAACAGAGCGACATATAACACATCAAAGAATACATGACTTAACGATCAGCCTGAATTCCAACCGAAGTATATGTTTCGGAAAATTTTACAAAACTAATCTACTGATGGATCCATTATGATTGTTCCCATGGTTTTGACTCTTAGTTTGACTTTTACGATTTTATTAGATGGAGACAATTGTGTCTGACGATGCAAAGTAAACAAATAGTACTGTTTTCTTCTTTAAATAAAACCATAGATATTAACACATTTACTTTCATAAAACTTTGTCATCGCTTTGTTGTCGCCTTTCATGTTGTATGATTTAACGCTAGTTTAACATATAATTAAAATCGTTAAAATACTCTAAAAATCTCATGACAAATACCGAAATTTACTTGAAAATCCTTAACGTTAATCTTTTGATATTAAAAGCTAGAAAATAAAACTGTGATCACTCATGTTTATATTGACATTGTCTGTTATTTGACAACGGTGCTTTTAGTAAACTATTTAAGATATCTGAGATCGTACAAACAAAGTCAAAGGTAAACAATATTTTTCTACCGAAATTTCATGTTTCATTACAGATAAACTTTGTTATTATTGGCTACATTATCATATTAAAATATGAAGAAAATCATCATCCAACTCGGTTGGGCAGCGTTCTGGAACTATGTCACATCTTCTCATCGAGTATACCTCAATGTCTCAATGTCTCTCTGTCGTGTTGCCAGTGATGGCTTATGGAACCGAGACATGGTCCTTTACTGCAGGCCGAATGAGGAAGCACAGATGAATGAAAAGGGTTATGCTCGGAGTTTCTCTACGAGGTAAATCTGAAACGATGATGTCCGCAGCAGAACTTGCGTAACCACCATAGCCCTAGCATTAGAAAGTGAAAAACTGAAATGGCAATAAGCCGTCCATATAGCTCAAAGAACATATAACTCCCCTCGTTGCCTCAGCCAGTATCGGTATTCTTGGCGTCGACATATCGAGTGACGTTCAGTTTCGCGGTTACCTGGAAGGGCAGGCCAAATTGGCTTCCAAAAAGCTTGGCGTCCTCAGTAGAGCGCGACAGTACTTCATGCCGGCCCAACGCTTGCAACTTTATAAGGCGCAGGTTCGGCCGCACAGTGGAGTACTGTTCTCATCTCTGGGCGGGGGCGCCCCAGTGTCAGCTACTTCCATTTGACCGCATTCAACGGAGAGCGGCTCGAATCGTCGACGACCATGTTCTTTCTGATCGGCTTGATCCACTGGCTCTGCGAAGAGATGTTGCATCCCTTTGCATTTTTTATAAGATCTACCATGGGGAGTGTTCCGAAGAATTGTTCGGATTAATTCCAGCCGCTGATTTTCACCATCGCACATTGCGGCACAGCGCGAAATTCCATCGTCACCACCTTGATGGTTGGCATTCCAGCACAGTGCGTTTTTCGCGCAATTTTCTGCCCCGCACAAGGCACCATATGGAATCTGCTGCCGCCAGCGGTTTTTCCGGACCGATACGACTTAGGGACCTTCAAGAAAAGAGCCTATACCTTCCTCAAAGGCCGGCAACGCATCTGCTATTCCTCTGGTATTGTAGATGTTCATGGGCGGCGGTGACTACTTACCATCAGGTGAGCTGCTTGCTCGTTTGCCTCCTCTAACATAAAAAAAAAACCGCTGGCAAATGTAGTGTAGGGCAACCATCCACTAGCTGAAACGACGACTTGCACGGTTGTGCGGAAATTAAAGGATGCAGGTGGTTCAGGACCATATTTTGTGGAAATCTATGGGGGTAACATACACTCAACAGTGGACCTTAGATAGGCTGAAATGATGATGATGACTCTCGATCGAGGAGAGTAAGCAACAACGGTTTTGATTATGTGGTAAAATATGAAATCTCATAAAATTTACATTTTACGTAGATAATGTTTATTCGTAATAATAATACATAACTTGGAATTCAGATGTTATAGAACAAAGCAATCTAAAGTCCTTTAAAAGAGGATGCACGTTTTCTGACCATGCAAAAAGTAACTAACTCGACACCTTTTGAAGTCTTCTGTTTATGTTGACATCGCACAAGATTTAACAAAGAGAACTCGCGTTGTTTGATCACGGAAGCGTAACATCGGATAAAAGCGGTGTAAATAAAGCAAAGCATTCAAAGTGCGAATCAAAGAATAGAAAGTACGAGTAACAAATTGAAAGAGAATGTTAACAATCCTTTTCACTTAAATGAACGTGAATTAAGAATGTAATAAATATAGTTTCATTTGGAGCAAATTCACGTTATTATTTCATTTAAAGTACTGTTAGTATTCTTTGTATTCTTTAATCTAGTAAAATATAATAAAACACATTAAATAATCATTCTCCACTAAATTTCTAGATTTTATTTAATGATGAAAGAAATTGAAACGCAAAACAATATAACAGTTAAAAACTTATTTTTTTTTATTATATCAAGTGATGAAACGAGCAAAACGTTCACTTGATGGAAAGTGAAACGTCTGCCCATATTTGACTTTGACTGGTGGTAGGATTCCTATGCAGGAATCCGTCTACGTAGGTACCACCCTAGGGCCAGTTATTCTGCCGTGAAACAGTAGTGTGCAAGCATTACTGTGTTTCGGTTTGAAGGTAATTGTGAGCTAGCGTAATCACTGGGCATTTGAGACTTAAGAACTGATGTCTCAGGGTGACGGGCGCAGTGTGGTAGTCAGACAGAAATATTCTGGGTGACTCAGCATTTGTTGTGGGCGGACGTTGCACTTACCATCAGGTGAACGTTTTGCTCGTTTCGTCACTTTATACAATAAAAAATATCCACAACTTTCGTGGACTTTGTAAAATTAACGAAGATGAATGCTTAAAAAAATCATGGCATCTATCTTGTCGAGTAGTAGTAAAATATCTAAACTAATGACGACCAGCAGTCTAAGTTGTGAGGTCTTCTGCTTAATATGGCGACAACCACTATTTCGTTCAACTTCCGAGAGGCCGAAGCTGGACTAAGTTATAAATTAATAATTTTCACGTCTGTACTGTATATAAATCTGCATCGGTTCTCGCCACATGAATTTTAATCAAAAGACTCTCGGTGCCTAATGAACTAAGTTATGAACCCCATTTGTGAAGTGGAGGAAAATAACTGAGGGGTATTATTGTGTGTTAATGTTCAAATATTAGCTTAAGCTAATGGTGATGCCCGTCTTTGACTAGTGTTATAGGTGATACAGCATTTGTTAAGGGCAGATGTTGTACTTATCATCAGGTGAACGTTTTGCTCGTTTCATGACTTTATCTTATATCTCGTGACTTTATCTTTATAAAATAAAAAAGCCAAACTTCATGAATGGTGGTAGGATTCCTATGCAGGAATCCGTCTTAGTAAGTACCACCCCAGGGTGTTGTGCCGTGAAGCAGTAGTGTGCAAGCATTACCGTGTTTCGGTTTGAAGGGCACTGTGAGCTAGCGTAATCACTGGGCATTTGAGACTTAACAACTGATGTCTCAGCGTGACCGGCGAAGTCGAGCTAAACAGAAAATTTCTGTGTGACACCGCCCTGAGCCCATTACCCTGTGGCATCAGTTCTTAAGTCTCATATGCCCAATGATTACGCTAGCTCTCAGTGACCTTCAAACCGAAGCACTGTAATGTTTGCACACTACTTCCTCACGACAGAATAATTGGCCCTGGGGTGGTTACCTACCTAGACGATTTCCTGTATAGTAATCCACCACCAGAATACTTCTAGAAACAAAAATCTATTTCAAATGTACTCGTAATGATTTCACTAAATGTGTAAACTCTGGCTGCAATTCCTCGCTGAACTATTCGCATATATTACACACGGATTGTGAATGTACGGAGTGTATATAAAAATAAAACAGAAGCAGTGGAAAGCGGTGACTTTTTTTTATTTTTATTTATTCCAATAAAAGATTACAAAAAATATTAACAGTTCTTCCTCGCCAAACTATAATCATAGTTTGTAGGCGTTACGCTCCTCTTCTTACTTTCCTAACGTAACATTTTTTAACATCGTTAATCTAATACTTAAAATACTTACTAAAAAAATACTTAATAAAAAAGTCGCATTTCTAAGTTAAGCTACCATATTATTTCACTAATATACAATCTTTTAATTTTCTTTTTAATGTTACTTTACATTTAATTTTATTTTTGCTTAATAATAAATCAGGATAATTATTACATAATTTCGGAATTATGTACTTTCGAGTCCGCTTACCATAATAATTATTTGCCCTTAACTCAACTAATCTCCCTCTCGCTTTAGACCTTGTATATTGTTTAATATTTCTTTTACATATATATTTGTCACTACAGTATGTTTCAGTTGCAAGCAAATAATCTATTTTTTTTTATTTACAGCCAATATTTTACAGTGTGCAAATAGCCTATTATAGTCGTCTTTGCACTTATCTCTAACTTTTTTATCGACTAATAACTTTAGGAATCTAATTTGTAATTTCTTAATTTCTTCTGAGTATGTTTTAAATGTAAGGCCATAACAACTCAGTCCATAGCTGACTACTGATTCGGCTAATGCATAAGAAACCATATACAAACTCCTTTTATTTAAAATTAATTTGAGATGATGAAATTTACCGAGTATTGAACGCAACCTGTTCAGAAACTTAAAAACTTAAAATCACTAAAAAGATTACTTAGAACATCTCCCTCCTCGCGTATTCCCTCGTGAAGCTTTGAAAACCATGGCTAACCCCTCGCGTTCAAAAAATTAACTATTATTACTCCCTAAGAATATTACAATTAGCAAAATAACGGTGCTGAAATTTGTTTTTAATTTTTTTGAAATTATATGGTAATTGGGCGACACGATTCTTGCATAACATCTCATGGGGGACAGAATGCTTGAACACCAACGCTAAATGGATTCGTTATCACTCCTAATCCTACCGAATAAGAAATAAGAGGTTTGTAATAGTGGATTCACTGGTGGTAGGATTCCTAACTAGGAATTCGTCTAGGTTGGTACCACCGTAGTGCCAGTTAATCTGCCGTACACTCCGTGTATTTACAGGACTTACTCGTATAAGACTTAAGAACTGGTGTTCTGCGCGGCGACGTCAACAGGGTGACGAGCGCGCTACAACAGTAATCAATGCTGTGTGAGGTATGGCAAATGACGAGAACTAGAAGAGCAATTACTGACAATGATTAATTCCATTTTAGTCCTCAGTCCTTGACTGGCACGTACATTTTGATTATTTGGTTGTAATAAGACGTGTTTAGGCTATAGGAACCTTTACAATCAGATGGTCTGTTTCCTCGTTTTTCATGCTAACTCGTATCCGATGAAGCTGTAAAAGTCAAAAAGGCTAACAACAATTACATCACCGAAATTATATCATGCTAACTAAAACTATGCCAATACGAGTAATTATACAAAATATAATTTTATTTGAATTATATTACTGAAACTAATTTATCAACGAACACTATACATAAGCCGCCGAAGGGTTTTAGCCGCATGAATTTTAATCAACGCACTCTCAGCTTCTGACAAACGAACTTATGAACCCAATTTGCATAGTGGACGAAAATGGCATAATGGCGGCGTAACTTAATAACATACTAGAATTTAACGAATAAATAGTGAATTCAAATATAATACGATTAATTTTAGTAGTTACCCCAGCTGTATATCTTTCAGAATGATTTTTTTTATTGATTGACAGACCTAAACAACACAGCCAATAGGTGTCCGGCAGAGTAGAATAGCACCAAAGAGAATATAATCACTACGAATAGCACCTTCCTCTTTCCTACTGAATTGTCGTAAAATGCGATTAAGGTATTGTACGCACTGCGACACTGTTTTGTAATAATATCCTTCTGATGGAAAATAAACAGGCAAAGGATTCTCCGTTGTCTCAGGTTTATCAAGGATATAAAACTGAAGCTCGCTGCGTGACAAACTATCAGACAAGTCGATTTCAATTATACAGCATTGAATAACATACCTAAAAAACACTAAGGCAACTTTTCTAGCAACCCCTCTTTCATCTATATTATGCAGTGGAAAATCTTACTGCAACGCGTGAATAAGACTAACGTATTGGAAGTTCACACGTAAATTTCAAAGACACAAAGAGTTATGTGAGTACAGAACTCGTAGTTTGAAATATACTCCGCTTGGGAAATTTGTCTCGGCTTTTGTTGCCAAATATTTGCTGCGCCATTACGTTCCTGCAGTTACGTTACTGAAAAACAATTTAAGCTAAAAGATGTTTGAATTGAATTCTATTTTTTATATTAAGTAACAAGAAAGTGTCTCAAGTTAAATTATGTATTTAATAGAAGTGAAATAGTTTACTTCGGTATATATTCAAGTCGGCTACTTAATGAAGTCGTCTACATAGCTTCGATTACTATTGATCGCTACGATCGATTGATAAATGCGTCAGTTTTTACACAAATTATATTTAAAAACAGCGAAGGTGCAAGACGTCTGATACTAATATCACTAATCCGATTGCTAAGCGTCGCGAAAACGGCAAATCCACCCTTTTTTGGGAGAGTTCTGTGTCCAACAGTGGACTACTAACAAGATGGTGATGAAGAAGAAAACAAAATGAAATTATAGTAACTATCTTAAAAGGAAAAGGCATAGAACCATAGCCCTATTTAGTGGTAGTAATATTGCTATTGCTTAATAATTTTAACAATTGAAACTTGATGTAATATAATTTTAAGCTACAGACATACAAACAGTCACGCCTCTTTCCTGTTGGGGTAGACAGAGACCCAACTTTCCACTTGCTACGATCCTGACACACATCTTTCGCTTCTTCTACTTTCATTCACGCTCGTCGGTTGCGGGTACTTTTTTCCCCTTATAAACTAAAGACCAGAATAAAAATAATACAAACATTTTGTAAAGTTATCGGCGCACTTACTAAACCAAAAAGACACTATTTAGCATTGGTACACATGTAATAAATATTTGTATATCATTTAGAAATTTGTTGCTGGTCTGAGTGTTAATATCCGTGGAATTTACGTATGTAAACAGCACCAACGACACAGACACCGTTTTTGAAACGTTTAAAAACTATACGTATTGGTTTCCTATGCAGGAATCAATCTAGGTAGGTACCACCACGATATCAGTTATTCTGCCGAGAAGCAGTAGTGTACAAACATTACTGTGTTTTGGTTTGAAGGGCACTAATAAGAAGTGTAATAACTGGGCATATGAGAATTAAAAACTGATGTCTTAGGGTAAAGAGCGCAGTGTGGTGCCACACAGAAATGTTCTAGGTGACACAGCATTATGGGCAGATGTTGTACTTACCATTAGGTGAACAACTTGCTTGTCTCGCCACTTTCTTTTATAAAAAAAAAATCAAACTATATATATTCAAACAATTATTATGCTGCTACTTTAAGCTTGTATTTCATAAGAGCTATTTTCTTACTCTGCTCGAGACAAATCGCTTATATGCGTTATAAACTTTACCAGATACAAAGAACAGGCAAGCTTCGCTACGGAAACGGGAAGTTGAGTACGAGTGGATGCCTCTGAAATGCATGTGAAAGCTTACGGTTTCATAATATACTGCGCATTTGACAACTTCTCGTTGTAAGCATAAATAATTCACAACACTAAAATACGATAATTATGGATGCCATCCCAAACACCATTAATACCCTTGATGCGAATCTGTTGGCCGTTGACCACATAACCGCCCACTTAAAGGCCAAGCAATCGTCAAGGACTTCTCGAAGCAGGTCGAAATGGCGAATGATTTTGATTCTGAACAAATATAATAAATATCGACCTCATATGGCTAGTGTGGAAAAATGCCATACGGCAGATATCGGATTTACGCAAACCGCACCAGGTTCCAAAGAGAGGTCGTCGCTGGAACCGCTTGAAAGATTTCGCGCCATCTCATACCGCCTATTGGACCTCGGCGAGATCTTTGAACTCAGAGAATGTCGCTTTCGATACAACCTCTGGTGGTAGGATTTCAATGTTCTTTACTCTTGTGATTTGAATTATAAATTCAATTATAAATCTCAATTATAAATCTTATCGCTTGCATTTTTATTTTACTGCTAATATCACATAAATGATGTTTTTTTAATGATGTCCTTCTGGTCTATTTCGACCACTAGCGACAACTTCCGAATATTGTAGTAAGGAGATATTATAGTGCCACAAGTGTACTGTCAATCACAGAGGCACTCTCTGGATCCCAACCTACCCTGCACCCGACCTAACACGGATGCAATAAGATCGGAGGTAAACTAGGATGCAGTGTCAACAATACGGAGGCGATTACAACACAACCGAACCCGAAAATCAACAATGTGTGTTTTAACACAAATATTGGCTCCGACTGGGATCTGACCCCTAGGACCCGCGGCATAGATCGATAGTCAGGTACTGTGACCACTAGACCACCAACCAAAACCAACAACTCGAAACGACAACATTTATACATAAACTTATATTAATTAAGATTTAATTTGTGCTCTATACTACGAACCTTATGTCGCTAAATATGTTCCATTTTAGTAATGATCGAATTTAGCAAGCAATTTCTAAACACAAAGAATCAACCATCCAAAACTACGACAATTCAAAATGGCTGATTTTTTCGCCGTGTTTCAGTGTTTTAGATTGTGTACCTTGAGTATTAGATATCTAAAAAACTACTAAACTAAATAATATCGCTGTGGTCGATAGTAATCAGGGCAACATGATCCTTGCTACAAAGACCAAAGACAAGGATATATGGACAAAGAATATCTCACTTAATATTTTAGGTACCTAAAATACAATAATTACAAAATGTTATGATCTACGTTATAGCCCAAAACATCTGTACACAACTAAATTAGAAAATTAATTATAATCGGTAACTAGAACATGATACGTGTTCTAGAATACAAATTGTGGAAGTATTATTAAATTTTATATAATTAATATGTTGATTTGTTGGTAACGGTATGACGTATTACTTAATTAAGGTATGAAATTTTTTTCGTGCTGAATAATACTATAATTTAAAAATCTGTCACTACACTGCTCTTGGTGTCACAATTGGAAGAATTTTTAGACTCGTAGCAAAATTGTCGGCGGCGTGGTTCGCCACCGTCTCATTTCCCGTGGAGAGAGAAAAGTGGACTTACGAGATGTCCCTGCTTAACCCTTATATGGGAAAAGAGCGTGATTGTATGTATGTATTTAATCTAACTAGTATTTACCTTGACCGTCGGCAATAACATAATAATATAACGTTCGCATTAATATCTTAATTGAGACTTGTACCCGCACTTTCCAGAAATTTGTGATTTGCCACATTTACACTTTAATGTCTTATCCGATCGATTATTGCGATTCGAAGAAAGTAACGATAAAATGATGACTTGACGACCATTTGGCCCAGTGGTTGGAGCACTCGTCTTCTATGCCGTGGTTGGAATCCCAGTCAAAGTCAACATTTGGTCAAAAAAACAAATTGTTGGTTCTCGTGTTTCCTCAACACGTATTTGTTGACTATGAGACTACATAACACATGCGCGTCACTAATTTACGGGAACTGAACATTCTTCGATTTGCGCTATGTGCTTTTTACAGAAGAAAGATACGAGACGAGCAAATCGTTTTCCTGATGGTGAATGTAACGTCTGCGCATAGCGCTGTGTCACCCGGAACGATTCTGTGTCTGCACACACATCATCAAGTCTCATATGCTCAGTAATTACACTAGCTGTTAGTGACCTTCAGACCGAAACAACGGTGTGCAAACACCACTGTGTCACGGCAGAAAAACTGGTCCTATATATCGGTAGTGAATTGTATTATTATTACTGAGGAACAAAATGTTTGAACGCGCTATTCTCAGGAAATGCTAATTCTATTTGCGAACTTAGTTCTGGGTAAACTATTTATTAAAAAAAAATTAAGCTATAAAACTTAATACTACGGTCTTAAAGACGGCGAGAACCAAACATTACTGAGAACGGCCAAACTTTGAATGCTCAGATCAGAGGGACTAGTAGCTCTCCTTATTGGGGGATATTGCCATAGTTGCCGCGCTTGGCAGGTGGATTTGCAACCGCAGTTTATTTATTCAGATGTTCCAGGAAGATGCTACTGCCCATCTCCTGGTTTTCATTTTCCCAATATGACGCCCACGAGATGAGACGGTGTGGTAGATTCTTAAGCCGCAACCACACGGCGGTAACAAATAAACATTTAGATAAAACGTTTTTTTACGGATTTTATCGCGTTTTATTTTGAACTATTTATAACCCAATGTTTCGAGCGCTTTACAGCACCTGAGCGGGAGGACTGAGGGTCGCTCTAGGAAGTCTGCAGTCTGTGACCATGTTTTGGATCACCCCAACCGTTATATCGGATTTGATAAACCACAAATCCTTGCTAAATAACACCGATTGCTGCCAAGGATGATTCGTGGGGCTATTGAAATTAAAACACATCCTAATTTCAATAGATAAGATGGTTAGGTATTACCTATCCTATAATATATAGCTTGGGATCCTATAATCAACAAAATTAAATCAAAAACCAAGCATACCACTGCAAGACTTCAAGACACAGTTAGTTCTTTCTGCGTAGGTCGGACCAAAAATAATGATTAAAAGCTGAAGGTGCACCTGGTTAACTATGACATCAGGACACATGTCACCTCAGTCTTCCCGTGACCGTGGGTGCTGTAAAGCTCTCGAAACGTCGGCTCATAAATAGTTCAAACTTAAACGCGTTAAAATCCTTTAAAAAATTGTGTTATTTAAATTAAATTATTATATTGAAAAACCTTAAATGGTATATAAAACAAATTATAACAGTAAGAAGAGTTACATTTGAATTTATTGAATCGATTAATTTTACATACATACATACAGTCACGCCTCTTTCCCATAGGGGTAGGCAGAGACCACATCTTTCCACTTGCTCCGATCCTGACACACATCTTTAGCTTCTTCTACTTTCATTAGCGTTTTCACACACGCTCGTCGGTTGCGGGTACTTTTAACGTGACCTTTCCTCAAAAGTTCACCGATCTGATTGTGATACGTACGCCTAGGTCGACCCTTACCGGCTTTTCCATTCACACTTGCCTCATAAATCTGTTTCGTCAATCTCCTTTCATTCATCCTCTCTACGTGCCCAAAACATCTAAGCATGCCTTTCTCTATCTTTTTCACTACATCTTCAACCACACCGCAACGTTCCCTTATCACGCAGTTCCTCACTTTGTCAATCAGAGTTATTCCAGCTATACTTCTCAAACTTCTCATTTCCACAGCGTTAATCCTACTTTCATGCTTCTTCTGCCAGACCCAGCATTCACTACCATACATAAGTGTGGGGACCAGAACTCCCCTATATACAGCCAGTCGTGCCTTTTTAGATACGTTCTGGCTACACATAAAGTTATGCAGAGCCCCATTCACTTGATTTCCAGCTAATACTCTTCTCTCAATATCACAGTCATACTTTCCGTCTCTCGTAAATTTAGAACTCAGGTACACAAAGTCTTTCACTTGTTCCACTCTTTCTCCTTCAATCAGAACTTTGCAATCGGACATACTTTCTTATCTTTCAAAAATCATTACTTTCGTCTTATCTACATTAATTTTCATTACTTTGCTTAGTAGAGCACCGTGCATAATATTAACCATCGCCTGCAACTCCTTCTCCGATGATGCTAATATAACCTGATCATCGGCGTATAGGAGGCATTTGACGGTCAAATCATTCATTCTTAATCCAAACACACTCTCTTTCGAAATCTTTTAATTAATTTTAAGCTATTAAATAATATTTGATTAACTGCTAATAAATATTTTGTGAAATCAGGTTAGCAAAGTGTGATTAAAACATTATTCCGAAGATTTTACGAGGACAGTGAATTTAATAAATCTCCATTATTTCACACACAAACCGATTTCGCTACAGCATTGCATTACTATCACGTAATCACAATGCGTTCGCGAAGGGATCAAAGGGTTCAAGCTTGAGTTTCGAAACACGTCCACCGATACGACCAGTTTTATTTTCAATTCTCTGTATTAGAATTTCATTATTACCGTAGTAAAAATATTTAAACTATTTTAACACTAGTACGTTTTTTAAAATATGTAAGCATTGGTATTCTTTTTTACTTTCGTTAAAACAATAAAGCTATTAGTTTTTTCAACATAACTTATTTTCATTTTAGGTACTACATAAAAACTTAATATAACAAAATGTGAATGTATTTAAATCAAACGAGAAACTTTATCATTTTAACTTAGGAAGTTATTCAAATTCGCAATAATTATAAACAGTAAAATGAAAACTCCAGTTTTTGTATATATATTTTTTGGGAAAATATTGTTAGGTAGAATGTGTTTTAAAAATTTGGATGTATAGGCAGAAACACGGTCGCGTTCACAACACAACACCAAACACCTTTAATTTAAGAATGAAAAAAATATTAACTTTGGTCGTAATTCAAATTTTAGACGTTCTCGACTCAGTCTGTTACACTGACTAATGAGTCACATATTCTTGATATTTGTAAGCGACAACACGACTTTCGTAATCTCAAATATTTATTGTATGAGATAATACATACAATACCATTTTCCTGTAAATAAAATCATATAATTAAAATTGATAAATAAAAGAAGTATTAAAACGGAAACAATGGGAATAAGACAGAATTGAAATTCTATCGAAATGAAAACATCATTAGTCCTGGACGGGCAACTGGAAATGTAACCAATTCCGGAACTTTTGCCAGCAGCAAGATTTCAACTTGTTGAGTAGTTTCTGTTTCCGGTTTATCCGAGCGGCCGGAAGTTTATTAGGTGGTATAAATAGCCGTTGCTTGTTCCATTACAAAATAATATGTGTTTTGGATAGTTATGTTTCTATTTTGTATTCTGGAACCGTTAATACTAAGCACAGTGCATACAAATTATCCATAAGATTCTCTTTTTTAATAATAATAATAGAATAGAATAGAATATTTTTTATTCAATATAGATCATTTACATAATACTTATTGAACGTCATTTTTTTTAACCTATAAGGAAGAACCAGTAAGAAACCCAGCGGGATTTTTTTTTCAGTCATTTTAAATATACAATTACAGCAGTTTTATAAAGATGTAGAAATAGCTTGGCAGCGATCACCTCATTCCCAGGGGTTATCATAATCCATGTATTCCTTAATATTATAGTAACCCTTCTTAAAAAGTGTTTGTTTAACAAATAGTTTGAACTTTTTTATTGAAATACTTTGTGCACTTTCTCAGATTTTGTTTTAAAAACGTATACATTGCCCCATGAAAGAGTTACTGATTCTGTGAAGTCGGGTAACTGGCATAATTAATTTGTGCTTGTTCCTGGTATTCAGATTATGAACATAACGTTTTCATATACATATTGAGAAGCCATGGTTAAGATATTAATTTCTTTAAATATATCTCTAAGAGACACTCTAGACCCAAGATTATAAATAGATGTTATGGCCCTCTTTGCAAAACAAAAATCACCTCTACGTCAGTCGCATTTCCCCATAGCAAAATACCATAAGACATTATGCTGTGAAAATAACTAAAATAAACTAATCGAGCAGTTTCAACATTAGTCAAGTTTCTGATTCTTTTCACAGCATAAGCTGCAGAGCTTATGCTGTGAAAAGAAAGTAGTTATTCCAAGAAAGACAGTGGCATCCACAAGGCTCAAACCATTTACGAGTATATTTACATCCATTCGTTAAACATTTGATGTTGTAAATTTTATACATTTATATTCTTTATAGTTTTGTTCTTTTGTACTCGGAGCTTTGAACATCATTTTAATTTCAATTAAATTGTTCTAACTATAGTGTAATAATGTATAAGTGTGGAAAAATCTAAAATCTAATAGCCTCCGACACAGAGCGGAACAATTAACGCATACACGATAGACCTAAATCATAAAGACTGATGATGGGTTGGACCTTATAAGGTGTGAGACTAGCTAACCATGGCGATGATGGTAGCTCTTCCCAATCTGGGTCTGACTTGTACCCATTAAAGGACAGGATGATGATACTAGTGATTAAAACTTGATCGGAATAGTTTAATTCAATATTTCATCAAGAAGGAATTCGTGAGAATATGATGACCTCCTGGCTAATTTTCGACCACAGCGACAAGACAGTTACAATACATCCAGATCAAAAAACCTGTAATTTGTATGTCACACAAATATTAAATTAGGCAGACATTTGGGTTCCAGAATCAACCAGGCAGCTTGCAAAAAAAATTATCTGTGGCATAACACCGCGCCGGTCACCCTGAGACAACTGGGAATATGAGACTTCAGAACTGATGTCTCAAGGTGACGGACGCAGTGTGGTGCCACACAGATATGTTCTGGATGACACGGCAATTGTTATGGACCGACGTTGCACTTACCATCAGGTGAACGTCGTCTCGTCACCTTATCGTATAAAAACCACTTAAAATACAAGTACCTCTCACGAGGATACAGTCGACCTGACAGCAAGTAGCTACTAAAGCCGGCTGATAACTAAAATTAAACCGTGATGAACTAACTAACTGAATTACTAAAATCCGTGCTGGAGTACTGTAATGGAATGTTTCATTTTAGTGATCAGGTTTCCGCTTTTCTTCACTCATCAGCTGAAGTTTTCACTTTAGATTATCTGGTGTTCAATGACGCGATGTCACCGTCCTTTCCCCAATTAAACTAACACATTTACATACTACAGTTATTCTGTTAAAAGTTGCGCTTAAAAGTATATTTAGTCGATGGTGGAAGAGAAATAGAGAATTCAAATAATAGATCCCGCGTACTATCTGAAACTTAAGCTGTAAATACAATGTAATTTAAAATATGTGCATCACAGCAAACGGTCCCACAATCCACAAACAACGTTACTGTTTGCTCATGCTCATTGTGGGTTCATTAATGTAATACAGTTTGTGAATGCTGGTCTCGAATTGATCAAACAATAGAATTCTGATTAACATTTGAGAACAACGATATATATCATTCGTGTATTGTAATGATTCTTTTCAAATACAATGGCGATCAACAAGTATTTATATAGCCATTAGAAGTAAAAATCTTTTACTGTCCTGCTGCTGACTGAAGGGGGTTTTTAGAGAAGAGAAGATTTTGCCACACATTAATAATGGGATGGCGGACTTCACATGTCCTACATATTTTTACGATTGATACCCACCTAAACAGATTTCTACAATTTGTTTTTAAAATAAATAAGTTTTCATCAGGTATGGTGTTCTCATGGCTGATTTTTATCACGGAAAAGCTATCACAAGCTGTAAACTGCGCAAAAAATATAACTGTATTATTGATATCCATCCGTACAAGGTGACTCCAATAAGTCCAGCGACGTCCTGCACGATTTTGCGGGAAGGCGATGAATGCAGGGCTCAGGACCGTTTTTTGTGGTAATCTATGGAAAAGGTCTGTGTTCCGCAGTGGACTTGTGACACGCTGAAATTATGATTAATGAAACACAGTTGATGGCCTCTTCATATGTTTAGCCTTCTTCACACATGTCTATATTGTTGGTCCCACATATTGCCGCATCCATACTTTTCTGGGCGCTTTACGGTCAAAATATTTTCGGTGGACTTTAGACTCACCTCCTCATTAGACATATTGTCAGAACTCATCAGAGCTCGAGGTACTTGGGGTCTCATCTGGTACATATGCGGTATCTGCCAAATCCAATACACTTTCTTCTAAATGTTCTTCACTCGGAACACTTACTACCTTTTCTTCCACCACAGCTCGTTTCAAGTCCGAATCACTTCTGTTTTCCATGACCACAGCAACTCGGCTGGTAGTAATAGTCCTTGTAACTGGAATATATAGTGTTCTCTTAGTATTCTGTGGCTAACCAATAAATATGAAGTTTTCTGCTTTTCAGTCTCACTTGATCCTCTTCCTTTTAGGAATATGAACTATTGATAGACTCTAAAACACTCAAACATGGCTAAGATCTGGTTTTCTTCCAGTCCAGAGCTCAAATGATGTTTTATTGTAAGAAGCTTCACCCCAAAAGTTTTGTCCATGTTAGTCTCATACAAAAGATACTTTACCATAGCTTTCTCTGCCATTGTTCTGTTTAGTCTCTCTCACAGTCCATTTTGTTCTGGTGTGTGAGGAAAAGTTTTTTATAGAATAATTTCAATTTTCTTAAAAAAAAACTATTGAATTCTAGCGAACAAAAGTCTCAACCATTATCCGTCCTTGATATTATTCTCTGTTGCTTTCCACTAATGCTTACTGCAACAGGAATTAAATTCTAATTTGTAAAATAAAGTATTTTCTACAATAATTTGTAAATAATGCATCTGCCAATGCATTTTACCACGCTATAGGTTGACTGGTAGAGTTTATGGTGTACAGTTTTTAACAAAATAAATTGTAAATAATAGAAATAGTACACTTACCTTAATAGATCTTGGAAGTATTTAGTACTGATAGGAAGCGTTTAGCATATTACAAGTTTCAATTCGGCACAGTTGTAATTTTAATAAGTTGCTGCTGACTTTTCTGGCGTTATATTTCGAGCTATCACTCTATCCATAATATAGTAAATTCCTATATGTAAGGAAGCGCAACTCCCATACAAAGTTCGCCCATGCACCAACAGTCATAAAACATTGATAAATGGGTTCGGAATAACACTTATGTATCCGTGAAAGCAATCTCATGTTTATTTATTTATTTATTTATTATCTTAAATATTTTAGTGTTTGTGGTTATTCTTCAATCGCCTTGCTGTTCTATTTTCGGTTTATTTCATAACATCAATTGTTAGAATCCGATTGTAGAAAAGAAAAACGAACAAAACACTCTGAACGCTTAATAAACAAACAGATAAAACGCCGAAATTACATTTAACAACAAAATCAAGTCAAAGATCTCCGCTTACGTGTGATTATGTCTAATGTTTGTCAATACTCTAATGACATGTATGACATTCACAATCTCTCTCCCTCGCACGCTTTGACAAACTATATTATTATTAATCTGAAGTTCGTTTAATACTAGTGTTTGGAATCATCATCATCATTATTCAGTCCTATGACAGTCCACTGATGAACATAGGTCTCCCCCATAGATTGCCACTTAGCACGATCTTGAGCCAACTGCAGTGCAAGTCGTCGTATTTGGAATAAAGGGCATAAATAAGCTTAGAATTATGGTATATTTAAAACGTATGTTGATTCTTAGGCGAATTTGGGCAATGTCCTTTAATTTGTATGAAAGTATTTTGGTAATTATATTTAAAAAATATCCTCTCATTTCTGAGAGGGTTTCGGAGCTAGGAAGAATCCGCCACGCTGCTCCAATGCGAGTTGGCGGGCTACACATGTCTTCGGAATATTTCTATTCCTCGTACATGCAGGTTTCCTCACGATGTTTTCCTTCACCGCTAAGCACGTGGTAAATCAGCACTTAAAATTGTAGAACAATTTTAGAGGTGCTGGCACCGGGGATCGAACCCAGGTTACTCGCTTACTATGAAATTAAAGGCGAGCTGTTATATGCTGCTTCGCTGCATGCCCGAGCGGAAGGATAGTTACATAGGACATGGCGCAGTGGAAAGAGGTAAAAGAGGATCTTGCAAATAGGCACGCTGAGGTGAGGGTTATCCTATGAGTTTAGTTTGCCAAATTTTATGTATTTTACGCTCAGTAATAAAATAAAATTACTATCCTATGTCCTATTCCACGACAAAATCTACCACTATCCTGAACTTCAATAGAATCTGTAGAGCCGTTTGTGCGCGATTGCTTAACAAATACCTGGAAATACACATTCACATTTATTATATGATTCTGTAGTCCTTCTTATTTTTAATATCCTAATAAAAAGTCCGTAGTCCGCCGTGTGACGGCTTAAGAGAATCTACCACCCCATCTCATCCCTTGGGTGTCGTAAAAATCGACAGGGCGAAAATAAAAACCAGGAGATGGGCAGCAGCGTCTTCCTGTAACATCTGAATAAATAAACTGCGGTTGCCAACCCGCCTGCCAAGCGTATCAACTACGGTAAAACTCCCCAAAATGAGAGCTACAAACTTGTGGCGATCTATGGGGGAGGCCTATGTTCTGCAGTGGACTAGTGATAGGCTGAAATGATGATGATGATGAATAAATAAAGTAAGTCTATTACTTATAAAACTACTCAGCACATACACGCAGATGTGTTTATTGAATAACAAATAATTTCGCTAAGTTAAGCAGTCTGCTGCGGCAGATACATGACAACGGAAGCGGTGTCAAGACAGCGACGAATTTCCCAAGCGGAGTGTAAATTACGCGATGCCTGCGTGTTTCACAGAGGATAATGTATTCGTGAGTAAACAATAGGTCTACTATTTACTAGTTATTTATATATTTGAAGGAAGAATGTTTCGTTTACTTTTATGTAAGCTTTACGGATACAATTAGATAGGATTATCGTTGCGTCATAATATAATCCCATAAAATTAAAAATATTTTTTTTAAATCTAGAGAGGATTTTAGTGTAATCGTAATGTTGTGTTGAGCAATTTTATAAAGTTAGTATTTATATATACCACTTACTAAATTTCTGAAGAAATAATCATGCCCTTAAAATTGATTTTATGGCCATGACTTTCACTATGACACAGCGGCATAGCGCAAAATACCATCGTCACCACCTTGATGGTTGGCATTCTACCACAGTGCGTTTTTCGAGGAATTTTCTGCCACGCACAAGCACTTTATGGAATCTGCTGCTGTCAGCGGTTTTTCCGGACCGATACGACTTAGGGACCTCCGAGAAAAGAGCCTATACGTTTCTCAAAGGCCGGCAACGCTCTGGTATGGTAGATGTTCATGGCGGCGGTAATCACTTACCATCAGTGAGCCGCTTGTTCGTTTGTACCCTATTCCAAAAAAAATACAGTCTATTTGAAAAGACAAGTACTGGGCGTAACACATTTTTTTTTTCAATTTAAGCAATTCTTATTGCACAGAATGAAATAAAATTGATAAATATTTTCATTTTGCAGTTTGGCGATAGTTCAAAGAATGCCGTTCCGTAGATGTTGTAAGAGTTAAAGTTGTAAGAGGGTGTGGTATCTACTTTTCGCTTATATGGAAAAAGGCGTGAAGGGTATTTATGTATGTTAAGATCGGTAGGAGCAACGAAGGAACGCCTTGAGTGATAATAGCTACAAATCTTTTAGCAAATAAATCGAAATAGAAAATCGTCTAGCAGTGACAAATAACAGGCTAATGGTTATGATGATTATCTTCTAAAACGTGGAGAAATCTGCCACGGTTAATAATGATAAAGAAATTACAATCATTCGAATACAAATTCCAGAATAAGTCTGTATATTTTACTATCTGTCCATAACAAATGCTGTGTCAACTAAAAAAAATTCTGTGTGGCACCACACTGTCGGCCCTAAGACATGCGAGTTCTTAGTCGAGTTAGTAGTCAAGAGTTCTTAAGTCGCATATGCCCAGTGATTACACTGGCTCACAGTGCCCTTCAATCCGAAGAAGTAGTGATAATGCTTAAAAGTCACAGACTATAAATGTCCCACTATTGAGCACAGCTCTTATGTCATTTTTAAGCGGACACAGATATACGACTTTCATCTGTGACCACACTACTTGTCACGCTGAGACATGTGTTTTTAATCTCATATGCCCTGTAATTACACTAGCTTACTGCGGCCTTCAGACTGAAACACAGTAATGTTTGCACACTACTGTTTAAAAGCAGAATAACCGGCACTACGGTGGTAACTTCTAAGACAGATTCCTGCAGGAATCCTACCATCAGTAGAACATGATGAAGCCGCTCAAGCTATCTCTATACTCCATTCGAGAATACGAGTCTTTCGGGGCTGCAGTTCGACGTCTTTCAAGTGGTGTTAGTTGCGGTCAAGGTTTGCTGACTGCTCGTCGGCATATCGTCGACAGTGATAGTGAATGTACAACGACGATCGGAGAACAAAAAATCACAGGTTTAATCATACAAAACATCAAATGATACCTCATAGTCACACAAACGATTTTAACAATGTCTCTTGCATTATCAATTTTCTTAAGGTATGATTTTATATGGTAAAAGAGGTAAAAGTAACAGCCTACAAATGTCCCACTACTGAGCGCAGGCAGTAGGCCTGTCGTGTAGTAGACTCTCATGTCTGAGAGGGATTTGGAGCACGAAGGCTTTGACGTCGAATTATACAATTATAATAGTATGACAGTTTTTACAGAGCCTCTTTCCTTTCCTCTTATTGCTGTCATTGTAATAGATTTCCACAAAATAATGTCTGACATACTTTAACAAAAAAGTCTAAATATTTCGTAACCGTAAATAGTATCCGAATAAAAAACTGTCATCAGAAACATTTTCAAACAAACAACCAGCACTATTAATATTTATGTTAAGTTAATTTACTCACGCTAATACACTACGTGATCATAACACGTTTTATAAAATTAACCAAGCCGTTATCTCCTCAATAGCAGCGTCCCCGTTTCTCACTTGTAAACTAATTTACCACTGAATATGTTATATCTAGTAGATTTACTCAAATATATGTGTACACTATCGCTATTAAGCGAATAAACAAGACAAGATTGGGCTGAATCTCCCGTGAGTTATATTCACTTACTATGTAAATACGGACATAACTTGGTTTGTTGGGGTCGGGAGAGCGCTGATTAAAATTTGTTTACTTCGGCCCGCATGAAGGTATTTATTTTCTGTACATACATACATTACAGTTCTAAGTAGGATATCCATTTACAGCCAAACTTCATAGTCTATTTTTCCTAGTTTATTTATCGAAGCGAGAATAAAGTGACGAAACCAGCAAAACGTTCACCTGATGGTAAGTGCAACGTCTTCCCATAACAAATGTGGTGTCACCCAGAACATTTCTGTGTTATTAAGTCTCATATGCCCCGTGATTACACTAGCTCACAGTGCCCTACAGACCGAAAGACAGTAATGTCTGCACACTTCTGCTTCACGGCAGAATAACTGGCCCAGGGGTGGTACTTACCTAGAGAGATTCCTGCATAAGAAAAAATAGAATAAAAATGAAACACAATAACTGAGCTTTTTTAATAAGATCTTATATACAACTTCTATATAATAATGGTTTTCTTTCCATAAAATTTTAAATTCGGCGTCTATTTCTTTTGATACCAGAGTAAGTAACAAGAGTGAAAGATTAATTTTTTAAAACTAATTTCCATATCACTGTTTGTACTAAGACATATTATACTCATTGTGCATATAAAAGGCAGTATTTAACGTAAAAGTTACTTCTAGTATTTGACAATAAGTATTCATATGTATTCATGTATAATAATATTAAGTAATGTTTTTATTAGTAAGTATTTACAATTATAAACTTGCACATTGTAAAGCACCTATAACAATATTTCTCCATACCTTGGGTTGACTGGTAGAGAATGCCAAAAAGCATTATGTCCGCCCTTTTTAATCCTCTTCTTTATTGAATACAATAAAGAATAAATAAGAATATTGAATAATTAGAAGATCTCTTTCAATCACGTCCTCAATCAATCAATTTAATCCTGTCCTAAGAAATATGTTTAAACCCGCTAATCTGCGGATCTACAAAATATATTTAAAACAAAATGGATTAATTAGAGAAAAATTTTAGACTATAAAACTTTATGCTGCGACCTTAAAGAGACGCTGCGTTACCGAGAAAGAGAGAGAGAGAGAGAGAGAGAACGTTACTGAGAAGGTTCTACCCGTGAATGCTGAGATCAGCGAGGTACAATGCCGCATGAGGCAATCGTGTGGTCAAATTGATTTACGCGGATGAAACCGCGGGGCATAGCTAGTAATCAATAAAATGTATAGACTAACTAGCTGATTCCCGCGACTTCGCGTGGATATAGGTTTTTTAAATATCCTAGGAACTATTTGATTTTGAATAATAAAAAGTATCCAATGTCAGTCTCCGGATGCAAGCTATCTCAGGGCCAAATTTCGTCAAGAGCCGTTCGTGTAAAGGTAACAAAGGGACAGAGAGGGTTACTTTCCAATTTATAATATTAGTATGGATTAATTTTAAGATAATCAAAATAATATTTACAATGACAGTACATTTCAAAGACTCAAATCTTATCTCAAATTAATGTATTCATTAGTTAACAAATTCCTCTTCAAATTTTCTAGTCAAAACTATAAACTGTTTATTGTTTTCTCTCTACGTTAAGTTAATGAAACTTGTTGATTTCTACGTTTCTATTATTTTTAGTTTAAATTGTTTTTAGTGTAATAATTTTAAGTTTATGTAGATATGTTCAGGTTTATGTAAACGATAGAAAGGTACACAATTGAAAACATTGGTATCTTTTTATTGACTAAAGTCACGCTTTTGTGACGAATAAAAAATGCTGTGTCACTGAGAATATTTCTGTTTGGCTCTACACTGCGCCTGTTACCATGAGACATCAGTTACTAAGTCTCATGGTAAATAGGATGCTACCTAACCTAGACTGATTCCTACACAAGAATCCTCTATCTTATATGTAACCAAACGACCTTCCCGAATTATAGCACCAGCAAAAAAACAAACCACAAAATTTCGCCTAATAAAGTAAGGTTCCTGTAAGACTGCCTGAGTTTGATAGAAAATATTCTTTTAAATTTTTGTACAGTTAATTATACATTATCCAAATTTTCTCGTGCAATTCGCGTGTACAATTCTGCTAAAATGTAATTCAGACGAATTTTTTTAGCAATCACGTTTATTTCGAAACATAACCTACTGAATACTTATCAGTCTGGGTTTCGCCCCGGACATAGCACTGCCACTGCAATAATCAAAGTTACTGATGACATTAGACAAGGTATGGAAGAAAGAAATATAATAGTGGTAGTGCTAGTTGACTTTTCTAACGCTTTCAACACAGTCGATCATGACATTCTCCTTTCCATCCTATCCCATCTTAATTTCGCGTCTAATAGCTTAGAATGGTTCGCATCTTATCTTCGCGGGCGCCAGCAATCAGTTCATGTTGAACAAAAAAACTCAGTTTGGGTTGATGTCGAAACTAGCGTGCCGCAAGGCGGAATTCTCTTTCCCTTATATATGACTGGGAGAAAATGCCTTAAGGCATTAAGGCCGCCCTTTGTATCCTTTAATTGTAAAGGAAGCAATAAAGATTTAAATAAATAAATAAATACACTTTCAGTACTTCAAAAAGGATTGTTCGGACAAAAAAAAATATGAAGAAAAGTAAGTTACTTTGCTAAGATCCGCATGCAAAATATAAAAATGGTGTATATTACCTAGTTTTTTGAAGTGCACCACCCGCCCTCACTCAGTAGCGTGCACAAGCAAACTAACACCGCCACCAGGAACCGCCGAGATTGCACTCGGCGGCCGCCTGTCGTAGAGTCTATTACGCTTGATAATGCCTCGTTTTGGGGCGAAACACGTGTCGTGTTCTCGGCTTCGGTGGTGTATATTATCTAGTGGTGGATTGTAGTGGTTGGTGGAGGGTACCTGGTGGCGGTTCCTGGTGGCGGTGTTAGTTTGCTTGTGCACGCTACTGAGGGAGGGCGGGTGGTGCACTTCAAAAAACTAGGTAATATACACCATTTTTATATTTTGCATGCGGATCTTAGCAAAGTAACTTACTTTTCTTCATTATAATGGATTTCCGCAAAGTAACGCCTGATTCTATTAACTATATTAAATTGGCTAAAAAAAAATATGGAAAACCGTGCTATTGGTACATATTCAAACAGGCGTCCTTTGAAACTCCGAGATTTATTTTAAGTTGTTATTAAATAATTTATACTTAAATTAGAATCTACCACCCCATCTCATTCCGTGAGTGTCGTAAAAGTCAACTGTGGGAAAATAAAACCCAGGAGATGGGCAGTAGCACCTTCCTGGAACATCTGAGTAAATAAACTACATTTGCCAACTCGCCTGGCAAACACGGTAACTATGGCAAATTCCCCCCAAACTGAGAACTAAAAACTTTTGTGGCAATCTATGAGGGTGGCCTTTGTTCAGCAGTGGACTGGTAACAGACTGAAATGATGATTTTTTATTGCATAAAGTGATGAAACGAGGAAAACGTTCACGCTGATGGTAAGTTCAACGTCTGCCCATAACAAATGCTGTGTCACCCAGAAAATTTCTATGTGACGCTACACTGTGCCTATCACCCTGAGACATAGCTCCTTAAGTCTCATATGCCCAGTGATTACGCTAGCTCACACTGCCCTTCAAACCGAAACACAGTAATGTTTGCACACTACTGCTTCGCGGTAGGATAACTGGCCCTGGGGTGTTACCTACCTAGACGGACTCCTGCATAGGGATCCTACTACCAGTAAATCGTACCACCAGTGATGATACTCGTACTTAAATTTACTCCACCGACAAAAGCTTAGCTCTTAAATCTATGATGATTCAGATATTGTCATCGTAAAGTAAATAAAGAATTTAATCTTTCCCCAAATTGTCCATCTGGCTTATGTAATAAAATTCTTGATTGCTTTTTAATATCCTGGGAGTGACCGCAGTATCCTTTTCCATTTTCGCCGACCACAATAACAACACACAAGTATTAGTCTATTAGTATTAAAGTCAAGTTCAAGTATTAACATTTCGTCTAAATTCTATGACACGATGTCCTTCAGTTTCAGTCAATCACAACGCCACTGCTGAACATAGGCCTCCCCAATAAATTGCCGTGGGTTAGGTTCTTACAATGCATTATCAAAGGAATAAACCAAATTACACTTGTTGTAGGATTCATATGCAGGAATCCATCTTGGAAAGTAACCAGGGCCAGTTATTCTGCCGTGAAGCAGTACTGCGCAAAAATTACTGTGTTTTGATGAAATGCACTGATAGCTAGTGTAATTACTGGGCATATGAGACTCAAGAACTGATATCTTATAGTGACACAGAAATGTTCAGAGTTACACGTATTTCGTTATGGGCAGACGTTGCACTTAACGTCATGTCAACGATTAGCTCGTCTCGTCACTTTGGTACTCCTGTGTTGTTCATGGGCGGCGCAGATCACTTACCATCACGTCAGCCGCTTGCTTTTATTTTTTCACCAGGATTTTGCGTTTTACTACCAACAATTTCGCATGCATAACACAACCACGAACATGACACGAAGATCAAGAATTTGTGATTTATACAAATGTTAGCTCTGACTGGGATTTGAACCCTGTACCCGTGCCTTGCAGTGTGAGCACAAGGCCACGCAATTGTCAAAATAATATACTATGCTGTCACTATACTCGTGGGAATGCAATAAGTAAGCTTTTTTTTGACTAGTACCAAAATGGTATCGACGTGGTTCGCCACATGTCACGTCTTCTGTCTCGCGGGGGCACAGTGCGGACACTCTGTGTCGTCTCTGCCTATCCCTTATATGGGAAAAAGATGTGACTCTGGTGTATGTAATGATAAATGGGTAACATAGAGCTTAACTAACATAAATCAAATTTTAGCAATATCAACAGTTTGATTTGATAAACGGATTCGAAACATAGAAATAGCTTGCCTCTTCACCCAGCCAGCTATAATTTGAAACTTATAATTAAACTGCAACTAACTGATCTGACATGCATATGCCTAAATATCTATAAGCTGTCATAGGTGAATTAATTAAATGTAGTGGTGGAAATCATATTGCTCGCGATGCAACAGCTATTAAATCTATTCATACAGTCAATATTGGTAATTATAAAGATTATTAAATAAATATATGAACAGACAATTAGTTAATAAATAACAAACAAGAGCTAGTTAATTAGATACGTATTTATATGAATTTTTTTTATTAGATTAAGTGATGAAAAGACCACCTAATGGTAAGTGCAACGTGTGCCCATAACAAATGCTGTGTCACCCAGAACTTTTCTGTGTGACACTACACTGCGCCCATCGCCCTGAGACATCAGTTGTTAAGTCTCATATGCCCAGTGATTACACTAGTTCACAGACCTTCAGACCGAAACACAGTAATGTTTGCTTACTTCTGCTTCACGGCAGAATAACTGGCCCTGGGGTGGTACCTACCTAGACGGATTCCTGCATAGGCTACCTGTAAGATAATATATATTAATATGATACAAAATGCTAGAGCCTAGATTTTGACGTAAGCTTAGGATTCACGGTCTACGGCAACATAAATTAAATCATATAAATAATATAAATCTAATATAAACATAAATCTGCGGGTTGCTCATCCTGAAAAGTTGTTTGGAGTAAGGTCGGTGCAATCCCTTTAATTTATAACGTAGTGAAACGATAATGAATTGTTATCAAATAGACATGTTTAAAAGTAAATTGTTGAAGAAGAATATGGTGGCATAACATAACTTAGGGATTAACCTTTCTTATACATTGTGAAGATTTAAATTAGAACCTACATCGCCCGCTTGCGACTGAGCTAAAATATGATTATTGTTATTTATTCATAAACCTTGTGTGTTGGTTATATTATGCATTATAATCTCCACAGTGCAGACAAATTAAATAAAGTTGTAACTACTATTAACTCATTTTATTTCTCCACTATTCAGTAAAAAGAAACGCTTAACTCCAACACAATTGTTTTTCTTTGTAACTGGAGTTCTTGCCAGGCAGGGGTGAGGGTTGGGATTTGAATCCAGCAACCCCCAGTAGAACTCTGCGGTTACATCGTAATGCATTTTAATAACCTAACCTAAGAGTTAGGTTTGAAACTATTTAGAACCACGTACTCTTTGAACGTCTGAGGTTTTTTTTTTTATATTTCGTTAGCTCCAAAGACTTTGCCGTGTGGTGGCGGCTTAAGGTACCGTGTGGTGGCTTAATAGAATTTACCACCCTATCTCATCCTGTGGGTGTCGTAAAAGTCGACAGAGGGAAAGTGTAAAAATAGGAGATAGGCAGCAGTATCTTTCTGGAACATCTGAATAAATAAACTGCGGTTGCCAACATGGCTACCAAGCGTGGCAACTGTGGTATCCCCCAAAATGATAGCTACTAACTTCTGTAGCAATCTATGGGGGACGTATGTTCAGCAGTGGACTGGTGATAGGCTGAAATGATGATAATGATAGAAGACTTTGTTCGAGCTACTTCTAAGTTATATGAAGGAGTGTAGTCTCATCTTTTTGCGCATTTAATGTACTAATTTGTCTTCAACTCCTTATACAGAACTTTTGCGCTGTCCTGTTCCACGGGGTCAGGGGTCAGGGGTCAGTACTGTACGATGTATTTACAGACACAGTATACGTGTTTATTGGCCGGCCATATAGCTTACAGAATTGATAACCTTTTGGGAAGAAGGGTTATGATCCCCCCC
Source organism: Luehdorfia chinensis (assembly GCA_019845155.1). Taxonomy (NCBI): domain Eukaryota; kingdom Metazoa; phylum Arthropoda; class Insecta; order Lepidoptera; family Papilionidae; genus Luehdorfia; species Luehdorfia chinensis. The sequence goes on along the minus strand of JAHVAK010000007.1, from coordinate 108,491 downwards.
CCCCCCCTTCATCCCACCTAATTGGTGTGACGACTTGCGTGAGGTTGCGGGAAATCGACGGATGCAGGTGGCTCAGGGCCGTGTTTTGTGACAATCTCTGGGGGAGGCATATGTTCAGCAGTGAAATTGTGATGAACTTAAAAGGTGATGATACGTGTTTGATTTATCGCTTGTAGTTTTATAGAATTCAGACGAGATGTTCACTAATACTTTCTTAATTGTGTTGTTATTGTCGAAAATGACAAAAGGTTACTGTGGCTAGTCCCAGGGTGTAAAAAAGCAATCAAGACTTTTATTATATAAGCTTAATGACCGATTTGGGGAAAGACTGAATTATTTATTTAATTTATGATGTCAATATCTGAATCATCATACATTTAACAGCTAAGCTTTTGTCGGTAGAATAGTTTTAACTATAAACTATGTAATAACTTAAAATAATACTCGGAGTTTCAAAGGACGCCTGTTCGAATATTCCTGTTAAAATATATGTGTCAATGCACAACGCAACCAACACCACATTACCAAACAACCAACCACAGATCTTAGCATATTCACTATTTCTGTCCTTTAACTTCCAAGAAAAATAACTAACGCGTGACTGGCTACTGAGACAATGCGAGTATTAATGGAAATCCATTAGCTCTGAAATTCAGCGAAGTAACGCTTAATCCCTTTATAACTACTAGAATATTCACAAATAAAAGTCAAACTACTCTGTATATTTTTAAAGCGCTGCCCACTACTAGGCTTACTACTTACACATACACAACACACACACCAGACCCGAAAACTAACAATATGCGTCTTACCACAAATGTTAGCTTTGGCTGAGATTCGAACCCAGAGCCTGCGTAGTAGAAGTCTGGTCTGGTACAATAAACTTCCAAAAACAGTAATAACAACGAAATAGCATGTACATATGTACGTATATATAGAGGGTGAGTACAGGCAACGGAACCTTAACCACATTTATCAATGTAGTTACGCAGCCAGCCCACAGCCGGGGGTCTATACGGAGATCTAGGTACGCACGCACCCATCATAAATTCCTGAACAACATGCGACGCCCCACCGATGCGATGTAATTGCGTCGCGGTCGCGGGGCGGGCCGGTTTTATCGCCAAACCTCATTTGCAGCAGTGTTACAATTGATACTGTTAAAACTCGATTGTACAATAATAACGTTAAAATGTCAATTTATATTTTGTAATAGTATTATGTTTGATTTATTTTATACCAGCTGATGCCCACGAATTCGTACGCGTGGATATAGGTTTTTTTAAATATCCCGTGGGAACTATTTTCCGGGATAAAAAGTATCCAATGTCCGTTTCCACGATGAATGCTGTCACTGTGAAAAATTTCGACAAGATCGGTTCAGTGGTTCAGCCGTGAAAAGGCAAAAAACAGAGAGAGTTACTTTCGCATTTATAATATTGGTATCGATTTTGATAACACATCTCTCTCACAAATCAAAAGCTACAAAAGAACAATTCATAGTGCATAATGTGTATACGACTACATGTAAGCATTTGTGTATGTGTGAGAATGCGTGGGCTTGTGAGTTCGTCCGTGCGTATATTTGAGTGTGATTGAAGGGACAGTGTTACAGAAATGTAAAATTGTATAGATGTTTGGACAGCAAATACTGTAAATTAGATTTTTCGTTCCATAACCCTCCCACTGCCGGCTACACACTAAGCCAATTTATATCGTGAGGCTACACACTCAGCCAATTTATATCGTGAGAGGGCAATTACAGACGCTTCCCGTCGTTTGATGTCTGAACGTCATTTGGGAAAATTATTTCGTTGAGCGGCTCGCCTCCGGCCAAATAATAAACACAAATAACACGTACGATGTAACAATTTTTTGCGAGTTGAGTTGGTAGGGGATAACAAAGTTCAGTCCCACGAAACTAGTGTGACGTTAATCAACTTCTTTGTCTGTTGAGGCTTTATTTGATAAAATCGGGAGTTTGACGACCATTTTATCATAATATTACTTTCACATTTTATAAACAATTATTTTTTGCTCTTTTCGTCACTAAATCGAATAAGACAAAAATACATACTGACAGCACAAAATACATACATACATAGAGTCACGCCCTCTTTCCCATAGGGGTAGGAAGAGACCACATTTTTCCACTTACAACGATCCTGACACACATCTTTAGCTTCCTCTACTTTCATTAGTGTTTTCATACAAGCTCGTCGGTTGCGGGTACTTTTGACGTGGCCTTTCCTTAAAACGATTTCGATCTGATCGTAATACGTTCGCCTGCAACGACCCTTACCGGCTTGCCCCTTTACACTCGCCTCATAAATCTGTTTCGTCAATCTTCTTTCATCCATCCTCTATACGTGTCCACACCATCCAAATCCCTTACTCTGTCTTTGTCACTATATATTCTACCACACCGCAACGTTCTCTTATCACGTTGTTTCTCCGTTTGTCCATCAAAGTCACTCCAGCTATATTTCTCAAACTTTTCATTTCAACAGCATTAATCTTTTTTTCATGCTTCTTCTGCCAGACCCAACATTCACTACCGTACAAAAGTGGACGTACGTAAAGCCAGTAGTGCCTTTTTAGATACTTTCTGGCTGCACAAAATGGGGTAATAAATTGTTCTTCATTATTATCATCATCATCATTTTCAATTTCAGTCCATTACAAGCTCACTGCTGAAGAAAGGCCTCCTGTATTATATTTCAACGAAACAGGTTCCTGAACCATTTATGTCCAGACTTCCCACAAAACCGGACAAGTCGCCGACCAACCAGTCGCCTTACACTGCTTTGCCGGTGCGAGGTTGTCAGTCGGGAACTTTTCTTCCGCAACGGTTATCGGTACCACTAGCTACATAGCTGGCCATTGCCACAACTCTAGTTCTGCTGCGGATATCACCTGGGTAGGAAAGAAGTTGGTGCTATTCTACTCTGCCGGACACCTCTCGGCTCGTTTTGTGGCACTATAATATCTCCTGAGCAATTGATAACTTCTGACAGTATTTGGTAGTTGCTGCCGTGGTCTAAAACTTATTTTAAATAACAAAAATAATAAGACTACACCGAAAATAAAATACATTTTTTTTAATAGATGAACTATGTTAATAAATTACCAGGGACATATCCGAGCGTTTCAATTAAAATACTAGTTTTTTGTAGAGCTAGGGTTGCTGAGTATGGGTTATTCTCTGCGGTCATCCATTGTTGTTTTACCCGGAATAAAATAAAATCGAATGTTAAAAACCTTATTAGTAAATACGAGTACGTACGATTTTAATCTAGACCATTTTAAATTCATTTTGAAATGTTTAGCACTTTTACTGGTGGTACGACTCCTATACCTAAATTCGCACAACCACCACCGCAATACCGGTTGTTCTGTCGTGAAGCACACAGCGTGGACGTGCACTGTGTGGTACTACACATATTTGTTCCGGCCGATACAGCATTTGCTATTGGCAGACCTGGCACTTACCATCGCTTGAACAGTTAACATTTTGCCCGTCACGTTACTTCCTCCTTTAAAATAATTTCGAAGACATGTGAAGTCCGCCAACCCTCATTGTAGCAGCGTGGCGGCCTCTTGCCCGTCACCAAAATCCTCTCAAAAACCGATTAAAAAAAATAGCCCCGGTGACTTCTCATGGTTAATAACTATAAGATGTGACTAGAATTTGATATATTATAACATCATAAGTATTATCATACAACAAGTATAGTACGAGTATTATACAAAGGCACACAATCGTCTTTACATTTTCGTATCCAATATTACACTTAAACAATAAAATCTGACGATCAAATATATTGTCAGGGACACGTAACAGTTTTAATACAACAAAGATACGAAAATGAAATATCCACCCAGTCAGCCATAATCTGAAACTGATAATTTAACTGCAACTAACTAATGTGACATGTACTCGTACATGTCTAAATATCTACTAACCCTCATAGGTTAATTAATTAAATCTAGTGCTGGAAATCATTTTGATCGCGATACAAAAGTTATTAAATCCATCCATACATACACACTTACAATCACGCCTTTTTCCCATATAAGGGGTAGGCAGAGGCCACTCACATAGTCCACTTTTCGCCCTCGTGGGAAACCAGACGTGACGGGTGGCAAACCAAGTCGCCGCCATTTTGGTATAAGTCAAAAAATTATTACTCGCCATTGCGTTCCCGCGTTCAGTATAGTGACAGCATTGCATATTATGATGTTATTCTGCACGAATAAAGGCCGTCAGTGCAATACCTTAGTCGCCTCTTACATTACCTCGATAGAAAAGAGGGAGGTACTATTTTACTCTGCCGGACGCCTATCGTTCTTAAATACAGTCCAAAAAATATTATTTAAAAAAAAATAGCTTTTTTCCAATACATTAAGGCGCATTGCAACGAGGAAGTGTTGTAATTCTCGCAGAAATGGTTACGCCTTACTACGTTTAACAATATATCTCAAATTTTAACAACTTACAGAAAAATTTTGTTAACAGTTATTTAAATAAAAAGTTAGACATTTAATACATATTAATGCTTAACATAATGTAAAACAAGAAGACAATAACACATATGAATTTCCTTCCCGATGTAAACGAAGCACATTTACCGGTACAAAGAGACATTCCATTAGTTTCACACCAAAGTACGAGGAGATTGATATCTTCTTGAAGTAAAATGACATCCTGTATAATTTTTCATAGGTCTGAAAAACTTTAAAGTCATCAGCAAATAAGTAGCATTTTGTATTTATAAAACAAGAAGTAATAAAATTTATAAAAATATTGAAAAATACTGGCCCCAGATGGGAGCCTTGGAGAACACCAGAATAGGTGACAAAATGATCTGACGAATTTACATACATAGAAGATAGTAGAAACTGACGAAACGAAAAAAAAATTCTCCTTAATTGCAACGTCTGCTCATAACAAAGACTGTATCATTTAAAAAGTTTTTTTTAAGCGACCACAGATTAACATTTTCTGTAATTACCTACTACAGTCCTGTTATTTTTATATGTATACGTAGTGACGACTGTGTGCTCATGATTCCGTGAAAAACAAGACCTAGCTGTAGTCAGCCCTACTTAAACGTACTCGTATACATTATATTAAAATAGCCAGACTGGAAATGTACTCTGTTAAATGCCACCGCATGAATCGTTTTAATAAAGCTAGTGAAAAGGCATTTTCTTTGTTACTTTATGGAAATATTTTTATTTGTAACAGTTATGTTTCGCGTAGTACTTTAAGCGCTTTAGCTTTGGGTCAGTATTTTGTGTATTAACTTTTTACATTTGAATTTTTGCTCGCGACAGGCAACGACTATTTTTTTACGATTGTTTACTAGAATTGCATTCAAATTTCATGTTTGTAATCGAGTTTTATTTATCCGCAGTTGGAAATTGAATAAACAGACCAAATAAAGCAAGTACCCTTTGGCATGTACAAAAACGAATATTTATATGTGTTTTTTTGGATGTAGTGAGGAGGCGAGCAAATCACCTGATGGTAAGTACAAGATCTGCCCAAAACAGGTGCTGTGTCACCCAGAATGTTCCTGTGTGGCATCACACTGCGCCCCTCACCCTGAGACATCAGTTCTTAAGTCTCACATGCCCAGTGATTACACTAGCTCTCGGTGCCCTTCAGATCAAAACACAATAATGTTTGCACGCTTCTGTTTTACAGGAGAATAACTGACCCTGGAGTGGACGAATTCGTACATAAGAGTCCTGCTACAAGTTGAAATCTATAAAAGTTCCAAGCAATAAAAGTTTTGTTGGAAAAATTTATCTATTTGAAATCCTGGCACTATTTACCTATAGACTATGTGCCGTGTGGTAGCGGCTTAAGAGAATCTACCACCCATCTCACCCCATGGGTATCATAAAAGACGACAGAGCGAAAATAAAAACCAGGAGATGGGCAGTAGCATCTTCCTGGAACATCTGAATAAATAAATTTGCCAACCCGCTAGCCAAGCGTGGCAACTATCGCAAAATCCCCCCAAAAGGAAAGCTACTAATTTTTGTGGCAATCTATGGGGGGAGGCCTGTGTTCAGCATTGGACTAGTGATAGGCGGAAATGATGATAGATCTATTTTTTATATTCTGATGATATTATAAGTAGTAGCGTGCAAACATTGTTTTGGTTTGAAAGGCACTGCTAGTGTAGCTAAAATACTAGGCAAGAACACGAAACCACGGAAATGTTTTGGGTGGGTGGACATGACATGGACACGGGATGATGGATGCTCGCCTCGTCACTGAAGTCCTTAGAAATCACTGTCATCATCATCAACAACTTAAACCTTACCCAAGTTGGGAATATTTGACGTAATCTCTTCGCTTCGTTGACGGATGGGCGATTTTAGTACACTGCTACTCGTCGCAAGTCGATTACTTTTTTTTTTATCGCATATAGTGATGAAACGAGCAAAACGTTCACCTGATGGTAAGTGCAACGTCTGCACATAACAAATGCTGTGCTACCCAGAAAATTTCTGTGTGACACTACACTATGCCCATCACCCTGAGACATAGGTTCTTAAGTCTCATATGCCCAGTGATTACGCTAGCTCACAGTGCCCTTCAAACCGAATTACATTAATGTTTGCACACTACTGCTTTACGGTAGAATAACTGGCCCTGGGGTGGTACCCACCTAGACGGACTCCTGCATAGGAATTCTACCACCAGTAAAAAGTACTTAAGAGGGTTATTACATACATATATACACATAGATACATTTTCGTAAGTAGTCTCTTACGACACCTACGATATGAGATGGGGTGGTAGATTGCCTTATATCGCAATTTATTTCATAGATTTTATTACATTATTAAAATTTACCAGCCAGAGGATACTTGATCTATCTTGACTAGACTTGGCTAGTTGCCTTATCCAGCAACTACGGTAGAGTACGGGGTAAGCGACCCTGGCCACCCGAGCTACTACTGTCTCTTCCTGCTCCCTCCGAGATAATTGTTTCGTACACCTCATAGTTCCTTTCCCAACTTTCCATTCCCTACCCCATGTCCACTTCCTACCTAGTTGTTGCTATGACTAGCTGCTCGTGGGAACGCAATAGGGAGCAAGAATTTGAACTCGTGCCAAAATGGCGGCCACGTGTTTCGCACCTCATCAAATCTTGTTTCTTGCAGGGTCGAAATGTGATCTTCGCTTATCCCTTATATGGGAAAAGATGTGATTCTACATATGTATGTTAATATGAATAAAAATATTAAAGGAAAGGCTAATACCGCCACAAAGAACTGCCAACAGATACCAGGTGGACGGTATTTATTTGCTTGTTCACACTATTGCGGGAGGCAGTAACTATCACAGGCAGGCGGGGCTCTTAAAAACGTACTATTTAGCATTCTTTTCTTTATTATAATGGATTTCCGTAAAGTAACGCCCGATTCTATCAACTACAATAAAGTATGACAAAAACGGCATACCCCTGTTCTTAGATTAGTTGGAAGTTATTAAACAAATTATATTTAAACTTATCTCGAAAAATAATTAATTCTCTCTCTACTAACAGTTTCTCCATCCTAAGTTCTCCGACGTTAAGGCGTATTCTCATAAGCTAAATGATATTTCCACTTGTTCTACGTACACTGTACTCGACTGGAAGGCACCGCGACTAATTAAGAATAACGAGCTAATTTACCAAGTCGTGGGTGTTTGTCGAGAGTTATTTAGTGACATCGCGGTTATTCAGAATATGCCTTTACGGCAATCTGTTACTAACAGCTACTGCTCTAACTGTCGATGAGGTTAACCAAAGTTAATCAACTTATATTTCCGAATGTGAAATTTTGCAAATCAACTTTAGTTTTCTCCCTTGGTTGTAACTGTGTTCCTCAAAGTATCGCCGAATTGTACATGCATGCATACAGTCACGCGTATTTCCCATATAAGGGGTAGGCAGATACCACACCCGTAGACTATTTTACGCCCCTGTGGGAAACAAGACGTAACGGGTGGCGAACCACGTCGCCGCCATTCTACTACGAGTCTAAAAAGTCCTACTCCTCATTATGTTCCCACGAACTGTGTAGCCCATTGCATATTATGGTATTACAGTACACGAATAAAGGCTGTCCATAGAATACCTTTGTCGCTTCTTACGACACCTCGGTAAGAAAGAAGTAGGTGCTATTCTACGCTGCCGGACAGTCATCGGCTAGATTGCATACGGAATCAATAACTTTGCCTTTGTTTTTTTTTATTTGTAAAAAACTAGCACACCAAAATTTCTTCTGTATCGTAGGTGTGTTTCACAGACAAATATTCCACATGCACTATTTCTCTGACTACAATCGGAAGTAGTAGCCGTGGTCGGAATCGGCCAGGAGGACATCGTATCGACAGCGAAATGATTGAAATCCGTCATGCATCTAGTTGTCCGATGATGAAAAAAAAAAGAAGAAGGGGAAATTAAATCATGTGGTGGTAGGATTTCTATGCAGGAATCCGTCTAGGTAGAACCGTCTAGGCGAAGCAGTAATGTGCTACTGGGCATATGAGACTTAAGAACTGATGACTCAGGGTGACGGGCGCAGTGTGGCGTCACACTGAAATGTTCTGGGTGGCACAGCATTTGTTATGGGCAGACGTTGCACTTACCATCAGGTGAACGTTATGCTCGTTTCGTCACTTTATCCAATAACAAAAAAGTTCTTATGACTTCCGACAGGTGGCAGAATAACCATCTCGAATAGTTCACGAGATCTTTATAAATTGCCAGACAAAAATAGACAGACCGACGACGGGCAGCAGCCTTTAAGGCACGATACGTCTGATGCTGCACCAATCCGCCTGCAGGTGATTGTGAGCGTGGTGATTTTGTCAACTCCTAGAGAGACGGTTATGTCCAGCTGTGGACTAATAAGAGGCTGTAGAAGAAGAAGAACTTTTGTTAATTTTAACAAATGTTCTTTCTTTAAATCACTTAAAATATAGTTACAGCCTATAAATATCGCACTGCTGAGCACAGGCCTCCTCTCATTTCTGAGTTCCGCCACGCTGCTCCAATGCGGGTTGGCGGACTTCACATGTCTTCGAGATATTTTTATTTCTCAGACTTATGATACCACACTGCGCCAGTCACCCTGAGACATCAGTTCTTAAGTCACATATGCCTAGTGTTTACGCTAGCTCTCAGTGCCCTTCAAGCCGAAACACAGTAATGTTTGCACACTACTGCTTCATCGTAAAATAACTGGCCCTAGGGTGGTGCCTGGCTAGACGGATTCCTGCATAGGAATCGTACCACCAGTAAAAGTATGTATGTATAATGCTACAATATTAATATTAAGCAAATTACTTTGAAATATCCAACAAGCCCACACAAACACCGCAAGCGAATTCCGTTAAGTTAACAAGCCTCCACTCGAAGCAATCTGTACACGGCGAAAACGCGTCGAGACTAATTGATCAGCTAATTTGTTGTGCCGCAGGTGCGCCTACGGTCTTATGAATTACAAATTTGTTTCTGCGATTAATACAAACCTAGATTTCAGACGTGGAAAACGTGACGTGAGTTAATGGAATATTCTCGAACTCATTTGATATTTTCACGAAAACAAAACATTTAAATAAAAAGTTACAGCCTTTAAAAATATCGCACTGCTTGGCACAAGCTTGTTCGCTATGGCAACAAGGAAAATAACATGTTATCTTATAGTTGCCACGCTTGGCAGGCCGGTAAGCAACCATAATTCATTATTTCAGATATTCCAGTAAGATGCTGCTGACCATCTCCTGGTTTTCATTTACCATCTGTCGACTTTGACTTTCTAGTAGATTCTGATAAGCCACCACACTGACACACAGCTTATCGTCATTATCGTTTAAGCCTCTTTTCCGAAGAACGATTATTCTCATTACTACCATGTATATAATAATTGGTAAATATATAACAAATTCTGAGCTAATTCGCATCATTACAGTTCGGCCGCTGAGAGAATGCGTTCATGTCTGTCAGTTGTATTGTTTTCTTATTTATTTAACAATAAATTTAGCGCAAAATTATAATATTTATTGATTTTATTGCAAGTTGTCATAGTTTTTAATGAAATGATTCGTTAGAAGGACAAGTAAACGATAGCAATATTTTTAATCTATATTCTTCGCCATATAAAGGTTACAACGTCCGATACGATCACGACTTGTCAGGAACGCATTCTCTCAGTCGGCCAAATGATGAAGATCATATTTCTTCAGGGCGTCATCAATGCAACCGCGACAACTTAAACTGCCAAGCCTAGTGGACTATTTCACGATGTGATGAAGCACTATTGGTGTTTTTTTTTATATTATGAACATATAGACAGCTCCGGTAGTGAGGAATAGCGTCTACCTCCGTGCCGTGTTAAAGCAAACAAAATTTCCATGCAAATTACAGTGCTGCATTTCTGTTATACTTTATTAATATTTTTCGATTAATTATTTAAATACCGAGTTTTTTTTACAATTTGTAATATTTTTTGTTAATCATTTTTATTTAAACCAATTTTTTAATATCTGTAAGATTCACTTCCTGTGTCTTTGTTGTAAAAAAGAACGCATACAACTGCGTTCTTTTTTTACTTAGTGCGTATAAAATAAGTTTCTAAAACATAAGGACAAGGCAGTCCGTGCCGTGTTAAAGCAAACTTGTTTATCTTGATGTTCTTGTATAATCAAATTCTATTCACACAAAGGACACAACGGTATTCTCAAGACAACCCTTTGCTGACTTTATTTGTTATCATAAACCAGGCGTGCAAACTAAATTTAATTCTGTATTTTCACTTGTCCGTTGCAACAAGCTGACCTTAAACAAAGAACATTTCGCTTTGTAATAACGATGACAAATAGTTTTGTTAAAAACTTTATTTTTTTATTTTTATTCAAACAGCGGATATGTGTCATCGTAGAATACAACCTTCTTTCCTACCGAGGTGTCGTAATAGAAGACTGACGTATTGAACGCACAGCCTTTATTCGTGCAGAAATACAGTAATATGCAATGCTGTCTATATACTGCTCATGGAAGCGCAATGGGGAGTAAGAATTTCTTGAATCGTTCCAAAATGGCGGCGACGGGGTTCACCACCCGTCATATCTCACCTCCCGCGGGGGCGAACAGTGGACTACGAAATGAGGTCTCTGCCTGTCCCTGCGAAAATGGCTGTATGTATACCTAAAATTCATAGTGTAGGTGCAATTAAGCGTACAAATCCCTTTAATACATACTTAATACGATTTTTCTTTTTTTAATATACAAACGTGTAAACCGCGTGGTTGCGGCTTAAGAGAATCTACCACCCCATCTCAACCCGTGAGTGTCGTAACAGTCGACAGAGGGAAAATTTAAACTAAAAGATGGGCAGCAGCATCTTCCTGGAACATCAGAATAAATAAACTGCGGTTGCCAACCCGCCTGCCAAGCGTGGCAACTATGGCAAAATTCCCTCCAAATTGTAGCTACAAACTTTTGTAGCAGTCTATGGGAGAGGCCTATGTTCAGCAGTGGACTAGTGATAGGCTGAAATGATGATGTTGATGATGATGTTAATGATGATGATGATGAACGTTTAAACAATAAAATTTAACAGAACTAACTCACGTAGGTAAATTTAACGAGAAAATTTTGATAAACAATATGTGTATACGGCAACCGTGTCGCGACTAATTGATCAGATAATTTGTAACTTAGAAACGTGAACGTGATTTTTTTTTTTTCATAAAAGTGACGGAACGAGCATAACGTTCATCTGATGGTAAGTGCAACGTCTGCCCATAACAAATGTTATGTCACCCAGAACAGCACAATGCGCCCGTCACTCTTAAACATCAATTCTTAAGTCTCATATGCCCAGTGATTACGCTAGCTCTCAGTGCCCTTCAAACCGAAACACAGTAATGTTTGCACACTACTGCTTCACGGCAGAATAACTGGCCCTGGGGTGGTACCTACGTAGACGGATTCCTGCATAGAAATCCTACCATATATATATATATACATAACTAATTATGCGCCGCGTCTTCTGTAAAATAAGTCGACCACATGATTGCGCCGTATGGCATGGTACGTACCTTAACTTATCTGAGCATTAACAGTTCGGCCGTTCACGGTAATATTCGGTACGCAGCGTGCGTTTCATTTTTTTGCGCGGAACTCTAACTGTTTTTCTAAAATAAAACCTAACCTTACTTATTCGTTACAATGTCAGCTATCTGCCAGTGAAAGTTCCGTCAAAATCGGTCTAGCCGTTTTCGAGATTAGCTGGAACAAACAAACAGACAAACAAAAATTTTAAAAATGGTTTCTTTTAACTTATACTCGTAGTACCGTAAATACGTTCATATGCATTTAGTAAAAAATATAACAAACAGACACTACAATTTTATTTATTTGTATAGATTGATTGTGCTAGTAATTATTAATATACATAAAAACCTTCATTATATTTGTAAAATACTAGGAACACTAATTCTTCCATAGCGAAACATCATTATTTTGTCTTTTCACTTTATTTTTGGAACGCGATTACTAAAACCATGGAGGGCAGGTATTTTTCTGGCCACTTCGTTTCGTTTGTTGTAATAAAATATAGGAATAATAGTGGGAATCCGGGTTTTGAGCCGTCCTCAACCATTTTTAAGAGAAGTGGACGACCCGTCACATGACGTCGCCGCAAGCAGAGACAGTTACAGGGTACTACCTTTTCTTATGCCACGATAGGGTAAACTTCCCAGGTATAGACACGACTGGGCGTCGACAGTAAGGTCTAGATGTACCAAAATTATAAAAAAACCAAATATTTTATTCACTGTTCAAGATCACGGTAATGATATCCGATCCGAATACTTGTTTACGAGTGGTTGGATAAAAGAAAAAAATATTTATATTTATTACATTTTTTATTTATTTATTTGCGTAATTATGTACTCGTCATTCGAAAATAAGTAATTATAAACACAAGAATTAGTTTGGCATACAGAATAATGCAACACTGTAGAAATGAAACGGGTACCGAATACTATTTCCGAAGTATCTCCTGTAAATTCTAAAAACCAATCAAATTCCGACGGTGACGCTGTTGAAGCACTTCTATAAATGAAATTCCGCCATGAAAGCAGCGCACGCCCCGGGAACGACACAATAACGCAGCGGCCGTCGAGTGTTGTGTTCCGTTTAGAAATTTACGTTGAGTGCGTGCTTGTGACGGTATCGGATCAGGTAAACACGTCTCTGATGTTGGTAAATGGGAAATATTGACTACAGCTAATATTAAGATAGCGTCAATATTGTTAAAATGAAAATATTTATCCATATATCGTAAATTTTACCTTACTTTGTTGAAGGTAAACATGTTAGGAATGAAAAATATCGGCTCAAAATTATGGCCTTTGATATCCACGAATTGGATTTTTCTCTGAAAGAATAATTTGAATGTAATGACAACCGCATGGCCTGAAGTCAGAGTACCTGACTTCTACGCCGTGGGTCCTGCGTTCGAATCCAAGTCGGAGCCAACATTTGTAGAAATTCACAAGTTACAATCACAGTTTTTTAAAATAATGACCCGATGAGTAAGTCTTTGGTATGATAGTTGTCTTTGGACAACATCGTATTGGTATCGGCATGTGCTACGAGCAATCACCATAATTGTTTGTGCGTTTTAGATGTCACTTTGTCAATAGTTATGCTCATTACTTTTGCAGAAAATTAAAAAATTAACAGTCTTAAAAGGAACAACTACACTAGTGTAGAATAAGTACCACGTGAGCTTATTATTTTCTAATAAATTTGAAAAAAAGTAGAATAGGGGGCAAACAAGCAAGCGGCTCACCAGATGGGTAAGTACTACCGCTACCATTGGCCATCCCCAATACTAGAGGAATTCTGACGTTGCCAGACTTCGAGGAAGTAGCTTTCTCTTTCCTTAGGTTTCGATATTAAAGTTCTCGGTAATATTATTAGCATTTTCTTCGGGGTGTTTCAGTTTCCCATACCTGTGATGAGTGATGGGCACAGTGTGGTGTCACACAGAAATTTTCTGGTTGACACAGCATTCGTTGCACTTACCATCAGGTGAACGTTTTGCTCGTTTCATCACTTTATCCAATAAAAAAAAATTACCTTAGAAGTATGACATAAACATTTCAGTTTTTCGACAGCATTATTCTCCTGGCAAAAAGTATAAATATAATAATAAATATTGCTGTAGGGCTCTGTTACAAAGTTTTTGCTTAAAAAAGAGTTTAAAAAATAAAAATAGTTTTAATTTTATTAACATTCCTCGCCATGGGGTAGCTTAAGATAATCTACCATTGCATATCATCCCGTGGGTGTCGTAAAAGTCGACAGAGGGAAAATTAAAATCAGAATATGAACAGCAGCGTCTTCCTGGAAAATCAGAATAAATAAACTGGTTTGCCAACCCGCCTGCCAAGCGTGCCAACTATGACGAAATTCTCCCCAAAATGAGAGCTACAAACTTTGTAGCAATCTATGGGGGAGGCCTATGCTCAGTCAATGGACTATTGGTAGGCTGAAATGATGATGAGACTGATGATTAACATTCCGATATGTCAACGCCAAAGACTCCAAGTACTGACGCAATAAGCGGAGTGCTCCCAAAATTATTGAACACGACGAAGGGTTTATTTTAAGAGGCAAACTAAATTATATTAAAGAAACAAGGATATTCTATTAAGAAATCGCAAATATTTGCTGTACAATTTAGGGTTGTATGAAAGAATAGAATAGAATAGAATAGAATATTTCTTTATTCAATATAGATCATTTACATAATACTTATTGAACGTCATTTTTTTTTAAACTACACTGGTTCGCAAAGAAATGCCTCTGTCCTGGGAAGAACCAGAAAGAAACCCAGCGGGATTTTTTTTTTAGTCATTCTAAATATACAATTACAGCAGTTTTTTAAAGATGTAGAAATAGCTTGGCAGCGATCACCTCATTCCCAGGGGTTATCATCATCCATGTATTCCTTAATATTATAATAACCCTTCTTAAAAAGTCTTTGTTTAACAAATAGTTTGAACTTTTTTATTGAAAAGACTTTGTGCACTTTCTGGGATTTTGTTGTAAAAACGTATATATTGCCCCATGAAAGAATTACTGACTCTGTGAAGTCGGGTAACTGGCATAATTAATTTGTGCTTGTTCCTGGTATTCACATTATGAACATCACTTTTTTTATTCAAGTGATTAATATTCTTATGAACATAAATAACGTTTTCATAAACATATTGAGAGGCCATGGTTAAGATATTAATTTCTTTAAATATATCTCTAAGAGACACTCTAGAGCCAAGATTATAAATAGATCTTATGCTTGCAAAACAAAAATCACCTCTACGTCAGTCGCATTTCCCCAAAGAAAAACACCTTAAGACATTATGCTGTGAAAATAACTAAAATAAACTAATCGAGCAGTTTCAACATTAGTCAAGTTTCTAATTCTTTACACAACATAAGCTGCAGAGCTGAGTCTACTTGCTAGTTTAGATATATGGGGGCCCCATTGAAGTTTCGCGTCTAGAGTTATTCCAAGAAAGACAGTGGCACAAAGTGAAACATAATTACTATGTGATGGCGGACAATTGCCAGATCTAAAATAACCTTAAAATAATCTATTTGCAGCAGTAGGTAAGCTGCGTGTAAAGGCAGTCAAAAACGTTGCTGGTGCGATATACTAATGATAAAATTATATTCTCTGACAAGACATTTTTTAGATAAAATTTATAGAAATAATTTGCATTTTTTGAGGCGCGATAGGAGTTAAATTTAAAGGCAAATTTGAGTGCCGCATTTCTGTTATACTTTATTAATATTTTTCGATTAATTATTTAAATACCGAGTTTTTTTTACAATGAGTAATATTTTTTGTTAATCATGTTTATTTACTTTTATTGAAACCAATTTTCTAATAGCTGTAAGTTTCACTTCTGTGTCTGTGTTGAGTTGTATGCGTTCTTTTTTTACTAAATGCGTATAAAAAAAAGTTTCTAAAACATCAGGACTAGGCAGTCCGTGCCGTGTTAAAGCAAACTTGATTATCTTGATGTTGGTCTTGTGTAATCAAATTCTATTCACACAAAGGAAACAAAGGTACACTCAAGTACAACCCTTTGCTGACTTTATATCTTATCATAAAACAGGTGTGCAAACTAAATTTAATTCTATATTTTCAATTGTCCGTTGCAACAAGCTAACCTTAAACAAAGAACCTTTCGCTTTGTAATAACGAAAACAAATATTTTTGTAAATTTTTTTTTGCTGTTTCACGGCAGAATATCTGGCCTTGGGGTGGTACCTACCTAGACGGATTCCTGCATAGGAATCCTACCACCAGTAAAACTTTAAATTTTTATTTTTATTTAAACAGTAGATAGCGTGGTATCGTAGAATAGCACCTACCTATTTCCTACCGAGGTATCGCCAGAGGTGACTAAGGTATTGTACTTACAGTCTTTGTTCGTACAGAATATGCAATGCTGTCACTATAGTGCTCGTACGAACGTAATACGGAGTATCATTTTTTAACAAAATGGCGGCGATGTTGCTTCGGCATCCTTCACGATTCATTTCCCGCGGGGGTGAAAAGTAGGCTACGTGTGTGATGTCTGCCTACCCCTTATAAGTTAAAAAGGCGTGACTGTATGTATTTTAAACAGTGGAACTAAATTTTTATTGAATATCTATCAATTCACTCCGTCAATGGCAGGAGTACATATTCGCTATAGACTTATATTTTACGATCGCGTGGCTCAATAGTTTGCGTACATGAGTCGTAGGTCCTGGATACGAATACCTGCCGAATCTGATATTTATTCATCGTACAAATTGTCGGTTTTCAAATTGTGGGAACAAGTAAATAATTCTGTGTTTGTATAACTGGCGGATTGCCGATAGCATTTCCAGACGCCACGCTCTAAAAGCTCCTTCCGCCACCTACCGTAAGCAACCAGTATTTCCAAGCAATCCTTAGCCACATCTGCGGTACTTAGAGGCGATGGAATTGTAGCCCTCAGGCTGGGTTTACATGCAGGAATCCGTCTAGAACACTGGACATGAAGAAATCGCTCGATCCGCATAATCGCTTTCAGTGCCTGGATGATTGCATTACAGTGGACGATATGAACGAGAAGCCCGTGGAAACAGTTTTGTAAGACCCGCCTCACAAAAAAGATCCAGGAGCTCTCCGACCGTACTCACAATCTCATGGAGGCTAGGCGTAAAATGAGACCGCAGCCCTCAATTGATGCGTCAGCATATCGGCAACTGCACAGACAGATCTCCAAATTTATGCGGCGAGACCTACACTACTTCAATACAGCTCGTATTGAGGAAGCTAAAGAGCGAAATCAAGGCTCCAAAGTCTTTTCCAGGGATCTGTCTGCCGGAAAGAGCCAACTGATTAAGTCGAGGACCGAGAGCGGTAGCGTCATTTCCGCTGGACCAGAGATTTTGAGTGAGATCGAGAGATTATATGGACAGTACACGTTGTCAATGGAGCCATACACTAGTGTGAGTAAACGCAAGAGCAAAACTAGTCCGACACTGTTCCGATGATATCCCGGGCGTTAGTTTCAATGAGATTAGTATAGATCTCGAACAGCTTAAGAATGGCAGAGCGCCGGGTGAGGCCGGAATTACAGCGAAGCATCTGAATGCGGGTGCAAAACCGGTACTTGTAGTCCTTCAGAAGCTATTTAATTCCGTCAACTGTATGAAATCGGTAATGATGATATCCGCAGCAGAACTAGAGTAACCGACATAGCTCTAACGATTAGCAGGCTGAAGTGGCAATGGGCTGGCTATATAGCTCGTTAACCGATAACCGTTGGGGAAAAAATGTTCTCGAGTGGCAACCTCGTACCGATAGCGAAGGTATGCAAGGTTTTGCTGGTAGTCGATGGATACTGGTGGCTCAGGTCCGTGTTTTGTTGCAATCTATGGGGGAGGAATATGTTCAACAGTGTACTATGATACGCTGAAATGATGATGATGGTGACGATGAAACAGTATTGAGCAAACGTTGCTGTGTTTCCTTCTAAAGGGCACTGAGAGCTTGTGTAAATACTCGGCAGCTTAAAATCTGACTACCACAAAACTTATAAATAAGAATGTACAAACCTGTTATGGTAAAGAAGGGCGCTCAATCTCAGTACAATGAAACAATTGTCTAGTTTTTTTTCTGTACTCACATAAATTTCTTAGCCTAAGCTGGCAGCTATACAATTTTTAACGACGTGAACGTAAGTCTGCACTACAAACTTAAATCAGGAACAAAACCTCGCTGAGCACAAAAGGAGAGCTGGTATGGAATTTCAATTAAAGTAGTTGCGATTAATGTGCAATGAAACGAAAAATACTAAGCCCTGCTTCGTTCTTTCCCGTAGCTTATAACATGTACAACAAGAACATAAAAAGTTTAAAATTTTTACTTTGTAACATTTTGTTTAAATTCACTTCCTGCATTGGACTCTCGACATTACAATAGTATTTTCAGCTTGTTTATGTTCAGAAATCTTAAAAAAGTGGAAATCAAACTACAATATCAACCCAGCCCCTAACTACATTTGCTTGAAAGAGGTCTCCTCTTTAGGATTCACCTACTCCAGTGCTTGTTATTTCTGCGACAGATGTGACCAACCCATTGCCACTTCCGTCTGCAAACTCGAAAGGCTGACTCCGGTTCTCCGGTGGATTTCCTAGATTCCACGAATGCGCAAGGCGGCTGGCAGAAACCGTTTCTGTGTAGACAAAGATCGAACTAATTAGCGCTTATTAAGAGATGCCTATGCCCAACACTGCCGCAGGCTAATGATGTTGATGAAGACGAAGCTTATCGTCGATGGTAGTAACCTCCAGATATGTAATTAATGTAAAAATTACATATCTGGAACAACTTCAGTACATAATGTTCTTCTGGCCAATTAAGACCACAGCGTCTACTACCGAATACTTTCCAAAGTTATTAACTGCGCAGGAGATATTATTGTGCCAAAAGAGTACGCGCAAACACAGAGGCACTCACTTGTCTCAACCTACCCGTTCCCTATGTAACGCTCATGCGATAAGGTCGGCGGTAGGCTAGGATGCAGTGTCAGAGACACAAGGAAAATTACGCCACAACCAGACCCAAAAACCAACAATTTGTGTTTTTGCACAAATGTTGGCTCCGGCTGGGATTTGAACCAAGGACCCTAGGCGTGGTAATCTGGCACTCTAACCACTAGGCCGCGCTTTAAGAAATAATTAACTAACATTTTCAGTTCACTTTTTTCGTTTTTTGACCAAACACCTATCTTACTTCCTTTTTGCGTCAAAACATTTCACTCCGTTTTATTTAAAAGAAATCGCTCCTATCGGAAGTAGCGTGATGTTAGCCGATAGTCTTCCTCAATAATCCGGCTGTGAAATACAAAAAGAATTTGTCAAATCCGACTTGTAGCTCCAGAGATAAGCGAGTTCAAACAAAAAAACAAACAAACTCTTCAGCTTTTTTATTATATACTACTACATTAAACAGTGGTAGCAGAATACTTACATTTATGTTACACTAGCTGAGCCTTGCGGCTTCACCCTCGTATAATAAGCCGACCACATATTATGATTGCACCGTACGGCACGATACCTCGCTGACCTGAGCGCTCACAGTTAGGCCCTTTTCGGTAATGTTCGGTTCTCAGCGTGCGGCTCCATCAGGCCGTAGCATGAAGTTTTATAACCTACTAGCTGATGCCCGCGACTTTGTCCGCGTAGATATAGGTATTTTAAATATCCCGTGAGAACTATTTCATCATCATCGCTTCAGCCTATCTAGTCCACTGCTCAACATAGACCTCCCATAGATTGCCACAGAGTTTGTAGCTCTAATTTTGGGGTGATTTTGCCACAGTTTCCACGCTTAGCAGGCGGGTTAGCAACCGCAGTTTATTTATTCAGATGTTCCAGGAAGAAGCTGTTGCCCATTTCCTGGTTTTTATTTTCCCTCTGTCGACTTTTACGACACGGGACGAGATGGGGTGGTAGATTCTCTTGAGGATTAAAAAGTATCCCATGTCCGTCTCCAGAATGCAAGTTATCTCTGTGCCAAATTTAAGCCAAAATCGGTTTAGCGGTTGAGCCGTGAAAAGCTAACAAACAGACAGGGACAGAGAGAGTTACTTTCGCATTTATAATATTAGTATGGATAGCCTGTCTCAATAAACGGGCTATCTAATGCGAAAGGATTGTTTCAACTCTCTACCTTTATTATAGTGCTAAGATTAACTTTGGAAATAAGTATAATTTTGTTTATATTTGTGTTGCAACTTAGGGTTGAACAATTGCAGTATTGCTTGACCTTGTGGCAATCTATGGGGAAGGCCTATGTTCACCAGTGGACTATGATAAACTGATCGGCTAATAAATAGGCCGAGATAGGATAGGCTAATAATAGATAGGCTAAAAATTTTGTATACCTACAAGTATTTTCGAGTATTACGTTTTTTTTCCTTACCACTTTGCCACAGCAACGCGTGACAGGGTAAAGCTAGTTTTACTATAAAATTTTATAATACTACTAAGAAGTTTAAGCCAACCTAAACATAGGAACCTCTAGTGGAAAGTTTTATCGACCGCATAGCCTAGTGACATTTGACTTAAGAGTTTTTTTTTATTGTATAAAGTGACGAAACGAGTTAAATGTTCCCCTGATGGTAAGTGCAACGTCTGCCCACAGCAAATGCTGTGTCACCCAGAACATTTCTGTGTGATGCCACGCTGCGCCCGTCTCCCTGAGACACGAGTTCTTAAGTCTCATATGCCCAGTGATTTCGCTAGTTCTCAGTATCTTCAAATCGAAACACAGTAATGTTTGCACACTACTGCTTCACGACGGAATAACTGGACCTCGGGTGGTACCTACCTAGACGAATTCCTGCATAGGAATCCTACCTCTTTTTTTCCCTTAACACTTGACCACAGCAACTCGTGACAGGGTAAAGCTATTTTTACTATAAAATTTTATAGAACTACTAAGAAGTTTAAGCCAACCTAAACATAGGAACCTCTAGTGTTATCGACCGCATAGCCTAGTGACATTTGACTTCAGAGTACTTAACTCCTGCGTCGAGGAAGCCGGTTTCGAATCCTCGCCGAAACCGACATTTGTATAAAACAAATTATTACTTTTCGATCCGGGTTATATTGTGATTGTCCACATGTCTCTGGCACTGTAATCTAGCTTACCTTCGATGTACTTGTTGTTGATATATTTATGGCACGATAATATGCACATCTTATATACTCTAAAAGTCGGAAGCTATAAACTTATAGCTTCTTTAGTATTATTATAGCTTATAAGCTTATAGCTTCCAACAGTATTTAAAAGTTCTCTCGTTCAGTTCGGTGGACTTCATCATCAGTCGTTGAAAAAACTATTTTTAAAAATAGCAAGAGGAAGTCACTAAAATAGCATTTACATATTTTGTAAGTGAAACCAACTGCAAGCGATCTGTAAACACCGCGAACGTGGCGCGTCTAATGGATCAACTAATTTGTTATATTGCACATGATCGCGCGGCGGTACGAACTTTTAACTTGATTGCATTTTGTTATAACAGTTTGAAATGCATACCTATGTAATGGCATTATTAATTTAATGATACCCCTTCTCTGATTACGTACAAAGTGTACATTAAATTTCGTCGTTTAATTACAAAGTACTGTACTGTGTACTGAACCGTACAGAAATATAAATTACCGTATATTTTCCCTACAGTTAATCATTTGTTATATACATACATGATCTGATTATAGTTGGTTAATCATGATTCATACATAAATACATACAGTCACGCCACCTTCCTATTGGGTTAGGCAGAGACCCCTTCCGTAGCCCACTTTGGCTCCCTTAGGAAACGAAACTAACCACGTCACCGCCATTTTGTAAAAGTTAAAATTATTATTTCCCATTGCGTTTCCGCGAGTTGCTACGAAAGATTTTGTCCACCTAAACAGAGCCCCGCATGCTTGGGAAAGGCTAACGCTAATCTAGGGTGGCCTGGTCCCAAAGTAGATCGGCACGCTAACAACTAGGCTCGATCTTAACGCAGACATCGGAACGGCAGACTCTGGCTTGGCGGAGAGAAGGAGAAAGGAATTAGGGGGGAGGGGTGAGGGGGCGGAAGTTGGGAAAGGAACTATAAGGTGTAGGTTACTATTGTATCATCATTTTTCGAATTCCACATATAGTAGACATTCCTAAAAATACTCTTTACAAATTCACTGATATGTTTATTATATACTGCCGACTGTCTTAATGAGAAATAATTATTATCATCATCATCATCACCAGTCTATACTACATAACGGGCTTACGCGACTCCTAAATTGGAAGTTATGGCCATGCTTGACGTGGTATTATTACCCACAGTGAATCATGGAAATTGTGACGGACACACACCTTCCTCTCCGCGTTAAGTCGACACGCAGGGAGAGAACAGTTTTGATTTTCCTCTCTGTCCCTATTCTATCCTGATGTGGCAATGGCGGGACTGCGGAAGATGACCACTTACGGTCTTACGTTGCGGCACTCTCCCTACGAGATGGAGGCCTAGTAAGAAAGAACGCGCGTTTGATAAGAGGGTGGAGGCCGGCTGAGGCCGCGGACTGGTGGATTAGGGTCCCCGTAGCGCTGCGATTTCAGGGCAAAGGTAGAACACCATGAACTTTTAATCTATGCAAAGCCGGATTAGCTAGGATATCAGGATCATTACAGTAGATCAAGAACCTACGTTCTCACTTGATGATGAGTTCTGAAAGGCGCTCAAAACATATCATCACTTAAAATCAAATTAACCCCAATACTTTCTGTAATTGTGATCCAATGTATAGACATAAATCATAAGAACCTTTTTATCTTCTAAGACACCTTTATCTAGGTATTTCAGTGCATTGCTGGCTCTGATGACCATGATGGACAGCTTTGTTGTTAGTAATTAGGTCTTTAATTTTTATCTTACCATTCATAATTCACATATACAGACAGTCACGTCTTTTTCCATATAAGAGGTAGGCAGAGGCCACTCACGCAGAACACTTTTCGCCCTCGTGGGAAGCTAGGCGTGACGTGTGGCGAACAACGTCGCCGCCATTTTGTCAAAACCTTTTTATACCCCAACGCGCTCCCACGAGAAGTATAGTGACAGCATTAAATATCATGGTGTTATTCTGTACAAAAAAGTTACCTACTCGCCTCTTACGACACCTCGGTAGGAAAGAGGACGTACCTCTTATTACTACCGCTATTCTACTCTGTCGGACACCTATCGTCTATCGTTAACATAAAGCGTAAAAAGACATAAAACTACGACCATGCAATATTTTTAAGAATATCTGTGATAAATTCTTACAGCCAATCGAATTTACAATATAAAGGTGTGGAAGCACTCCACTGAATGAGATTTTGCAATGAAAGCAACGCACGCCTCGGAAACGACACAATAACGCAGCAACTGCTGGGTCGTTTTAAAATATACGCAAGGGCACGTGTTCACTCGGTGATAAATAAGTAAATATGCCTGTTCAAACATACTGAGATAAAATGTTACAAGGTACATTGCGTCCATTTTATATTTTAGACGCCATTAAAATACGTTTTTTTTAATGCTTTGAAGAAAGTCAATATTTATCTGGCATACATTTAGAATTTTAAATCTAGATTTACCACGTTTTCGGCGAAGTGTGAGACATTATAAGGCTGTGAGTTTTTTTACTATTTTATCCTAACTAAGAAAAGACAAATCGGTGCGACGTTATCATCATTATCATCAACTTTCGATAAAAGAAACGCATTATGCATTCGCATTAGGAATTTCTCATAATACGACACTTATATGGAAATATATTTTATGGATAAGAAAGTATAGGCTTTCATAAAGTTCTAATGAATGTCAAATAGGGCTACGTGAGTGGCCTCTGCCTACCTCTTATATGGGAAAACGGCGTAACTGTATGTATGAACGACAAAATTTACACCGGTTCAAAAAAATAGGAACTTTAGAGAAGAACCGGCAAGAAACTGTGCGATCTTTCTTTTTTTAATTTCATATTACATGGTGTTATGTATAACATACATTATTTAATTACAATATTACATAATTTGGCATGCAGGGGCTTTGCAAGTGCGGAGTAATAGTTATTTCCACACATTTAATGATCTACTTTATAATATGCTTTATTTAATAATTTCTTCTGCACAAGTTTTTAGAAATCTGTGCCAGTTTTTTGCGTCACACTGTTAGGAATTTAAAATTTTGAGGATCTACTAAGAAAAGACCTTCTAGCTTTGTCCAACCTAAACACAGAAAACTAGCGTGTCACCTCAGCCAACTCAGTACAGTACACAGTCACTTTTTTCTTAAATAAATTCATGTTTTTCCGTACGTACATTATATTTTCATAAGTGTGCAATGACGGAAGTGTCAAAATATTAGTATGCTTAAATAGCTCATAGCGACTCGCGAGGACCTTAGTTAAAGATTTCCTGAAATGCTTGGTTTTGAAAAATGAAGTATTTCCAAACCGGCCGATATTTTACTAACATCCAACTCCTACGTAAATAAAGGAAAGACTTAAAGTTTCAGCCTATAAATGTCCCACTACTGAGCACAGGCCTCCTCTCATTTCTGAGAGGGCTTTGGAGCTAGGAAGAATCCGCCACGCTGCTCCAATGCGGGTTGGCGGACTTCACATGTCTTTGAAATATTTTTTATTCCTCAGACATGCAGGTTTCCTTACGATGTTTTCCTTCACCGCCGAGGACGTGGTAAATCAGCACTTAAAATTGCAATTAACAATTTTAGTGGTGACGGCACCGCGAATCGAACCCAGGTCACTCGCGTACAATGAAATTTAAAGCGAGCGCCTAGCCCCTGAGCTACCACGGCTCATGGAAAGACTTATTCGATGAAAATTAATTATGATTTGTCTGTGACACTAATCCTGGGTGCAAAATTACAGATTATTCTTCCTCTGCGTAAAGCTTAAATTTCATTATACATATACATATTTTAATTAATCTCCAGCTCAGTGAAACAATGCTTTGAGTGTTGTGAATTTCCAGGAAATCATTGCTTTAGGCAATTACCACTGTTTAGCAAAACTAGTCTTTGTAACATATACTAAACATAAATGTATGCGGGTGAGTTTTAGTATTCTCGTTGATATATGCAAAATTGTAAACTTAGTTATGATAATTTCATAACTTCGCGAACTTTTCGAAATTCGTCTTGATGCGGAGAACGTAAATTAAGCGAGTGGTACTGTATACCAAAAGAGTATATAAATACTCCTATGGTTGATCTTCTCTGCGTATTAATTCTGTGCATCTTATAATTGGCAATTTATCGCAGTATCTTAGACAAGTAAATAGGGCAAGAAAGAATAACTCATTACTAATAAGAAAGTCTTTACTTGCAAAGGAAAAAAATATTTACATTATTACTTCCATCATAGCCGTCTGGTGGCGGCCTAAGAGAATCTACCGCCCCATCTCATCCCGTGGGTGTCGTAAAAGTCGACAGAGGAAAAATGAAAGACCAGGAGATGGGAAGCAGCATCTCTCTGGAACATCTGAATAAATAAACTGAGGTTGCCAACCCGCCTGCCAAGCGTGGCAACTATAAAACCCCCCAAAATTAGTGCTACAGACTTTTGTGGCAATGTGCGGGGCCTATGTTCAGCAGTGGTCAGGTTTACCTGACCACTGCTGAACATAGGCCCCGCATTTGTTTATTACGTCACTAAATTTAGTAAAAAAATCGTCATATATATATATATATATATATATATACTTAATAGAGGTAAGAGTATTTATTCTTGTTCTTGATTAGTATGTTAATAGTCCACTACTCGGCATAGGTCTTTCCCAAGAAGGGAAGACTTGCCCTAATCACCACACTTGTAGGCCGCATTGGTGATCGCACCTTAGACGCAACAGCCTCTCCCAGATTTGTTTTTTTTTCGTTCTGGTATTATTTTTCGATTTGTTTATTACGGAAGCCATGACATTTTCCAAGCATTTCTCTCAATCGTCTGTTAGGATATCCACGGTATGAGCTAGGGTGGCCGATTTTCTTACGCCGCCGCTACCTGGCAGATAGTGCGATTTTAATTGCCAGGCGATTTTGTGCCTTTTTCATAAATATTTAAAAGGATTTTTAAGTGCTCTAAAGAATATGGAAATTAAATTGGAACTCGAGCTAATTAAAAATTCAAAGCTGATTCTGTGATTAGTAATCGGATTTTCTATTTTCTATAAATACTAGGAACGTTTCGTTTTAAAATCTAGTTAGTTCTATTTGAGAGAAAAACTTGTCACTCAATTAAAATAGTTTTGTCTGAATTTTCCTTTCGGAACAGTGAATTATTTTATAATAAAAATGGTTCATTTCACCCTTGTTTAAAAATACTAATAAATTTAAACTCGACTGTTGGACACAAAAGATATTAGTCGTACTTACACGGTACTCCAGTGCTTATCGATGGACTTCTCATGTCCAGTGCAAGTAGAATGACAGAAACATACTATTAAAAGTTACCAGAAAAGGTAAAAGACAATAAGGTATGTCGGCAATAAAAAGTTAAACGTTTGCCGAACCGTTGTTAAGCAACGCTCCCCACAACTATGTAGCAAATGGGTGACCATTTTACCAGCAAACTGCAAAATAATTTAAATATATATTTACTAGTAGTAGAATTCCTATGCAGGAATCCGTCTATGTAGGTTACAACCCGGGCCAGTTATTCTTCCGTGTAGCAGTAGTTTGCAAACATTACTGTGCACTGTGTCTGAAGGTCACTGGGAGTGTAATTACTGGGCATGTGAGATTTAAGAACTGATGTCTCAGGGTGACGGGTGCTGTGAGGTGCCACACAGAAATGTTCCGAGTGAAACAGCTTTTGTTATGGGCAGATTGCACATACCTCCAGGTAAACGTTTTGCTCGTCTCGTCACTTTATCCAATAAAAAAAAAACTTGCTCAGTTTTCTTTTTACCATTGTTCTACATGACAGTTTAATAAAATAGTTTCAGTACGCTTACAAATAACACTACCCGTGAAAACAGTCCAAGCAGCAAAAGTGCCGCAATAGCGTAGCATCTGTCGCGAGTTACAGTCGGTTTAATATTTATGTTAGACGCGTAAGACCCAAAACCTTACACAGGTAAGTATATTTTGCTTACATCGCAACTCGGGCTGAAACTTTGTTTCTTTCTATGCTATTTCTTTTATCTGTTTATGCATTAAGAGATCTGGTCAATTTTCGCGCATGGATGAACCGTTTTTTCATATTTTGTGTTCTTGATATCTCCTATTTTCAATATCCTGCAGAAAATTGGGAATAATTTGTCTCACGAGACAAGTTTTGTCCAATTCATGACATTTCATTTTATCAAATATATTGTAACATTAACTAGCGATCGTCCAGTGGTCGAAATTCGACTATAATTCATAATATTTGTAAGTTTGAACGTTATTGATGTTTGAGTTATTGTTTGTGTTTGTGAAGCCAACATTTTAAAGTACTGTGGTAACAATGTCTATCCTGTGCGACTGTTTGACCACAGACTATTATGTGATTGACATTGGTAGTATGAACATAAATAATGAATGTTTTATTTTATTCAATTTAATGTATTTGTAACATATATTGTATGTACATTTTAGCTTCCTCGCTTCTTCTCTACTTTAACTATGCCAAATCGCACACTTCGTCGTGCGCGTATTAATATATGGATAAAAGAACTTTAATGACGATGTTTTGACGGCTTAAAATAAATTGCTGTTTTTGTCACTCGGACGACAGTTATTTATTTTGGGTATATATAGTTAGTATGTCTTTTGTTATGGAATTAAAAAAAATTAACGTGTATCCAATTCTGAATACCATTACAACTTAACTAAAGTAAAAGTTACCTCGATAACAAATATTAAATATGGCGCTCCATCATTTACTACTCCTGCATGACATCGCTCAATTCATTAAAAGGCAAGTCGAACGCCACGAAAGTGAATTACAAACATTTCTAGGGTGATATTCCCTATGATGGAACGTAAATTAGGTGCGTTAGTGAATTACCTATTCAGGGCCCCACAGACATGGGGATAAGCAGAACCTATATGGAAGCTAAAGCAATTACAATGCAGCTAAAACAGTAATATGAAAAGGTAAAAGGCAATTAGTGGTTGTTTTTATTTACTCGAAGAAATAATTTGGAAAGGAAAATGTATTTAATTGCTTAGTCTCAAAAATCCTATACGCCGCGGGTCCTGGGTTCGAATCCCAGCCGGAGCCAACATTTGCTAAGACACAAATTGTTGGTTTTTGGGTCTGGTTTGTTGTGATTGTCCCCTTATTTCTGACACTTCATCCTAGCCTACCTCCGATCTTATCGGATCAGCGTTACATCGGGCGCGGGTAGGTTGGGACGAGTGAGTGCGTCTGTGTTTGCGAGTACACTTGTGGCACTTGGTATAATATCTCCTGCGCAGTTGATGGCTCTCGATAGTATTCGAAAATTTTCGCCGTGGTCGAAATCGGCTCTAAGAACATCAATCAATCAATACTATTTGTATCGTCTATGGTTAAAAAAGTATATCGTATTATTGTCGATAGGTGTCCGGAAGAGTAGAATAGCACCCTCTTTCCTACCGAGTTGTCGTAAAAGGCGATAAAGGTATAGTAATATACGATAAAGCCTTTAGTGGAAGATATAGTAAATCTAGCAGAGACGAAATTTAAAACTTATATTAAAAAAAAAAGTCTGTGCTTCAAAGCTTATTATGATTTGAATGATTATTTCAATGATAAGGACGCATGGAAAGTATCCATCCAGACATT
The DNA here is from genome assembly GCA_019845155.1 of Luehdorfia chinensis. Classification (NCBI taxonomy): domain Eukaryota; kingdom Metazoa; phylum Arthropoda; class Insecta; order Lepidoptera; family Papilionidae; genus Luehdorfia; species Luehdorfia chinensis. The sequence goes on along the minus strand of JAHVAK010000007.1, from coordinate 79,539 downwards.
TAAGTAATGTTTAACACAATGTGATTGTAATTTTGTGGGCAGCTACGTAATATGTATTTTTAGGTTTTGTAATTGCAAAATGTAAATTGTCTTGTGGAACACTAAAGTGCGCTCTGTAAAGTAAAAGATAATAATTTAAGTAATGTTAATTTGTTTGGTAGACTTGAGAATGTCATGCTCGACTAAATGTCTCTGCTTGCGGCGAAGTCGTGGGGCGGGTCGTCCACTTCCCTTTGAGGTCGAAAAGTGGGCTACGTAATTCGCCTCTGCCTACCCTATATGTGGAGAAAAAAGCGTGACTGTATGTATTAGTGGATACTTAGAAGAATGAGAGAGAATATTTTCTTTCCCTATTAACCGCAAAAATTAGAAATGGTATGAATTGTATTGTCGTATATTTATAGATATTACAAAGTATGTGTTTATGTATTTATATCACTATTTCTATTCTCTAGATCAAAATTTATTCACGAATCAAACTTTCATTATATTAAAAACATGGCGACAGAATTATCGATTTCACTGAACTTTAATTACCATTGTTTTAATTCAAATTCCATTGCCACCCTCTGTGCAGGCGAGGTATTGTTCATTATTTAAAGCTTCGATTAATGTAGACGGAATAAAACATTATCTCGAGTCTTGATAGCTATAAATAATCTATGCCAATCTCATGCTAATGTGCTACGAATACCTTGAGTATACACTTCATTTAAATGTCAACAGCGGTTCTATCTTTAAAAGTTATTTTATATTCTTCTAGCGACCCGGCTTTGCCAGCGGAAATATTTGATTTTACAGTGATACTTAATAAATAAACTGGGAAAGGTAAATTACAATATTTAATAGTGTCCGTATACTTTTTCCCGGCTTGATTCACGAAAAGCCAAGGGCTTCATTTTACACTATGTATAGATGCACATGTAGAGATTTACAATCGTCACATTAACCATAAAAAAGAAAAATTACTGTATATAAAAATCCTACACATCCAAGTTTTTTTGAAACGTCTTTGGAACTTGCCAGAGTCCGCCACGCCGCTTCTATATGGATTGAAATAATTCACTTGTCTTCCAAATATTTTTATTTCTCAAACAAGGTAGATTTTCTCACGACGTTTGCCTTCAAAGCCGAGCCTGCGGTATCATCATCATCATCATTTCAGCCTACGATAGTCCACTGCTGAACATAAGCCTCCCCCATAAAAATAAGGCTGAAAATTGTAAGAAAAATTTTAAGTCTTTTCCCAGCTCCCAAACCATCTTAAAAATTAGAGGAGGCGTGTAGAGCAGGGACATCTATATGCTGCTACTTTTTTTTAATTTCATATTTCACAGAATACTTGCTAAAGTAGCATGCTGGATTGTATGGGTCACGTATGGCGGATAACAAAGACGATATACCGACGTCTATAAATTAAGCGTAAGCAACGGACACGAGGATCATCCGTTGCATGTTATGAGGTCCCGTAGATTAAGAATAACCATACCCATACAACCCTGTGTCATAAAGGTTCGGAAGTCAGATAATTATTTCATTTTTAACTAAAGATAATTAGCGAATATGCAAAAGTAAAAAATATTAAACACGCAAAATTAACAGATAAACATTTGTTTGATTGTATTTTGAAAGTCTAGAATTAACTTGCGCAATACAATGAAAGAAACTATTGGAAACTAACCGATGCCCGCGATTTGGTCCGCGTGGATACATGGTTTTTGTATTAACTGCGGTTGCCAACCCGCCTGCCAAGCGTGGCAACTATGGCAAAATTCCTCCCAAAATGAGAGCTGCAAACTTTTGTAGCAATCTATGGGGGAGGCCTATGTTCAGCAGTGGACAAGTGATAGGCTGGTGTAGTGGTGGTGGTGGATAAGATACTTTATGTTTACTACGGAAGTTGCACAGTTTTAAGCTTCAAAGTCTGCCTCATTTTTATGCAGAGTTTAATAGTAATTATCTATATGCGTAACAGATTTTAATTGGTTTAATAACCATACCCATACAACCCTGTGTCATAAAGGTTCGGGAGTCAGATAATTATTTCATTTTTAACTAAAGATAATTAGCGAATATGCAAAAGTAAAAAATATTAAAACACGCAAAATTAACAGATAGACATTTGTTTGATTGTATTTTGAAAGTCTAGAATTAACTTGCGCAATACAATGAAAGAAACTATTGGAAACTAACCGATGCCCGCGATTTGGTCCGCGTGGATACATGGTTTTTGTATTAACTGCGGTTGCCAACCCGCCTGCCAAGCGTGGCAACTATGGCAAAATTCCTCCCAAAATGAGAGCTGCAAACTTTTGTAGCAATCTATGGGGGAGGCCTATGTTCAGCAGTGGACAAGTGATAGGCTGGTGTAGTGGTGGTGGTGGATAAGATACTTTATGTTTACTACGGAAGTTGCACAGTTTTAAGCTTCAAAGTCTGCCTCATTTTTATGCAGAGTTTAATAGTAATTATCTATATGCGTAACAGATTTTAATTGGTTTAATAACCATACCCATACAACCCTGTGTCATAAAGGTTCGAGAGTCAGATAATTATTTCATTTTTAACTAAAGATAATTAGCGAATATGCAAAAGTAAAAAATATTAAAACACGCAAAATTAACAGATAGACATTTGTTTGATTGTATTTTGAAAGTCTAGAATTAACTTGCGCAATACAATGAAAGAAACTATTGGAAACTAACCGATGCCCGCGATTTGGTCCGCTTGTATACATGGTTTTTGTAATATCCCGTGGGAAGTATTTGATTTCCCGGGATAAAAAGTACCTTATGTCCGTGTCCATGATGCAAGGATGTGCCGAATTCCGTCAAATTCCGTGAAGCGGTTGACCCGCAAAAAGGTAACAAACAGACCGGACTGTGAGAGTAACTTTCGCATTTATAATATTAAGTACGGATAGTGATGAAATATTTTCACTTGAGTGATTTTAATTCGGCAATAACGAAGACTGGAATTTCACATCACATTACACTTTCATAAGAATCTTTTTAAATCTAAATTCCGGCACAGCCATTTTTATACGTGCGCAAGATATGAGTATATGATATAGGGCAAACTGTTTTAAATTATGAATTTAACCGGTCGAGCTATTTTGTCTGAAGAAAAGAAATCCGAATAGACCATGATGTCATTTGGCCGATTTTGAAGAGTTGTTTGTGACTGTTCATTTTCGATGATATCTGCACAGTGTTATTTATGTGTGTTCATACACTAGGACACACACTGGTCTACACTTTCTGGTATCCAATAAAATCACCTAGTGACAAGACTGCCTAGTGGTCAGACTACTTGATTTCTACGCCGTGGGATCCCGGGTTCGAATCCAAGCCGGAGGTAACATTTGTGTAAAAATACTATAGTTTTTCGGGTCTGGTTATATTGTAAGTGTCCCATCGTCTCTGCCACCGCATTCGAGACAACTTCTTATCTTATCGCATCATGCGCGGGAGGGTTAGGACGAGATATATTTGGCACTTATGTCTGCGGTGGTAGAAGATAATTAAGAGACATTAAGACAATAAGAAAATCGGATAGGTGGACATTATCACATCAGATCATCAGACAGAAACCAAACACTGAAGTTTGAATACCACTGCTTGACGGCTGAATCACAGTCACTGCAACGGGTTCCTGCATAAGCGACAATTACTAATGGAAATTAATAATTATATAAAAGTATCTTTTAAAAAGTCAGACCGATCCTCCCAATAATTCTTTGTACTATGATATACAAATCGATATGCAGGCGACAGGCGCTCACACAAACTTACATACATACAGTCACGCCTTTTTCCCATATAAGGGGCAGGCAGAGGCCAAATACGTAGCCCTCTTATCGCCCCCTCGGAAAACGAGACGTGACGGGTGGCGAACCGAGTCGCCGTAATTTTGGCACGAGTCAAAAAAATTCTTACTTCCCATTGCGCTACCGCGTAGTAGTATAGTGACAGCATTGCATATTATGATGTTATTCTGCGCGAATAAAGGCTGAAATAAAGGAAAGAGGTAGGTGCTATTCTACTCTGTCGGACATCTATCGGCGTCACTCACTTATACAGAGAGAAACGTGTGTAAGACGTTTCTAAACAAGAACATACATTATAATATCGCTGGTATATAAATTACTAAATATAAACTCTAAGCATACGTTAGTGTAATTATTAGTAAGTATTTTAAATTATGAATTTGCACATTGTAAAGCACCTATAACAATATCCGTGTATGCCTTGGGTTGACTAGGGAGAGAGTGCCAAAAGGCATTAAGTCCGCCCTTTGTAATCCTTTTTTTTTTAATAAGGTGAATACAATAAAGAATTAATAAATAATAAATAAACATACGCTGCGACTAATTAACATGGCAATGGTTTGGTTAACTCTTCCCCACGATGCATGTTCATGTAAGCATGAAAACATGTAGAGTTATCGCCGATAATAAGATACTTGTACCGTGCGGTAGCGGCTTAAGATAATCTACCACCCCATCTCATCCCGTGGGTGTCGTAAAAGTCGAAAGAGGGAAAATTAAAACCAGAAGATGGGCACCAGCATCTTCCTGGAAAATCAGTATAATTTAACTGCGGTTGCCAACCCGCCTGCCAAGCGTGGCAACTATGGCAAAATTCCTCCCAAAATGAGAGCCGCAAACTTTTGTAGCAATCTATGGGGGAGGCCTATGTTCAGCAGTGGACAAGTGATAGACTGGTGTAGTGGTAGTGGTGGATAAGATACTTTATGTTTACTACGGATGTTGCACAGTTTTAAGCTTCAAAGTCTGCCTCATTTTTATGCAGAGTTTAATAGTAATTATCTATATGCGTAACAGATTTTAATTGGTTTCATCTTTTTGAATTATTGCGCTTATGTGCAAAATAATTATATATTATAACGATATTTCAATAACGTTAATTATCCAAATAACGTAACCTACTAACTGGCGAGGTGAATAAGTAATTGGAAAGCGCTACGGTTATTAAAGTAATGGACTTTTTCTGTAAAGAGCCACGTGAAACACAGAGGTGTGTTTTAAAACTCATAAATGTATGCAGTAACTTTGTTGCGGATTTCAAATATTTTAAAAGTATGTCATTTTTATGATAAATATTTTTCATAAATTTGATTTTAAATGCTACGATTCTGATAATAAAATTATTTATGGCGGACTTAATGCCTATTGGTATTTTCTACCAGTCCACCCGAGGGCGTGGGGAAAATTGTGTAAGATGCATTAAAAAAAAACAATTAAAAATTACATAATATAACATAAATAAATAAATACACAATGATGAATGTATTAGTATACATTCATCATCATCATTTCAGCCTATATTAGTCCACTGTTGAACAAAGGCCTACTCCATACATGGTCCTGAGCCACCTGCATCCATAGACTTTCCTCAAAACCGTGCCAGACGTTGCTTCATCTAGTGGGTTTGCAGGTACTAGATTTCCACTCGAAAACCTTTCTTCCCCAACGGTTGTCGGTTCTACGAGCTATATGGCCGGCCTATTGCCACTCCAGCATACTAATCCTTAGGGCTATGTCCCTTGTTATGCTGCGGATATCATACTTACGGATTTTATCACGCAGAGAAACTCCGAGCATAGCCCTTTCCATATCTCGCTGAGTGATTCTGAGCTTCCTCGTGCGGCCCGCAGTGAAGGACCACGTCTCTATTCCGTATGTCATCACTGGCAACACGCACTGGTTGTAGACTTTCGTTTTGAGACATTGAGGTATACTCGACGAGACGATGCGACGCAGTTTCCCGATAGCTGCCCATTCGAGTTGGATCCGTCAATTGACCTCTTGGTCGAAGTTGGACTCACCTAGTCGGACAATCTGCCCTACGTATACATATTCGTCAACTACTTCGAGTTTTTTCTTTCTTTCTTTCTTTACTATACTACATAGTACCAAGTTCCTCCAGCGATCCTGCCATTTAGGCACTGAAAGCGATTATCCAATTCGAGTTGGAAGCTCTCGGGGTTTTGGAAAAGAGCTCGAGATGGCCGGAGCTTAAAATACACCAGACGAGACCTCTCCAGCTTAATGTTTGAGTTCAATGTGCCTCTTACCATTCGGTGTTCACTGCCGGTTTTCACCCTAGCGATCACGGAGAATGCGTTAAACAGCTGTCGTTTGGTCGTCATGATGAAGTCGATCTCATTTATGGTAGAACCGTCCGGGCTGATCCAGTTCCACTTTCTGTGGGGCCGGTTTTTGAAGAAAGAGTTCATTATAAAGAGTTTCTCTTTCTCCGTAAAGTCGACCAGCTGTTGGCCTCTTTGGTTCCATTGCCTTGTTCCAAATTGCCCCACTACCAGCTCATCGTCTTTCTTCATGCCTAGCTTCGCGTTAAAGTCTCCCATCAACACCGTGTAGGGAGTTTCGGAGAAATGTATGCCTTTTGAGATATCCTCATACATTACCTCCACCTCATCATCAGGGTGTGCCGAGGTAAGTGCGTATACCTTTATGACCTTCAGCGAATACCATTTGATTATTCTGTAGTAAAAAGTACGCAACCCTAGTCGACACACTCCCGATCTTGACAACGTTGTTAATGAGAGGACGATAAACCCGACACCTCCTTGGGGCAGATGGTCGTCCTCCCGGTGAAGGAATAAGTTACCGGATTCGAGGTTTACCACACGGTAAACCTCCCCCAGTCTTCGGACTTCGGATAATTCTATAATATCCCAATTCAAGATCTTCTCGTCGGACCTCAGCGTACGTGCGTTATATGTTGCCAGGTCCAGTCGTCGTAGGTGGTAGCAGAATCTCTTCCTCTTCTTCTTTTTTCGAGATTCTTTGCACCCCCTGCCCCGCCGTTACCATTGCCGCTACCGTAGCCAGGACTAGCGGGTCCGCCTCTGCAATTGCTATACTATAGTATCCAAGAAGCTTACATTCGATTCCCGGTGCCTGCACCACTAAAATTGTTAATTGCAATTTTAAGTGCTGATTTACCACGCGCTCTGCGGTGCAGGAACATATCGTGAGGAAATCTGCATGTCTGAGAAATAAAAATATTTTGAAGACATGTGAAGTCCGCCAACCAGCATTGGAGCAGCGTGGCGGATTCTTAATAGCTCCAAAACCCTCTCGGAAATGAGAGGGTTTTATGCCTGTGCTCAGCAGTGGGAAATTTATAGGCTGTTCCTTTACTTTTTTTATAATGTATGATGTTCTCCTAGCCGATTTCGACCACGGCGACAACTTCCGAATCCAAATGTCGAAAGCCTTCAACTGCGCAGGAGATATTATAGTGCCACCAGTGTACGCGCAAACACAGAGGCACTCACTCGTCCCAACCTACCCGCGCCCGATGCGATAACGCTTATGCGATAAGATTGGAGGTAGGCTAGGATGCAGTGTCAGAAACATGGGGACAAACACAACACAACCAGACCCGAAAACCAACAATTTGTGTTTTAGCACAAATGTTGGCTACGGTTGAGATTCGAACCCAGGACCCGCGGCATTAGAAGTCAGGTACTCTGACCACTAGGCCACGCGGTCGTCTAATATGTATACATGTATACATACTCGTAAATATTACCAATACAAAAAACATTTAATCAATTATTTATCGAATGTATCAAATACAATCCAAGAACTAAAGTTATTTTCATTTTAATCATATAGTTTAAAGTTAAAAAACGAAGCAAAGATTCGTAAAAATAATCGTAATTATCAGCGTGTGCTGCTCATACGCTTGGCAGGCAAACAATTGCAGCAGATAACTCACGCCTTAGATACTACTATTCGCTACCGTTCTAGATCTTTTTATATAGGAGAAACTGACGGGAAGACTAAAATATTGACCTGATGATAAGTGTAACGTCTGCCCATAACAAATGCTGTGTCACCCAGAACATTTCTGAGTGGCACCACAATGCGCCAGTCACCCTGAGGCCGCAGTTCTTAATTCTCATACGCCCAGTAATTACACTAGATCTCAGTGCTCTTCAGACTGAAACACAGTAATGCGTGTACACTACTTTTATAATTTTTAAAAGAATCTTTAGAATAACTGACTGCAAAGGAATCCTACCACCAGTCTAGATAATTTAGGTCGAACCCGACATGCTTATTCCGCCATCTGTCTGAAGCAATGAGATTTAACCTTTCTCTTAGTTGACTTAGACGATGCCCGAATTCGAGCCAATATCAAAGTCACTGAAGGAAATTCTGACCAATATCGGATTCGTCTGTTAACAGACGCCTCTAACTTTCCCTTTAATTTAATATTTCGACCTACTTAAAAACTATAGAATTTATTTACTTCATTTAGTTACCAAATTTCTTTACAAACTCTCATAAATATACATCAAACTCTCATAAATATACATCTTGAAATAAGAATTTGTTGATGAAACTGTGAATACATCAAGCATTATTAGTATCGCCTCCATAAAATCTATTTAATTATCATCCTTTTCCAATGCTAATTTATACTAAAATTTAATATAAATTCCAAAAAATTTCTGAAGCGTGAATCTAATATATTCTTACCTTTTTTCTTCTATTATTTTAATTGTCGCTTTATAGAGTTTTACTTTTAGCAAAAGAAAAATTATTAAAAGGAATTTGAAGAATATCGAATTTCCGTAACGTTCGTTAGTCGACATAAAATTGCTATCTTAACGTTAAATTGCGGTTCAATAGAATAAGTTATCCGTTGCAATCAACTGTCCAAGCCTGACGGTAACCTAGCATCACCCTTCGACCCACTCATGTAGTCCGATCGTCCCGTGGACGACCAGCGGGGCTATTATGTATCCAAAGTGAAGATCACTCATAAAAGTGTTGAAAGAATTTCTGTCAAATAATTGTTTTTCATACTGGTTATGGTTAATGAAAATAACGATTATTTTTCATATGACGTCATTTTTATTAATCATAACCAGTATGCAGACACTTATTTAGCAGATATTTGTTCAACACTTTTATAAGAGATCATCACTTTGGATACGCAATAGCCCTGCTGCACTCCGAACGTTTTCGGGAATTAATAAACAAAGCAGTTTTCATTGGTTGTTACGCTAGTGGATCCCTAACGTTTACTCTTCTGGGAAACGCAGTGCGGAAGTGGTCTACACAATTCTACAAATACCATACCTAATTCGTTGGACTTAACGGCTAATATTTAATTATTTTTAAGCACACACCCAAAAGTGTGCAAAATTAGATTCGCACTTGGACGCACTAGGGATACACACCGAGGCATCCATCCTCCCTGGTTATTCCCGGCAAGGAGGGAAGTTAGGTCACACACCCCGGAATTCCACCGACGACCACTTCCCGATAAGGAATCAAACTAAAATAGATAGGCAAAAACCAAAATGAGCTAAGTGCGTACAATGCCTAGGTGACCTCGCCACCTTCAACTATCCCAGAAAAGAAGATGTGTTCTGTGTTCTATATAATACAGCGGCCAATTACCTCGGCTACACGAGGTTGGTCAAAATTAAAATTTAGGTCATGATTTTGTCAAAAATCTCATCTTTGGTCAAGATGAGATTTTTAACAAAATCATCAAACTCATAAATTCGCATAAGGAGGTTAAAAGCTGCTACAGTAAAGTCGGATTTTTTAATAAATAATTTATAGATGTATTTAAGATACTAAAATTTCCATTATTACATTATAAGTCACAGAAACTTTAATATGAAACTTAAAATTTCTCTTGGATTTAAGTTTACATGACTAAGTTGTAACTTACCGCATTCTCGCTACTTACGCGAACTCCCTAATTAACATGTACACAATTTGGGAAAGTCTTCTCACCTACACTTAGTAACTTAAACATAGTTATGGTTGCTTGCAGCAATAATTTTAAAGCATTAGGTCCATGCGTTATAACTCTAATAACAACATTTATTTACTACGATATTGTATTATAACTTCATCATCATCACTTCAGCCCATCACTAGTCCTGAACTGCTGAACATAGACCTCCTCTATAGATTGCCACAAAACTCGGCCCTGAGCCACCTGCATACATCGACTTTCCGCAAAACAGTGCAGCTTGTCACTCAACTTTGATATTGTCAACATACAAGTGGTAAGAAGAAGACAGTTGACGACTAATGGAATTAATGATGACTGAAAACAGGAGAGGAGGCAACACGCCAGCGACTGTAGTAGTCCAGGTGGAAAAAATCTTGAAGACTACATAAGTAACTACGAAAACAGTTAATCACCATCGGAGATACGAGAATGTTGAGAGAAAACAGGATGCCTAACAAAATGTCAAAATCTAGGTTATTAAATGCATTACTGAAGTCCAGCAAAGTAAGTACTGTAAGCTGTTGGTTCTTCAAACCATAACGAATATCATCGGTCATATATAGGAGTGATGAAGTCGTAATTTGACCTGGACCGGATTGCAGCGGATTGAAAAGGTTATGATCTAGAAGGTAGCTTAATTGGTTATAAACAAGGAGTTCTAGAACTTTGGATAAGAATGGGAGCATTTAGTGGATGGTCAGCCTATACAGCCCTAACGGTTATTGATTCTACGAGCTATTGCCGACCCATTTCCACAATTACTTATCCTTAGAGCTACGTCAGTTACAATAGTTCTATTATTACTTATAATCTTTACAATTTCCTATAAAAATAAATCAGTGAAAAAAAAAATATTCAAGTGGTATTCTGCCGTGAAGCAGTAGTGTGTAAACATTACAGTGTTTCGGTTTGAAGGACCCAGAGAGCTATTTTATTCACTGTGCATATGAAAGTTGAAAAGGGTGGGTAATGCTTACAATATTGAACATAGACAATTCGTTCGCGAAGTTTGAATGCATTTAAACTTTCGCATAAAAGGTTTTGTTCGGGTGTGAAATTAAAGACTAGTGATTATTCTAAACAAAATATCATTTTTCATGGCCTGTTACAGTCCAGTATCTAACACATTTAATGAAAAACATAATATTAATATCACGTGGACAATCCTTGACAATTAGATAAACTTCACACAGAATCGAACATGAATTTCTAATTCATAACGAGGTTATCGAATGGGAAACATGCACGGAACATGCACTATGTTAATTCATTGTTTGCTGAATCAAGTGAAGGGACGTATTTGGTCATCGAATGCGCAAACACAATCTAACATTTCCGTTGTCGAATGTGGTGACCATGTTAATATAGTCCCTATGAATTTGAAAAGCGTGATATCTCAGTGATGAACACATTACAAGTTTACTTACCGCACCATGTTTTAAATGCATAAAAACCTGTAATTACTCCCGTTATCAGTGCCCTTCAGACCGAAACACAATCATGTTTGCACACTATTGTTTCACGGCAGAATAACTGACCGAGGTGGTACCTATCTAGAGGGATACCCGCATAGGAATCCTACCACCACATTGAATATGTCCACAATAACAAATATTGGTCTGAAGGGCTCTGAGAGCTAGTGTAATCACTGAACATGTGAGACTTAAGAACTGTCAGACGTTGCACTTACCGTCAGGTGTGAAAGTTATCGTTGCCTTACATTAAGATTTATTCGATTTAAGTTGAGTCATTGAATTTCGATACGATATGCATTATGAAATGGACATACAAAAAAATTCGTCGGCGAGTGTTTATCACATTTGGGGCTGATATGCTTCTTCGTGATCTAGCTGCAGGTACTACTCGTAGCGCGTAAATGATTTGGAATCGTTTACGCATCCGGATGATGTCGAAATCAGTGAAAAGAGCATTATCATCACTTATCAAAATATATAAAATTTCATATTACCCGAGACACTTAGTTCGATACCCGGTACCTCTAAAATTGTTCTTCAATTTTAAGTGCTGATTTACCGCGTTCTCAGCGGTATAGGAAAACATCGTGAGGAGAACTGCATGTCCGAAGAATACAAATATTTCGAAGACATGTCAAAACCGCCAATCCGCTTTGAAGTAGTGTGACGGACTCTTACCTGCTCAAAAACCCTCTCAGATATGAGAGGCGGCCTGTGTGCTGCAGTGGGACATTTTTATAAGCTGCTACTTTACTACTTACATTTTTTATACACAACGGATTAAAAACCTACTCACACAAAGAATATCGATTAAAATTATATTATAAAGTAAATCCGTAACTGAAACCGTAACAGAAACTTGATCTCGACTTTAAATTATCTGTAAACAGAAAGTTTTCACTTTTAAGTAGTTTGCGATACCCGTCCAATATAAATAGGTTGAGTTTCAAAGTAATGAGCTCACCGGATTTAGCAAAATCGTCTTGTCTATTTGAAATGAATATTAAAAAGAAATAGGCGTTTATTTATATATGGGGAAGTTTGATATGATACTGAAAAATTGTTTACTGTTTAGAAGCTATTGTATTCATTCACCAGTGCCTTTTGAGACCAAAACACGGTATTGTTCGCACAAGCAGTAGCCTTGACAGCAGAATTGGTACTGCAGTGGTACCTTCGTAGGCGGATAACAAACTCCTGTTACGTGTATTAAACTACATAACTATAAATAGTTGTGCAAATGATTATCATTATTATATATTGTTAAGCAAAAGATACCATCTTTGTTAAAATTAGCGAGACGCTGATCTTCAGCATCAATATAGCAATGCAGTTATTTCTTTTTTAGTAATACAAAAAAGATGATTCTGTCATACCCAAATACAATGATTTTAGATTAATCTGAAGGCCTCTCATACTTTAGGAGGATTACATTAGAGTTTTCTGTCATTTATGATAATTGAGACTAGAAAAGAATTATATCATTTACTCAAACTGTCGATGATTTCAGATTTGTCAAAATCAGTGATTAATTTGTGTACGACTGAGTCGTCTCTTTTCTTTTTTTCTTTTCTTTCGCTAGTGTCTGTGTGTAACTGTAGTGGACACTGCGATACACAAATTTAATATGCTTAATCTCTAATACCTCTAAAACCTGAGACATAGTATTTATTTATTGTTGACTGTCTAGAAGCTATTGACGTCCGTTAATAATGAAAACTATTCGTAGCTTATTCAAAGGATCGTAAGGAAAAGGTCTTGTTTTGTGAATACAGGTACCAGGCGTGAATACCTACATTTCATATATGTACGTGTATGTAAGTATGTGGATGCATGTGTGTGTATGTCTATTTGCATCCATATATTTATATATATATATATATATATATATATATATATACATGTATATAATAATATTTGTAAGATGCTTCTATTTGTACTTTTAATTGTTTTTGCAGCTACGAATAAAAATAAAACTATTCTACGAGTATGTTCCAAAACAAATATGCCAGTAACGGACAAAAGCGTCTAAAGTGGAAGGTGTACTGTACTGGTTGCTATTTTATTAGCAATTTGAAATAAGAAAAATATTTCGTGGACATGTGTAGTCCGCCAACCGGTATTGAAGCCGAAAGCGACCCGGCATGGTAGACCATTCCTAGATATTTATTTTTGACATTATAAGCATGGTTTTTTTACTGATTCTGTTTTGGTTTTATATGTACAAATTTGTATCTGGTTTATTTTTTTCTCTTAGTCGAAACACGTACGGATTAAAGTTGAATTGTGTACATTCGCCATTTGTCTACAGAGCTGCCCCACCTACTAGTTGTTGAAAGGTGAACTTACAGCGGGTGAACCGATGAATCGTTTCAAATTCTTCTGATCCTGGACCTTCGACCTAAACGACATCGTTTATTTAAAAACTGTACCAGAATTTATTATTCTCGTAGTACCTTGAGTTTAGATAGCTCAGAGGCCGGCGCTCGCCTTTAATATCATAGTACGCCTAGTAGTATAGTAACCTGAGTCCGATTCCCGGTAACGGCACCACGTGCTCAGAAACAGAACATCGTGAGGAAAACTGCATGTCTAAGAAATAAAAATAATTTGACGACTTGTGAAGTCCGCCAACCCGCATTGGAGCAGCGTGGCGGACTCTTACCGGCAAAACCATCTCAGAAATGAGAGGTGGCCTATGTTGAGGTGAGGAACATTAATAAGCTGTTACTATTTACCGAAATTGTATACTTAGGCTTTTATGCAAACATGTTTACATTAACTAATCTTTACCTTCGCCATCAGACGCACTGTAAGAAAATCGTAAACAATTATATAACATCGAAACCCAATAACCAATAATAATTCGTGTATTACACTCGATTGACAACGGCTGAGACTGGAACCCAGTACTTGACTTTTTTTTTATTGCATAATAATAATAATCTTTATTAAAACTGTACACTTGGCTACATGTATCTTATTAAATCTAAAGCCTGCGGTAGAATGAACTGTGCTACAGGCTTTAGGCTCTTCCCAACTATATGTTACATAACAGTTTTAATAATAAAAGGTGTACGTGTGTGTGGGAGTGGGTGTGCGTGTATATTGATGTGTGTGGATGTGTATGTACGTATGTGCGTGTGTTTGATTGTATGCGTGTTTGTGTGCGTGTGTGAGTATGTTAGAGTAGTTGAACTGTGTTATGTGACTATAACTAATAAATTTTCGGTAGTATAGTAATCAAGCTCTTTAAGTTTACTTGAATATATGATTTTTTGAAATACATGATTTGCACGTGTTATTACTACTTTTACATCTTTTTTGTATAACTTATTGTATATCATCGGAGCATAATATTCGTAGCATCTGCTACCAAACACGGTATTATATTTTAGCACAGGTATACGCACAACTCGTTTGTCACATTGCGGAAGTGATGGCAGAATGTGGCGATGAAATTTACATAGGCACCGATAAATAAATAATTTTCTAACTGATAGGACTTCACATTGTTTGTAAAGATCTGTAGAAGAATGTCTAAATGGAAGACTGTTCATGACTTTTAATACTGCGCGCTGTGCACGTTCCACTTCGATAAGGTAGGACTTAGCTGCACCGCCCCAAACCCTAATGCAATAAGAAGTTATACACTCACACAATGATTTATACGAGTATGTCAGAACAAGGATATCGCGGCTGGCTACATCACGCAAATTTTTGAAAACGCGACTCCCGCCGTTTGTGGGCCCCAGTTGCATCTGTCATCTAATATGACACCTAAATATTTTATAGTGTTAACTCGGGATAACATGTTACATTGACAATATGCAGGGGAGCTGGCTCTTCTATTGCATGGGTACGTATTGTAACTATTCAACTTTCACGTTGATAAAATTAATTACGTGACCAGAAAATAGACTTAATCTTTTTCAAGATCTTTTCTAAAGGTTATTTCATTCTAGGCCATTTGAATGATATATGTTAATTAATTGTGATCGTCATAGGTAGGACCCTTTTATCTACGTTGTGTTTATTTTTAGTAACTTGTTCTTTTAGGTGTATCATGGAAAAATGTTTATTCACTAGAGAAGCTGCAAGTCCAAGACAGTGTACTAATACTAATTAATTACTAATCCCTATACTCTTGTAAAGGGTTCACAATGTTTAATATCTATTGCAAAGAGATTTGTATTCCGCACCTGTATAAGATTAACTTTAAATTATTAATAACCCACTACAAGCTATCGCTCCCCCAACATTTTTATTTAAAAAAATGTGGGGAAGGCACACGGCTCCAACTCCCGCCGTGTGCGGTGAGCGCCTTCCAATCCATGCGCTCCCCCCGACACAGGACAAGAAATCGGGAACAAGGACCGTAGTCCACAGCAACACTGGCGAACCAGCAAAAAGAGGGCTTGGCCTCTTGCTAGTGCGTAAGCACAAACTTAGACCGAAGTCTCGCATGTCAATGCGTGTTTACATCATACAAGTATACAGCTAGTCCAGTCTTCGTGAATGTACGTCGCATGGATTTGGCACACGTCGAGCAGTTATGAGCACTCGGCCCAATAAACTAGTAAAGCCTTCCGTACGCGCCATCACTTCGCCAGACCGCTGCAACTGCAGATGAATGTCGAGTGTGTGGCATCAACATCCAATACAAGGTCAGCACGGCAATTTGCCGCAGAGCACGTCGTGAGTCCACTGCTCACTTCAAGGGTATGGGGTCCCACGTTGTGCAGCTTTCGGCTGCAGCCTTGAGAGTCTCCTCCCGCCAGCTACCATCCGCATGAAGTAGACGCATTAGCTCCACCAACCATTGTAATGATGTATTTTGCCATTATTTATCATTTATAATTATCATTCAGCCATCAGGCAATCAGCATTCTATTATATTCGTCAAATGGGTTTGTGTAATTGACGTTGAGTATTATGTATTTCGATCAAGTTTGTCTCACCCACCACCAAGTTTCCAGTTATCATTCATTTGTGGGAATTTACTGAGAGCTTTATTTAATATTGTTGTTATTCAACACATGGAGGGCAGACAGTCTGCAGTCTCGTTATAGAGAGACCCGACTTGGACAAATCTAAAGAAAATGTGAGTCAAACCAAGTGCAAGACGCAACCATTACATTAACGACATCTAAGCAACTGTCACTAGGACGCATTGTCACAGGTGCAACAAGCATCATTACGACCATCGCTCAGACATACGCCAACACAAGGGCCTCTATACAGTCTTAGCAAACATCTACACTTCTGCAAAAAAAACCTCCGTCAACCCGAATCATAAGTTGTATTGAATCAGATGCAACTCATTCATATAACCGTCACTAAAAACACAATACCACAATAGCAGTAAGTATTATTGTGACTATCACATAGATGGTGCCTCCTCACAACACCCCTATATGATAATTATCGACTTTGGCAAAAGTTGTTTAACTAAAAAATTTACCAAGGTGTCATAGTAGTAAGCCACTAAGACGCCGGTGTATGAACCATATATCATAGAACTAATGCTCTAAGACATGGGGCGAAAGAGTAAGCTCCAGCACCGAAATGCTAAAAGCCACACCCTCTCTTATGTGATTGTATGAAAGTCTAATGAATTCTCTATCTTAATATTTTTAAGTTCCAACTCGTTTTTATAATATCATATCTTACAAGAGACCTTCAATGATAGACCATTTTATCATATACTTTACTTACATAGGATCTTTGTATGGAACATTAGCACTATGCAACTTGATACTATAGAGAGTCATGCTCGACCTCACACACACCTATGTTGAGCTGTTGGTATGCCCCTCCGCACGGTACTCGCGTCTCGGACTTAATAGTATGGTGTTAGCTATACACGAACACTTTCTAGTTTTAAGATGGTTTTATAATTGGCATTACATGATCACTTCCTTATTATGAATAATTATATAGAGTATTTTCCATACAAATGAAGTTAATTTTATATTGTAATATTTTTAATTAACTTCTATAGTACTTCGAGAGATAAGGTCTCTTGGATATATTTTATATATTTTAAAGTAATTTTTAGGCACTGATTTATGTAATATTATGCCAAGAAAAATTAAATTGGAAATAATGAAATTTCACTATTGGGATTGGTCCTCATATATATTTTCCCAACTTTTTTGGACCACCATTTTTTTTTTTTTTTTTTATAATTTTTAATATTTTCTTAAATCTTTCTAAAACGTAAAAATACGTAATTAGAGATAGGATATCGTTACAGTATGTAGTTGTATTTTAAAGTTTTTAGTGGGTCTGGTGCGAGCGGATATGTTAAAACAGACATATTTTGTCTTGGCGGCATTAACTGTAAGCAAGCTATTTTATAGCCAAGCTGTCACCCGACTCATTCCATCTTCAGCGACAAAACGCACCTTACTTCAAGTTGGTCCATGAAATAATAAGACTGTGTCATCCGCAAACATGGTTATGTCAGTTCCATTCAAACATAAGCTAGACAGTTTATTTACATATATAATAAACAGTGTCGGTCCGAGGGTACTGCCCTGCGGTATTCCAAATGAACATAAACTGCTATTACTTAAGTGGCCTTTTACTCTGACCATCTGCAATCTGCCTGTTAAATAGGATCGGAACCATTCATGTGGTATTCCTCTTATTCCCATGTTTTTCATTCTTGACAAAAGAATGGGAATTGAAACCGTATCAAATGCCTTCTGTAGGTCTAAAAAAACAACAAGACATCTTTCATTGTTGTCCAGGTAGGATCGTACTTTCGAGGTTAAGTTTAGAACAGCATCCTGAGCGGACGTTCCTCTCCTAAATCCAAATTGTTGCGAACTAAGCATGTTAAATTTCTCTAGATATGTTATTAATCTATTATTAACTATCTTTTCTGTTATTTTTGATAGGGTCGAAATCAATGAAATTGGTCTATAATTACTTGGTAGTTTTTTAATGCCTGCTTTGTACATGAGGGATACTATGGCTTTTTTAAAAGTCTCCGGAAATACGGCTGTTTCTAAACTAAGATTAATTAAATGCGTAATTGGTGTTACTATATAACAATAAATTTCTTTTAGCAAATTAGTTGATATTCCATCCCACCCCGGAGCACAATTTGATTTTAAGCTAAGTATTGTTTTATATACTTCAGAACAATCCGTCGGTAAAAATATAAATGAGTTAGAGATAGAGGTTAGCGAGGAAGGTTTCTTAGCTAAGTAATTTTCTGTTAGTCCTAACTTAGTCAGAGTATCTTCTGCCAAATCATCCATTAACTTCATCAAGCGAGTCAGTAATATTAGTTTTGTTATTAAGGAGCTCACTAGGTGCTGTTATACTTTTATTTAAGTTGCAAAGATCTTTTATTAGGTTCCAAGTATTTTTATTATTACCTGCATTTTGCCTAAATTGGGTTTGGAAGTACTGTTCTTTGACTGATTTTATCAGATAATTGCAAGTATTACGATATTTACAAAAAAAATATTTTAAGATTGACGTCATCAGGGGCAGCTTTATACTGTTTATGTAATTTATTTCTCCTCTTAATATAATGTATAAAGTGATGAAACGAGCAAAACTTTCACCTGATGGTAAGTGCAACGTCTGCCCATAACAAATGCTGTGCCACCCAGAAAATTCCTGTGTGACACTACACTGTATATATTTTCGGTGATGTATTTGCTGTTAGCCTTCTCCGCTTTTACAGCATCACCCTGAGACAGGTTTTTAAGTCTCATATGTCCAGTGATTACGCTAGCTCACAGTGCCCTTCAAACCGAAACACAGTAATGTTTGCACACTAATGCTTCACGATAGAATAACTGGCCCTGGGATGGTACCTACCTAGACGGAGTCCTGCATAGGAATCCTACCACCAGTGAGTTCTTTACATTTTAAACGAAGTATAATTATTATTTCATTGTATATATATGTTTTAAATGGGAATGCGGAATGGGAATTGGTGCCCGCTATCTGTATTTCCCATTGTAATCACTGCGTAGAAAGAGCTCTTATATAAACCATATACTCAACGGTTATATTCAGCACAAAGAACAACATTAGTTGATGTGTTATCTTTGCACTCTGCTATAAATTACCAAGATAGAGAAGCAGGAAAAGACTCACTGCACTCATAAATTTTAATGCCTTCTGTTATAAGTTCCTAAGTACTTTGTGCTAGTTGCAAACTTTATGAAACTATTGTCTTAACTAGACTGTAATAAATAAGTTCTTGCTTTTTTCATGAACACTTATTAAAAGCAAAAAAATACTAAATCATTACCGATAAAGCACTAACTTTGAAACAATAGCTTTATAAAAACATAAATCAAATACTATGGGGAACGGTTATTATATTCCAAGTAGAATATCGTAGCCTTCGTGTATGTCGTCGTCCACCATCACACTACATTACCTACCCAGACGTACACTATGTACAGGAGTCCTACCACCAATGAAGTTGAGATTACTTAAAAAATGAATGAATTTGTTTAGTAGGAATTAAATTAAACAAATTTTACGGATTTTATCGCGTTTAATATTTTACTATTAATAATCCGAAGTTTCAAGACTTCAAGACACAGTTAGCTCTTTCTGCGTAGATCGGACCAAAAATAATAATTAAAAGCTGAAGGTGCCCCGGGTTAACTATGACATCAGGACATCTGTTACCTCAGTGCTCCCGTGACCATGGGTGCTGTAAGGTACTCAAAACGTCGAGTTATAAATAGTAAAAAATTAAACGCGATGAAATCCGTAAAATTAGTTTCATTTAAATGTGTAGTGTTCGGGTAAATATAAGAAATCATTAGTAGGAATTAATAAAATATTAAATATAAAATAATAAAATACCGCCTAGGTAGGTAATACCTACCTACCTGGCCAGTTATTCTTCCGTGAAGCAGTAGTGTGCAAACATTGCTGTGCTTCGGTTTAAAGGGCACTGTGAGCTAGTGTAATCACTGGGCATATGTCTCAGGGTGTTGGTGCAGTGTGGTGTCACACAGGAATGTTCTCGGTGACACAGTATTTGATAAATATACGTTGCACGAACGTTTTGCTTGTTTCATCACTTCATAATCTATAAATTATATCCAAAAATCTCATAATCCCTTTGTTTTACCTTCATATAGCAAATTTCATTTTAATACGTTTATTATATCCTCCAATGTGGAAAAAGGGTGATTGACATGCAAATGAACAGATTGAGAAAGAGAATGAGATAAACCATAAATTCTGTTTCTTAACCAGATATAACGTCAGGGTCAAAATTCGCCTAGTTGTCTTAATTCTTTTTTTAAAAACAAAAAATTTCTATTGCTGAAACCGTTTGAAGCTAACTCCGAGAATAGTCGGACGCAATATATGCACAACGAATGCAATACGCCGAACCAATATTTACTAATCGTATTGCTGGGACGCAGTCCCGACATAGAATCAGTCGGAGCTTTTAATATATTCACTTCAACGTGTACACCATGTAACACTCTGTTCATTCGTTTAGTCAAACACGGTATTTCAATGTGCTGATGTGAAGCATCGACGCTCTAGGAAGTCTGCAGTCTGCGACCATGTTCTGGATCATCCCAACCATTACATCAGATTTGATAGACCACAAATCCTTGCAAAAGAACACCAATTCCTACCAAGGATGATTCGCGAGGCTATTGAAATTAAAAAACATCCTAATTTCAATAGGGAAGATGGTTGGGTATTACCATCGGCTTGGGATCCTATTATTAATAAAATTAAATCAAAAACCAAGCATACCACTGCAAGGCTTCAAGACACAGTAAGCTCTTTCTGCGTAGATCGGACTACAAATAATAATTAAAAGCTGAAGGTACTCCGGGTTAACTATGACATCGGGACAACTGTCACCTCAGTCCCCCCGTGACTATAGGTGCTGTAAAGCGTCCGAAACGTCGGGTAAAAATAGTTCAAAATTAAACGCGATAAAATCCGTAAAAAAGTAGTTTTATTTAAAAGTTTTCCTGGTTAGAATGTTATGAACACTGAATTTGGGTATTTTTAACTTTAGAGACAATTTTGCATGACAAATGACTAGACATCTATTAGTTTCAGAAAACTTCTTTGTTTAATATATTTTATTGGACATAAACTATTTCGTTATGTTTTATTCGATCCAAAAGATATGTAGTGAAGAACAGAGAATTCGTGCAGATTCGAGGGAAAATATGTCCATAACTGAGAACACAAGTGATAGAAAAATCAAATAAAAATTAATCTATTTTTTTTACAATGTTGGTTTTACTAAGCTAAAATATTCTTATTACTAAACAATATATCTGTCCTTAAGAAAAATCCATACGAGGACACGATAATGCATGATTAACATTTGTATGTCGCCATCATACGACGATTTTTTTTTATTGTATGAAGTGATAAAACGAGCAAAACGTTCACCTGATGGTAAGTGCAACGTCTGCCCGTAGCAAATGCTTCACCAAGTATCAATATCCAATTGTATCAATATTTCTAGGTAGGTACCACCCCAGGGCCAGTTATTCTGTCGTGAAACAGTAGTGTGCAAACATTAGTGTGTTTCGGTTTGAAGTGCACTGAGAGCTAGCGTAATCACTGGGCATATGAGACTTAAGAACTGATGTCTCAGGGTGACGGGCGCAGTGTGTTGTCACACAGTAATTTTCTGGGTGACACAGAATTTGTTATGGGCAGACGTTACACTTACCATCAGGTGAACGTTTTGCTCGTTCCGTCACTTTTATGAAAAACAAAATCGAATATTTTTTTTAAACATCGTGAAATGACCTTTTTTCGTTCATCAGCTTTAAAGAATTTAATAAGAAAGTTGGGCGTCAATTTTCCAGCCTATTGGTGCGTGGGACCAGTGAATTCAAGCTGGACTGCGTGCACTTAATAGAAGAATACCTATTTGTTGTTGAAATGTCAACCTAAAATGCATTAGCAGATAAATTTAGTTTTAAATCTATTATCGTTAGTCATAGATGTAAAAATTTTTGACGATGTGTAAGATTTGTGCTTTTGCATTATTATTATTTTTTTTTAAGCGAAGCCCCACAGTAAGATTTTTTCCTGTATCGTGGGTGCGTTTTACAAACATACATTTCTCATGCACAACACAACCAGACCCGAAAAGCAACAATTTGTGTTTTTGCACAAATGTTGCCTCCGGCTGGGAATCGAACTCAGGACCGGTGGAGCAGAAGTCAGGTACGCTAACCAGTACGTCATTTTCTCTAAAATATCTCTTAGTGACTAAATCTTTTTTTAAAGGTTTAAGCGAAGAGACGTGATCATGACGAACGAAAACGTTTGCCTGATGGTAAATGCAATATCTGCTCATCTGTCACCCAGAACATTTATGTGTGGTACCACACTGAAACCTTTATCTGAGACACCAGTACTAAATATCATATACCCAGTAACTTCACTAGCCACCAGTGCCCTTCAGACCGAAACACTAATGTTTGCACACTACTGCTGACGGTAGAATATCTGACCCTCCGATGGTTCGTACCTAGACGGATTCCTGAATAGGAATTCTACAACAAGTGAAAGAGTTTTGATCTGAATAACAAACTAGTAGGTATTTTAGTCATCTGCTTTTAATTTATAAAAGATTTTTTTATTATACTTCTGATATAATGATGTTTGCTGGTAATTTTGGTCTCAGAAGGCAGGTATTGCGCATTGGATATATCAGATGCCTGGCACATACGACTTTACAGCCCTTCTGCTATCAGTTTTTATATTTTGGATCGCAGGCAGACTGGAATGCAATATGTTAGATACGTGGGAATAATCACTCCTAGCCTGCCTCCGATCTTATTGTCAAATGCGGGTAAGAAAGGACAAATGAGTGTGCCTGAGTGTGCATACACTCGTTTCGCTATAATATCTGCTACGCGGTTCATAGCTTCCGACAGTTTCCGTTGTCGCCATTTTCGAAAATCGGGAAATAATTTAATTCGACTTGGGAAAAAAATTGGCCTAGTAAATAACATTGTTTTTTTGAATGAGTCTAGAGGCAGAACTGCAACCGAGCGACCAAATATCCAAACAAGTAAGTAAATTCAGTACTACAGTACATTTAGGAGTATTAATACAAATAAGAAATGTATGCGCTATTTACTTCAACATACGAATGTATTCACAAAACCTCAATAAATTCTGTGATATCTTATCATTTAAGATTTTTACGTTGATAACATTTCAACTGTAGTATAATTTGCAAGAAATTCATAAATTCAACCTAATTTCGAAGTCACTACTGGAACTCTGAAATCTTCAGTAAACAGATCGCCTGTAAGTTATCCTGTAATTTTAAATGTGCTGTATGAAGGAATAATAGAAGTAACTTCATCGGGCCCCAATTTACCATAAACTTTAATATTATACTTACTTTAACATAACATCGATTATGGTAACGAATATACATTTATTTATAGATTTTCTGCTAATTTTTACGATGATAATGCAAACTTCCAATGCAGATTATTAATATAACGTAAAATGTACGTAAATGGGCCCTTGCGTATCCTAAGAATTACCAAAAAAAATCTAATACCTATCTAATTTCAGCAACTTTATATTGTTATATATTATACATTTGTTCATATGGTCCAATAAAATGTTAAAAAATTTAAAGAAAATTAAATTTATGTAAGTATTGTTAATGGTAGGATTCCTATGCAGAAATTCATCTAGATAGATACCAATGCAGTGCCAGTTTTTCTGTTGTCAATTAGTAGTGTGCAAACATTACTGTTTCTGTTTGAAGGGCACTGACAGCTAGTGCAGGTCTCAGGTTGACGAGCACAATGTGTTGTCACACGGAAATGTTCTGGGTGACACAGCATTTTTATGGGCAGACGTTGCACTTAACATCAGGTGTATGGGCAGACGTTGCACTTAACATCAGGTGAACGATATACCTGTCTCGTCACTTTCTTCCATAAAAATGGTTCAGAAGTAGTATTAATGTACCCCACTCATCAAAAACAGAAAATAATTTTTGATCGATTTTGTTATACAAGTTACTGATAACCAATTAAATTTAAATTCAATAAGATTGAAATAGTCAGGTGTGAAGTAGAAGATACAGACACTGATAGAATACAACTAAATTTGAAAACTGCAAGAGCACTGGCTATGGTTAAA
Organism: Luehdorfia chinensis; assembly: GCA_019845155.1. Classification (NCBI taxonomy): domain Eukaryota; kingdom Metazoa; phylum Arthropoda; class Insecta; order Lepidoptera; family Papilionidae; genus Luehdorfia; species Luehdorfia chinensis. The sequence goes on along the minus strand of JAHVAK010000007.1, from coordinate 55,076 downwards.
ACAAAAGTCCGTAACAGGTGTTAAAGATACAATGATACACTAATGACTAAGTTACGTGAACAATAAAACTCCCACGCTACAGAGATTGTGCGACATTTTGTATTAATTAATTTTGTTGGGCGAATATACTAGCTTTTAATCGAAATGAAACATAATAACATAAAAGAAACATTGTGATATTTTATATTTACGCGAATACGCGAATTTAAATAAAACTAATTTTAACCGATTATATCGCATTTAATTTAAACTATTTATAACCCGACGTTTCGAGCGGAAAAGAACACAAATTCCTGCCAAGGTGGATTCATTTCCAATAGAGGAGATGGTTGGGTATTACCACCGGATTGGGATCCTATAATTGCTAAAATTAAATCTATAACCAAGCATACCACGTCAAAACTTCAAGAGACAGCTCATTTTTGTGTAGATTGGACCAAAATTAATAATTAAAAGCTAAGCTAAGCTAGCTAAGGTACTCCGGGTTAACTATGACATCAGGACACATGTCACCTCAGTTCTCCCGTGACCATGGGTGCTGTAAAGCGCTCGAAACGTCTGGTTATAGTTCAAATTTAACGTGATAAAATAACAAAAAAAAAAATAAACACATAGAAAAATATCAAAAATTAACGACCAAATTAAATGTCAAACATCAATCTCAACGCATGAACGGAACGCGACCGTTGACGGACAATGATCATAGATTACGCGCGGTCTATAATCTGTCAAAACAAACACTGGATGAATCTACGTTAAAAGTATTATCGAAAGGCATGAATTTCGCAGTAACACCGCGAAGAATACCGTACGAGGAAATTATCTGTAGTGTCGAAGATTGTCTGTTTAAAAACAATATCAATAAAGAAGATTTGGAGGCCATACGTCAAGACATTTCGTCTATGTTACGTCGAAGTTCGGTGCCGAAACTAAATCTTCCTAAAGACGAATTAAAGGCGTTGAACAACCTACGGAACAGACCTGAACTCACGATCCTCCGCGCAGATAAAGGTAATGCTACGGTAGTCATGGATACGTCAGATTACAATTTTAAAATACAAGAACTTTTGTCGGACGAAAGTACATATAAAAAGGTCAAATCAGACCCTACTACTAATACGCTTAAAACGACTAGCGATCTTATTAAGAAACACTCCGAAAAATTGAATCTGGACGTTAGTTCGATAATACCATCTTGTGCCAAATCACCGAAGTTGTATGGGTTACCAAAGATACACAAACCAAATGCTCCACTACGTCCAATAGTGAGCCAGATCGATTCACCAACCTACAGATTGGCTCAGCATATGGCTAAAGTACTCTGACCACTCAGAGGACACACTAGAGCACACACAAAGGATTCATACCATTTTGTCAGTGAGATTAAAGACCTACACCTGACTGACAATGAAACTATGGTCAGTTTTGATGTCCAGTCTCTATTCACATGCCTACCAGTGGACGACTGCATCTCAATTGTATCTAGGAAGCTAGCTGAGAACAACATGCCAGCGGAATATGCAGAACTACTAAGACATTGCCTTACATCTGGCTATCTATTGTGGAAGGAACAGTACTACAAGCAAGTAGATGGTGTGGCGATGGGCTCCCCGGTATCTCCCATTGTCGCCGACATCTTCATGGAAGACTTTGAGGAGAGAGCCCTCCGTACTTCTCCAGTAAATCCAAGATTCTACAAGCGGTATGTAGATGATACTTTCACAATTTTACCATCAGATAAAGTAACTGCATTTCTAGACCACCTTAACTCCCTAAACTCTAAAATTCAATTTACAATGGAGTTAGAGGCAAATAACTCTTTAGCTTTTCTAGATGTTTTAGTAATTCGAAATCCTAATAACACCTTGTGTCACACTGTGTATAGAAAAAAGACCCATACTAACAGATATTTAAACGGTGAATCTCACCATCATCCATCACAGTTAGCTACCGTGGGTAAATCCTTGTTTCAGAGAGCACGAGGAATCTGTGACAGGAAACACCTGGCCGCCGAACTTCAACATGTCAAGCAAGTTTTGCACGACAACAAGCTTCGGGTTCCGCGCCTACGTCGCAGTGACCGAGTGAAACCGGCCACAGTCGAGCGTGTGCCTGCTGTTCTACCTTATGTCAGAGGAGTCACGGACAAGATTGGCTATATCTTGAAGCGGGCTTCCATAAAAACATTCTTCAAGCCGCCGAAGAAGATAAGTCAGTTTTTACCATCTGTCAAGTGTAACATCCCTCTACAGGACGCAGGAGTATACAAGCTAGATTGTGAATGTGGTCTCTCTTACATAGGCCAAACAAAAAGATCGATTAAAACCCGCGTCAAAGAACACATAGCTGACGTGAAGCATCGTCGTTCTAGGAAGTCTGCAGTCTGTGACCATGTTCTGGATCATCCCAACCATTACATCAGATTTGATAAACCACAGATCCTTGCAAAAGAACACTGATTCCTACCAAGGATGATTCGCGAGGCTATTGAAATCAAAAAACATCCTAATTTCAATAGAGAAGATGGTTGGGTATTACCACCAGCTTGGGATCCAATAATAAATAAAATTAAATCAAAAACCAAGCATACCACTGCAAGACTTCAAGACACAGTTAGCTCTTTCTGCGTAGATCGGACCCACAAAAAAAAATAATAATTAAAAGCTGAAGGTACCCCAGGTTAACTATGACATCAGGACATCTGTCACCTCAGTCCTCCCGTGACCATGGGTGCTGTAAAGCACTCGAAACGTCGGGTTATAAATAGTAATAAATTAAACGCGATAAAATCCGTAAACTTAGTTTCATTTAAATGTGATAAAATCCGTTAAAATTAGTTTTATTTAAATAAATTAAACACTTTAAATACATAATAACTGGATGCAGGTGGCTGGACCGTGTTTTGTGGCAATCTGTGGGAGAGGCCTATGTTCAGCAGTGGACTTGTGCGGGATGAAATTTTGATGAAATAATAGCTCTCTCTGAGCCAAGTGGTCGAATTACTTCACTTATTAATTGATGGGTAATTTCAAAATTTATGTTATATGCGAAATCGTATTTAGTACTGACAATAGTATTACTTTTTTAATATTGTACTACGATATTGAAGTACGAAAACAATGCTATCTCCTGCCTTATGAAAAAATGTGACGTAAACGAAATGACAACATTACCCTTATACCCTTATAAATGAGGCGTCACTCGGTCGGTGACACCGTCAACTCGTATTTCACAGTACACAATAAGGATTAACACTCCATTAAGCGCCTTGCAGCGAAACTCCATTACTTTATGAACCGAACCACTTTTAGAATGCACAACATTGTTACTGCTGTATCTACTTCACGCTTAAAAGCACATTCACCTTTTGCCTGCTTATATCATAATTAGGTTTTCTATTATATTAAATTTACTATTATTTAGTATTACTTTTCATTGAGGGTTTCTTACATTTATACCCACACACTCCTATATTTATACTATTTTACATAACTTATCCAATATTCCCAAAAAAAATTGACCAAAAAAGATACGGACATACATACAGTACACAGACATATATGTAATGCAAATAGGACCATACCAGCTTCAGCTAGCAGCACCTTTTATTTACAAATATGACGCGTGGTAGCCATCGACCTCTTTAATCATATAAAAGGCAGTAGTGAATTAAAAAAAAATGTCGTGTTCTCGACTGCGGCATTAAGCTGAGTGAGACCCGTCTGCCTAATACGCCACGACGCACGTATCAGTAAGACCAGTCACTATGTCACGTCCGCTCATAACAAATGCTGTGTCACCGAGAACAGTGCTGTATGACATCACATTGCGCCCGTCATCCTGAGACATCAGGGTCTCATCTGCTCAGTGAATACACTACGTCTCAGTGCCCTTCAAACCGAAACACAGTAATGTTTGCACACTACTGCTTCACGGCAGAATAACTGGCCCATCCTCTGCTTTGTTTATTTCCACTTTAATCCTGACAGAAAAAAAAGATAAAACTTAAAAAAATCAATCTGTTGTTATTCTTAGCGTTTGAGTCGACAGATTTATCTCTTTATAAAATTCGAGAGGGGATAAAAATTATTCTAAGCTAACAATACTAGAGACGGTATTAAAATCGAATGCACTACCTTAGACGGAACACGAGCTAATTATAAATTCGAAACAAGTTCCGTGATCAGTACCCGGATTTTCTAAAAATAGAAAAGTTTCGCTTTACAAAGCCAGTTCGCTTCATTACAGAGAAACGGAACTTGTTGCTCATTTTAAATAGTTTTTGTTTTTCTGAAAAATAAATACTAAAGAATCAACTTTTTTTTAACAAATTAATGTCAAGGTATTGTAAAGTTATTTGTTTTTACATACATACATACAGTCACGCCTTGCTCTCAAATAAGGGATAGGAAGAGACCATACCCGTGACTCACTTTTCGCCCCCGCGGGAAACGAGACGTGACGGACGACCGACCACGTTGCCGCCCTTTTGGTACGAGTTAAGTCTTACTCCCCATTGCGTTCCAACGAGCAGTATAGCGACATCCTTTATTCGTACAGAATATTATCAAATGCAATGGTGTCTCGTTTCCCGCGCGGGCGAAAGGTGGGCTACGGGCAGCGTTGCCAGATTTGTTTTCGGGCGAACCGGGAATTCGAAAACATTTGAGTAAAAATAGCGTCATTTTTACATTGAAGGCGGGACATGATTAAAAAAAACGTAAATTATCAGTAGTTATTAACAAAACTAATAAATAAATGCAACGCAATATTCGTTTTCATCCCAACGTGATCGTGAAATAGATGGATACAAACGAACAAATGATTGATTAATAGCGAAAGTGTGGGAGACAAAACAATACGTCAATTCGAGATTTTTTTTTAAATCATATTTGTAAGTTGATATCAACATTGCTATCACGGTAATTTTGTAATATATATGAATATATCAATTTTACGTGTATATATATTTAAGTGTACGTATCTATGTATACATGTAAGTGAAATATGATTTTAATAATTATTTAAAATTATGAATTTATTTTGAAAAATAAATAAATACGTCGCGTCACTTCGTGCGCTTTTCTTTTATTTTAAGATTCGCGATCTCTAATAAAAATATCGAATCCGAATCGTGTCATCTGAGATCGACGAAGACAAAAATTGATGACGAACGATCGACCTGTTAAATTTTTTTTTAATTAGGTATTTTGGAACGACATATAATTTGCTCATTCTATCAAGCCCGTGATTTTTAGGAAAACAGAGTTGACTGTTAATTTTTTTGCTTTTTGTCAAAAACAACTGCAAAACTATTTTGTAAGTATTGGTTAGTAAAATAGAAATTGATCGTTAAAGATCGATTCAAAATCTGTTTATTACGTCGTCTTTAGATCGATCTGTTTCGCAATAAATCGATTAGAAAATCTAAAATCGGGCATATAACAATCTATAATCGATTAAATGCACTTGAGATCGGAAACCTTATTTTCTTTCACTTCGCATCGGGCGGACGGCCGGACACATTCAACACACTTGCCTGTGACGCCCGCGCCTCCACCGCGTTTCATCGTCGAGTAATCCGCGAAAAGCGAAACTGAGTCTGCCTGAGTGTGGGACATTTTATTTTGAGCTAAAAATCGGAAAGTCCGGCATCGCTGGCTACGGGTATGGTCTCTGCCTACCTCTTAAAGATTAGAGATTATATGTATGTATGTGTATGCCAAATCGCAAAGAACAAATTAATTTAAACAAATTGGATTTTATGTATACGATGCGTCGTCGGGTTTCATTTTTTTGCTGCTCCACATAATAGCTTAAATAAAATAATATAAGTACCTACGTAGACAATAACACTACAAACAGCTCACACAGCAAAAGTGCCGCAAAAGCGTAGCATCTGCTACGCGGTACAGTCAGGTTAATATTTATGTTGTAAACGAGTGACCCAACTTTACTAACCTTACTCAGGTAAGTATATTTTGCTTACATGGCAATTCGAGCCTTTATGTTTTTATTTATACGAGAACGTGACGAGACGAGAAAAGCGTTCACTTATTATGAAGTGCAACGTCTGCCAATAACAAATGCTGCGTCACCCAGAACATTTCTTTGCGGTACCCCACTGCTCCCGTCACCCTGAGACATCAGTTCTCAGTCTCATATGCCCAGTAATTACACTAGCTATCAGTACCCTTTAGACCGATGTTTACACACTACTTTTCATGGCAGATTAAATAACCTGAGGTGGTACTGGAATCCTGCATAGGAATCCTACCACCAGTAAAAGTAACAATTAAAATGTTTAAACAACTATAAGCCGACTATTTGAAATGATTACATACTGTATGTAAAAACTCGTAATTTATGCTAATTTATGCTACTCGTATTACTACTGATCGCCGAGATAGCTCGACGATTGGCTTCTGTGCTTTAAGATTCCTGTACGATGCAAGTATTTGTATACCCTAAAATTAAATATTGTTTACGTGTTTGTGCGAGAGCAATTTGTCTGTAAAATTTACTGGTGGTAGGTTTTCTATGCAGGAATACGTCTCGGTAGGTACCATCCTAGGCCAGTTATTCTGACGTGAAGCAGTAGTGTGCAAACATTACTGTCTTTTGATTTGAAAAGCACTAAAAGCTAGCGTAATCACCGGGCATATGAGACTTCAGAACTGATGTCTCAGGGTGACGGGCGCAGTGTAGTGTCACACAGAAATGTTCTGGGTGACGCAGCATTTCTTGTAAACGTTGCACTTACCATCACGTGAATGTTGTGCTCGTCTCGTCACATTTTCTAATAAAAAATAGCTTCCATGATACAGGAGAAATCTTGGAGTTAATTATCGTTGATTTAAGGGTTCCTGGAGGTAGGCAGCAGCATCTTTGTGGAACATCTGAATAAATAAACTGCGGTTGCCAACCTGCCTGACAGGCGTGGCAACTATAGCTAAATTCCCTTTAAATGAGAGCTACAAACCTTTGTGGTAATCTATATGTCAGGCCTATATTCAGCAGTGGACTAACTTTAAGCTGAAATGATGATGATGATCATGATATCGAAATGAAAAAAACGGAAACTTTATACGATCACTCGTGTTTCTGTCTGTCCGTCTGTTACAGCCAATTTGCTCTGAATCTACTCGACCGATTATGATGAAATTTGGTACACGTATGTATGTATGTCTGTGACCCAAACACGGTCTGCAGCGTCAGTAAATGAATTTTATAAATGGAAGGACATAAAAAATGAAAGGACTTGTTATGAGGGTCTCTTTATAATTTTAGATGAGACAATTTGGAAATCTTTCGAACATAATATCGTTGTGATAAGGTACACTAACGAAAATGCTAGTTGACTGATTCTGTACTATTACTGTACTAAGAATTAAAAAAAATACATATATAGTCCTTTACTTATAGATTACTGGTAAACTTAACTGGTAAAATCTATGATTTTAAAATAACATAATAAAATTCTCATTATTTGTGCGTACAATCTTACATTTATGGTTGGAATACGGAACTCTCTACAAGCGAGCTAAACTCGCACTTGTCAGTTTCTTTTATTAGTAAAGAAAGTCTCTCCGTCTTCAAATTCGTGTTTTTCACAAATACACTCCCAAATAACATGTACGTAATTTATACTGTAAATGTTACTAAGTATATAAAAGACGATGTAAACGCTAAAGTTTATACGCTGAGACTAGTTAACATGCAAATGATTTTGTTTACTCTTCTCCCCGAGACTTATTCGCGTAAATGTGTAAGCATATAGGATTATTGCCGCCCGTAGAATATTTTGCGTGTACAGCGGAAGTTTGACAACTGTAAGCTTCCAAAGCTCTGAAATAAATGTAAGGCAAGTTGCCTTATATATTGACTGTGGAATCTAAATTAGTAATTATAACAAATTTAACATATTAATCTAATCTAAATTAACGTGTACACCCAAATCTGATCGTTGTCTTGGTATGTTTTTCTTTTAATTAAATAAAAAAATAATAACAAATCTGTTCATAATCTCTGTTGACAGCTAAAAAGTGTATTCTGTAATATTTTTTTTAAATCAGCGCCGTTTGTTTTTCCAACACCAGGATTTCTCCTACAACGTTCGTGCGTTTTAAAGACACATTAGACATACAGAAACAATATGTGTTTTTTTTTGTGAAATCATACCCGCAACAACTATAGCCTGTAGACCATACAATGTGTTTGAAGAACACGTGGCCTAGTGGTAAGAGAACCTGACTTCTAAGTCGCGGATCCTGGGTTCGAATCCAAGTCGGAGCCAACATTTGTGCCACAAAAACACAAAATTTTGGTTTTTGGGTCTGATTATGTTGTGAATGCCCACGATACAGGAGAAATCCCAGTGTCGTCGTACATCGTTTTTTTTTAATAAATAAAAATACAAATATTTGTACCGTGTGGAAATCGTATTTACGACAACTAGCCGACTAATCGAACCAAAAAGTTAGTGTACATAAAGCAAGTTTATTTTGTTTTAAATAATAATATAGATAAATTCATGCCTTTGCGTGTCTGCTAATAAAGAACTTATGAAACTGTTTACATTCAATTTCTGTAATAAAAGCATTTATTTTTATCAAACTAAGATACGATAAAATAAGGTATAGATACATTCATGAAATGTGGCTATTGATAATTATAATGATTTCTTGTATTTATGCAAATATAGTACGTTTAATAAAAATAACTACATATAACCCGACTTTTCGGGTGCTTTACAACACCTATTGTTCCGATAGGACTATGATGTATGACGTCCTGATGTTATAGTTAATAAAGGGTACCTTCAGCTTTTTATTCATTTATTTAAACTTTATTTGCACAAAAGTGTACAAAAAGGCGGACTTGATACCTAGAGGCATTCTCTACCAGTATTATTCTCTCTGTTATCATTATTTTTAGTTAGATCTACGCAGAATAAGCTTTTTATTAATAAGGGATCTAAAGCCGGTGAAAGTACCCAACCATATACTCTATTGAAATTAGGGTGCGTTCTTAGGGTTCCGTAGTCAACAATGAACCCTTATAGTTTCGCCCTGTCTGTCCGTCCGTCCGCGGCTTAGCTCAGAGACTTAGTACTAGAAAGCTGTAATTTGGTATGGGTATACATATTGATAACGCGACAAAGCCTCATAAGCCTAGGAACATCCCGCCCTATAAGTCTCCTAAACACGATGGCTATTTTTTTAATTTCAATAACCAGCAAGTTGTTATTCTATTACAACTTTATATAAATTCAGCCATTCCTTATAAAATTACGCGTCAAGCAATAGTTCTGTTTTAGCTGCAGTTTAATTGCAATCGCATTTGGCAAATTAGGTAATTAATATTTATATTCTATCAAAATTACGAGCATAAAATAAATCTAAATTAATTTTACTAGTTTATAGTCCACGAACAAAGATATTTGTGACTTGAAAGATTTATTGCCAAGATTTCAATTGCAGAGCTCATAGTTCAAACACTGCAGTCGAACTTCGCGACAAAAGATAAATCCAAGCTAATTTCGTAGTCACTACCGGAATTTTGGCCAATATTAGATTCAACTGTAAACAGATCGCCTGTAACTTATCCTATTTCGATATTCTAACTTTAAAATAATATAACTCAGTAAGTTCTGGTATGGTTCCAAATTTCTGTTTTAGTATATTTAAATATAATGTGAAAAATAAATAAATTAAAATATAACTAGATTTTTAATCCATATTCATAAATATAGATAAAACAATTTGTTGATACGCCAATGAGTATATCAGTCATTGTTAGCATCGCACCAAAGAAAAGTTTAAAAAATCGGATGGATAGAATGTTGATACTCCAAACAAACTAAACTCCAGCGTGAGCATGTAACTCATAACTAGGTTATCGAATAGGAGACATGTATAGGACGTGCGCCATGTTAATTCATTGCTTGCCGAATCAAGTGAAGGAATGTATTCGGTCTCCGAATGCGCAAACACAATGTACCGTTTCCGCAGTCAAATAATTGTGATCATTTTACTATAGTCTTAAGTTTATTTCTCTACTCTTTAAGAAAACTTCGTGATGGAACCTGAAAGTGAACCTCCTACTATAATTTTCAGAGGTATCTGAAGATCAACACAGCTTCGTGAAATAATATGGCATCTCCAGTAATATAATAAGGCATCATCATCACCATCATCATCTCAGCCTATCACTAGTCCACTATTGAACATAGGCCTCCCTCATAGACTGCCAGAAAAGTTTGTAGCTCTCATTTTAGTGGATTTTGCCAAAGTTGCCACGTTTGGAAAGAGAGTTGGCAACCGCAGTTTATTCATCATCATCATACATCTCTTGGTTTTAATTTTCCTTTTTACGACACCTACGAGATGAGATGGGGGAGGGGGGGAGAGGGTGGTTGATCTTATACATACTAAAAAAACACTAATTACACTTACGACACTCGTAATTTTAAATAGATTCGGAAAATAATATTTCAAACATACCTTCAAAACATTTTATCCCTTATATTTCTAGTTTTTATAACTACTCGAAGAGATAACACAATCACTACACTCATAATTCAAAGATGATTTCTCCTATCAACTTTAGCAAGTTTGTACTAGTTACAAACTTTATGTACCAATACCGCTGAAAAAAAAACAAAAATCAGGCCAATCGTTCGCAGAATATCTTAACAAAACAAACAAATACCTTATATTTTGATTTTGATGTTAGGATGCCTAGGCAGAGATCCGTCTAGATAGGCAGTGCCAGTAATTTATCTATACAAATAAATAAAATTGAAGTGTCAGTTTGTAATAACAAAATAACAGCTTTTTACTCAATGCTCATGAAATGTACGATAATTGTAAGAAAAAAATAATTTTATAATTTTTGTCTGTCTGTGTGTCTGTTCGTTCCGGCCAATCTCCGAAACAGCTGGACCGATTTTGACTGAAAGATAGCGGAAAAATTAAAACCTCAAAATCCGATACAAATAGAAAAGTATATACATATAAAATCGATCGGAATCGGCTTTGTTATGCAGGTGAAACTGCGTGGCACAGTCAGTCAAATATATAAGACAATACGCCCAGTGACTGTGACTGAATTCCACAGTTAAACCCCATTTAGGGTTTAAGTGGAATGAATCTGTAGGAACCATATTATATATGTATAATGTGTAAAGAACAAATAAATAATTAAAAAATACACTAGTTCTTAGTATCCTTCAGACGGAAAGACAGTTAAAAAAAATCATTTTTTTTATAGGATAACGTGACGAGACGAGCTGAACGTTCACCCGATGGTAAGTGGAACGTCTGCCCATAATAAATGGCACCACGCACTAGCTCTCAGTGTCCTTCCGACCGCAAGACGGTAATGTTTGCAGATAACTGCTAGACGGCAGAATTACTAGTACTGCGATGGTACCTACCTAGACAGATTCAGGATAGATACTATCACAGATCCTACCGCAAGGAAACACTACACGTAGATTTTTCTTTTGTTCTCCCTTTTAAATGTAACTAAACTATATAGATACGATATAGAATAGTAATTATTACCTTAATCCATGCAATTAGAAATTTGGGCGTTATATTCGTAATAGGATTATCAAGAACAAGGCGTAAATGGCTGACTCTATATGTAAATTAAATATTTGCTCACTTTACTCTCGTTCGCTCGGTCTACGGTCATTCCACATTTTGGACAAAAAGTTTTATCGAAAATAATATTTCTATTGTCGAACGCTAATAACTGAGCAGGTGATATTATAGTGCAGAAATAAAAAATTCGTTTGTCAAACGTCATTTTTTACAATCTACCGCCGTTTCGTAAGGTTCCTCTGACGGAGAACTTTTTTGTAAATCCTTTTTTATCTCAGTCAAAAATACATTAAAATTAAATTTACAAAGAATAGTCTCGAGGAAAACCAAAGCACGTCTGATGTAATGCTAATGGAATATGATCGGAGGTAGGATAGGATGCAGAGAGGGAGACATGGGGATAGTCACTTCACAACCAGACCCGAAAACAAATAATTTATGTTTTTGAACTCGGAACATTAAGTTACGCAGTCGACAATATTAGTATGGTAACCAATGGATATACGAGGCCAATTATCTCGGCTCACCAAGATCGCTCCTCGAAGTCGCCGGCAAACTTTAAGGATTTCCTGCGATTCCTGGAGCAGCTTGGTTGGCTTGAATAGACCAATATTCCTCCAAAATATGTGCAATGACGTGGAGATGCGCAAACCGGCCCGTTTCAATCTACATCTACATATCAGTATAGTTCTCACGACTTATTACTTTTTTATATTTTTGTAGTATACAGTGATGAAATGAGCTCAACGTTCACCTGATGGTAAGTGGAACGTCTGCCCATAACAAATGATGTGTCATCCAGAACATTTCTGTGTGGCACCACACTGCGCCCGTCACCCTGAATCGTCAATTCTTACGTCTCATATGCCCAATGATTCAGCTAGCTCTCAGTGCTCTTCAGACCGAAACACACTACTGCTCCATGGCAGAATAACTGGCCTGGGGAGATACCTATCTAAACGGATTCCTGCATAGGAATCCTACCATTAGCAGAAGGTTCATTGCGACGTGTCTTGTATAATATATACTTCAGACACGTCTCAATTACGTGTAATATAGCAATTTTATTTAATAATGTTTTGCAGCCCATATTTTTTTTTAATTGTTACCATATTTTTTTTAATTGTTTATTGTTACCACCAATAACGGTCTCCCTGAGAGGGCTTTTGAGTTCGAATGTTTGCCTCGCTAATTTAATACGATATGGCGAACTTTTTTTCATTACACAGACATTCAGAGTTTCTCACAATGTTTTCTCTGACCGCCGAACATCTGGTAAATTTGCACTTGAAATTGCAGAACAATTTTAGAGATGCCGGGACTGAGGAACGAAGCCAGATCATTCGCGTACTATGAAATTTAAGTCGAACGCCCAGCCCAGAATGGGTTACCATCGTTAGGTACTATAAATATATTAATTAAATACGTAGTAAAAAATACGTTCTTTCCGACAAGAACTAGTTTTTATTATTATTTTCGTAAGTGGTAGAAACAGTTTAATTGTCACCGAAAGATGAATCATCACATAGGCCTCCCCCATCGATTGCCACAAACGTTGGTAGCTCTCATTTAGGGGAGATTTTGCCATAGTTGCCACGCTTGGCAGGCGTGTTGGCAACCGCAGTTTATTTATTCAGATGTTCCAGGAAGATGCTGCTGCCCATCTCCTGGTTTTTATTTTCCCTCTGTCGACTTTTACGACACCCACTGGATGAGATAGGGTGGCAGATTTGCCCGTGTTCTTCGTTGTCCGTTGAAGCTGCCACCACACGGGCAAGAAGAAGAAAGATGAATGAAGGACATTTAACGCCGATTAATTAATTAAATTTTAATTTAAAAAATACATTATTACTCGTACCATTTTTAAAGTTCGGTATGAAATGTATTCTAAACTATTTTTCGATAAGAAACTAAACAACCTTATTGTAGTCACATTTATCTGCTCGAAGGAATATACAAAGAAAATTGGGTGTCAATTTTCCAGCCGATTGAAGCATGGGACCGGTAGGTATAAGTTGGATTACGTACAGTCGACACAAAAGAGAGCTGAATGGCTAGTTGTTGAAAGATGAACTTTGGGCGAGTGAACAGATGAATGTAGTCTTAAATCTACATATGTTACTAGTAAATGTGTTTTCTTTTGACCTTATATCCGTATGATGTATGTAAAGGGTTTGAGCTCGTGAATGAATCGATCGTGTTTTCTAAAGTATAAGAATAAAAACTAGAAAGAGTTTTGGTATCAGTGTATGTATTTTAGTAATTTCCTTGTAGTTTCGATGTTAGAAATATTATTTTATCAATGTTAAGTTGACTCGGAAAAGATCACATGATGATTCATCTTTGACCAAGACTTATTACTATTAAGTAAATAGAGAGGCACTACCTCATCTTCGCCTTCCCGTATCCGATGTAATGCCTATGCGATGAGTTTGGATTCAGTGTCAAAGACTCGGGAACAATCAGAATACATTCCGATTTTTCCCGATCTGACAGCCAATAGTCAGTGCTATAAGCAAATATTGACTGGAACTATTAAATAGAAACCAAGGTCCATGATTCAGCAGGCATTTGTCTCCTAACGCAAATTGTTGATATGTCGAGTCGGACATGACCCGTCTGCTACCACTGGCTGGTCCGGTATCCATTCAGGATTTACCCACGTAACAATACTAATATCAATACTAGTATTATAAATACGAAAGTAACTTGGTCTGTCCCTCTGCCTGTTTGTTACCTTTTCACGGTAGAACCGCTGAACCGATCTTGACGAAATCTGGCACAGCGATAGCTTGCATTCTGGAGACGTACATAGAAGACCTTTTATATTAGAAAATCAAATAGTTCTCAAGGGATATTTAAAAAACCTATAGCCACGCGGACGAAGTCGCTGGCGTCAATTAGTAAAATATAAAATAAAGGAAGACTATGTGTTATTAAAAATATAAGACTAAGATTAACATATATATTATCAATAATAATAATAATAATAATATGGTACTGAATTATGTCAATGCTTACAAATCAACGTAAAAAAACAATTTACAAAAAGGGTATTACAGGGTAAAGGGTATACCCCATTGAGACTCCTCAATGGAGATTAGACGCTACTGGATATGCTAATCAGTTGGGGTGACAGATTTTGTAGCGCCGTCACTACACGGCACAAAAATTACTATTAATTTAATATCAGTTTCGGTTCACTTTGTGCATTTTACTCTAAAATAGAATTACGTTCACTTTATTTATTTATTTATTCTTCATTGATTACACCTTAAGCTAAAGGCTACAATGGGCGGACTTAATGCCTTGTGGCATTCTCTACCAGTCAACCCGGGTTGATGGTGAAAAAAATGGCAGGTGCTATCTATTTTCACTTTAACTTAATATATCCAAAAAAGGTTGTGGTGTTTTTTTTAATGGATAGAGTGACGAAACTAGCAAAACGTTCACCTGATGTAAAGTACAACGTCTACCCGTAACAAATGCTATGTCACCCAGAACATTTCTGTGCGACACCACACTGCGCCAGTCACCCTGAGACATCAGTTCTTAAGTCTCATATGCCCAGTGATTACGCTTCACGGTAGAATAACTGGCCCTGGGGTGTTACCTACCTAGACGGACTCCTGCATAGGAATCCTACCACCAGTAGAAAGTAATCGTGAGTGTTAAATAGTTTTATGATTCGATTAATGGCTGCACGCCCTCCGGTATTCGTTTTACAATTAGAAACGATCCGAGATCAAATTATACAAATGTATCATTTGATCCCGATTTTCGTATATCAATTTTCACCAGCTCTTTTTGGATCGCGCTTACATTAACGAAGTTTACGTGAAATATCGTCACAGTCTTATACAAAAACTCGATGCATTTTGTATTTTGCAACATCTTGGCGACATTAAAGAGTCTGTTTTATACATAGGTCACATAGGTATGCAAACAATAAACAATACGAAATAAAAAATAATTTTGCGTTTGCATATTTGTGCAATTGACAATGACGCCCAATTTTTGTCGTTTATCTCTATAAACGTGTTTAGAAAGTTGTCATTGTCAATTGCACAACTAAGTAAACCCAATTTTTTTTTATTTCGTATTGTTTATTGTTTGCATAACTCTGTAACCTATGCATAGAACTTTTGATGTAGCAAAATACGAAATTTCTTTGATTGTACGAGCTTTTGTTTTAGATTGTGACGATATTTTATATAAACTTCGTTTTCGTAAATTAAATCAAATTGGAGCTAGTGAAATCGGTTAGATTATTTCTCTACTCTATAAGAAAACTTCGTGATGGAACCTGAAACTGAACCTCCTACTATAATTTTCAGAGGTATCTGAAGATCACCACTGTTTCGTGAAATAATATGGCATCTCCAGTAATATAATAAGGCATCATCATCACCATCATCATCTCAGCCTATCACTAGTCCACTATTCAACATAGGCCTCCCTCATAGATTGCAAGAAAAGTTTGTAGCTCTCATTTTAGTGGATTTTGCCAAAGTTGCCACGTTTGGAAAGCGAGTTGGCAACCGCAGTTTATTCATCATCATACATCTCTTGGTTTTAATTTTCCTTTTTACGACACCTACGGGATGAGATGGGGGAGGGGGGGAGAGGGTGGTTGATCTTATACATACAAAAAAAACACTAATTACACTTACTACACTCGTAATTTTAAATAGATTCGAAAAATAACATTTCAAACATACCTCCAAAAAATTTATTCCTTATATTTCTAGTTTTTATAACTACTCGAAGAGATAACACAATCACTACACTCATAATTCAAAGATGATTTCTCCTATCAACTTTAGCAAGTTTGTACTAGTTACAAACTTTATGTACCAATACCGCTCAAAAAAAAAAATCAGGCCAATCGTTCGCAGAATATCTTAACAAAACAAACAAATACCTTATATTTTGATTTTGATGTTAGGATGCCTAGGCAGAGATCCGTCTAGATAGGCAGTGCCAGTAATTTATCATATATATATAAAGTATCAGATATATAAAGTAAAAAAAAAGTAAAGTTTCAGCCTATAAATGTCCCACTCCTGAGCACAGGCCTCCTCTCATTTCTGAGAGGGTTTTGGAGCTAGGAAGAATCCGCCACGCTGCTCCAATGCGGGTTGGCGGACTTCACATGTCTTCGAAATATTTTTTATTCCTCAGACATGCCAGGTTTCCTCACGATGTTTTCCTTCACCGCCGAGCACGTGGTAAATCAGCACTTAAAATTGCAATTAACAATTTTAGTGGTGCCGGCACCGGGGATCGAACCCAGGTCACTCGCGTACTATGAAATTTAAAGCGAGCGCCTAGCCCCTGAGCTACCACGGCTCAATTTATCTATACAAATAAATAAAATTGAAGTGTGTCTGTTTGTAATAACAAAATAACAGCTTTTTTACTCAATGCTTACTAAAGTGTATACGATAATTGTTAGACAAAAACAATTTTATAATTTTTGCCTGTCTGTCTGTTCGTTCCGGCTAATCTCCGAAACAGCTGGACCGATTTTGACTGACAGATAAGGCTAAGTTTCCCGCTATTTAATTTAAAAAAAATTATGGTTTCGCGAAAAAAAATTTAAAACCTCAAAATCCGATCGGAATCGGCTTTTGTTATGCATGTGAAACTACGCGGCACAGCCAGTCAAATATATATATTTGACTGGCTGTGCCGTGTCCTATAGGACAATGTCCCATACGCCCAGTGACTGTGACTGTGACTGCATTCCACAGTTAAACCCCATTTAGGGTTTAAGTGGAATGAATCTGTAGGAACCATATTATATATGTATAATGTGAAAAGAGCAAATAAATAAAAACAACATATAAATAATTAAAAAAAAACACTAGTTCTTAGTATCCTTCAGACGGAAAGACAGTTAAAAAAATCATTTTTTTATAGGATAAAGTGACGAGACTAGCTGAACGTTCACCCGATGGTAAGTACAAAGTCTGCCCATAGCAAATGGTACCACGCACTAGCTCTCAGTGTCCTTCAGATCGAAAAACAGTAATGTTTGCAGACTACAGCTAGACGGCAGAATTACTAGTACTGCGATGGTACCTACCTAGACAGATTCTTGCATATGGCTCCTACCACTAGGAAACACTACACGTAGATTTTTTTTTGTTCTCCATTTTAAATGTAACTAAACTATATAGATACGATATAGTATAATAATTACTAATTACCTAGAAGCTCAATCCATGCAATTAGAAATTTGGGCGTTATATTCGTAATAGGATTATCAAGAATAAGGCGTAAATGGCTGACTCTATATGTAAATTAAATGTTTGCTTACTTTACTCTCGTTCGCTCGGTCTACGGTAATTCCACATTTTGAACAAAAAGTTTTATCGAAAATAATATTTCTATTGTCGAACGCTATTAACTGAGCAGGTGATATTATAGTGCAGAAATAAAAAAATTTCGTTTGTCGAACGTCATCTTTTACAATCTACCGCCGTTTCGTAAGGTTCGTCTGACGGAGAAGAAACAGATGAAAGAAACTCCGTAGGTATCCTCTTTTTTGTAAAACCTTTTTTATCTAAGTCAAAAATACATTAAAATTAAATTTACGTAAGTGCAACGTCTGCCCATAACAAATGATGTGTCACCCAGAACATTTCTGTGTGGCACCATACTGCGCCCGTCACCCTGAGTCATCAATTCTTACGTCTCATATGCCCAATGATTCAGCTAGGTCTCAGTGCTCTTCAGAGCTCAGCTCTTCACACTACTGTCCCACGGCAGAATAATTGGCCTGGGGAGGTACCTACCTAAACGGATTCCTGCATAGAAATCCTACCATTGACAGAAGGTTCATTGCGACGTGTCTTGTATAATATATATATAAGACACGTCTCAATTACGTGTAATACAGCAATTTTATTTAATAATGTTTTGCAGCCAATATTAATTTTTTTTTATTGTTACCACATTTTATTTAATTGTTAATTGTTACCACCAATAACGGTCTCCCTGAGAGGGCTTTTGAGTCCGAATGTTTGCCTCGCTAATTTAATACGATATGGCGAACTTTTTTTCATTACACAGACATTCAGAGTTTCTCACAATGTTTTCTCTGACCGCCGAACATCTGGTAAATTTGCACTTGAAATTGCAGAACAATTTTCGAGATGCCGGCACTGAGGAACGAAGCCAGATCATTCGCGTACTATGAAATTTAAGTCGAACGCCCAGCCCAGAATGGGTTACCATCGTTAGGTACTATAAATATATTAATTAAATACGTAGTAAAAAATACGTTCTTCCCGACAAGAACAAAGTTTTTATTATTATTTTCGTACGTGGTAGAAACAGTTTAATTGTCACCGAAAGATGAATCATCACATAGGCCTCCCCCATCGATTGTCACAGACGTTGGTAGCTCTCATTTAGGGGGGATTTTGCCATAGTTGCCACGCTTGGCAGCGTGTTGGCAACCGCAGTTTATTTATTCAGATGTTCCAGGAAGATGCTGCTGCCCATCTCCTGGTTTTTATTTTCCCTCTGTCGACTTTTACGACACCCACTGGATGAGATAGGGTGGCAGATTTGCCCGTGTTCTTCGTTGTCCGTTGAAGCTGCCACCACACGGGCAAGAAGAAGAAAGATGAATGAAGGACATTTAACGCCGATTAATTAATTAAATTTTAATTTAAAAAATTCATTAGTACTCGTACCATTTATAAAGTTCGGCATGAAATGTATTCTAAACTATTTTTCGATTTGAACCTAAACAACCTTAATGTAGTCACATTTATCTGCTCGAAGGAATATACAAAGAAAATTGGGTGTCAATTTTCCAGCCGATTGAAGCATGGGACCGGTAGGTATAAGTTGGATTACGTACAGTCGACACAAAAGAGAGCTGAATGGCTAGTTGTTGAAAGATGAACTTTGGGCGAGTGAACAGATGAATGTAGTCTTAAATCTACATATGTTACTAGTAAATGTGTTTTCTTTTGACCTTATATCCGTATGCTGTATGTAAAGGGTTTGAGCTCGTGAATGAATCGACCGTGTTCTCTAAAGTATATGAATAAAAACTAGAAAGATTTTTGTTATCAGTGTATGTATTTTAGCAATTTCCGTGTAGTTTAGATGTTAGAAATATTATTTTATCAATGTTAAGTTGACTCGGAAAAGATCACATGATGAATGACATTCATATTTGACCAAGACTTATTACTATTAAGTAAATAGAGAGAAGATTATCCGATGTAATGCCTATGCGATGAGTTTGGATTCAGTGTCAAAGACTCGGGAACAATCAGAATACATCCCGATTTTTCCCGATCTGACAACCAATAGTCAGTGCTATAAGCAAATATTGACTGGAACTATTAAATAGAAACCAAGGTCCATGATTCAGCAGGCATTTGTCTCCTAACGCAAATTGTTGATATGTCGAGTCGGACATGACCCGTCTGCTACCACTGGCTGGTCCGGTATCTATTCAGGATTTACCCACGTAATCATACTAATATCAATACTAGTATTATAAATACGAAAGTAATTTTGTCTGTCCCTCTGCCTGTCTGTTACCTTTTCACGGTAGAACCGCTGAACCGAGCGATAGCTTGCATTCTGGAGACATAGAATACCTTTTATATAAGAAAATCAAATAGTTCTCAAGGGATATTTAAAAAACCTATATCCCCGCGGACGAAGGTCGCTGGCGTCAATTAGTAAAATATAAAATAAAGGAAGTTTATGTGTTATTAAAAATATAAGACTAAGATTAACATATATATATATTTAATTGTATATGTGTTTATATATATGTATTATTTATTTATTATATATCTTATAATATAATAAATTTATTTTCCTCTCATTTTTTTTTATTTTATTCTTTGGTTAGCACCTGCCGTCTACTTTTCACCACAACAAAGGTTGACTGGTAGAGAATGCCACTAGGCATTAAGTCCGCCCATTGTAGCCCTTAGCTTAAGGTGTCAGCAATAGAGGATAAATAAATATATTATCAATAATAATAATAATAATATGGTACTGAATTATGTCAATGCTTACAAATCAATTTAAAAAAACAATGTACAAAAAGGGTATTCGACCCCATTGAGACTCCTCAATGGAGATCGAATACCTTTTTTCGTTAACGGAACATACAAAAATAGTCTGAATGACATTGCTCTCTCCCAAGGAGGAGGTATTTGCCGTAGCCTTCATGATGGGCTCGGGGACTGCTGATATTAGAGGTTACTGGATATTCTAATCAGTTGGGGTGACAGATTTTGTTGCGCCGTCACTACACGGCACAAAAATTACTATTAATTTAATATCAGTTTCGGTTCACTTTGTGCATTTTTACTCTAAAATAGAATTACGTTCACTTTAACCTAATATATCCAAAAAAGGTTGTGGTGTTTTTTTTAATGGATAGAGTGACGAAACTAGCAAAACGTTCACCTGATGTAAAGTGCAACGTCTACCCTTAACAAATGCTATGTCACCCAGAACATTTCTGTGCGACACCACACTGCGCCAGTCACCCTGAGACATCAGTTCTTATGTCTCATATGCCCAGTGATTACGCTTCACGGTAGAATAACTGGCCCTGGGGTGGTACCTACCTAGACGGACTCCTGCATAAGAATCCTACCACCAGTAGAAAGTAATAGTGGGTGTTAAATAGTTTTATGCTTCGATTAATGGCTGCACGCCCTCCGGCATTCGTTTTACAATTAGAAACGATCCGAGATCAAATTATACAAATGTATCATTTGATCCCGATTTTCGTATATCAATTTTCACCAGCTCTTTTTGGATCGCGCTTACATTAACGAAGTTTACGTGAAATATCGTCACAATCTTATACAAAAACTCGATGCATTTTGTATTTTGCAACATCTTGGCGACATTAAAGAGTCTGTTTTATACATAGGTCACATAGGTATGCAAACAATAAATAATACGAAATAAAAAATGATTATCGCGCCAAGAATCGGAGGCAAGGTGTCTTTTTGCCTTTTCCTTAGTTGACTTTTACAATAATCACAGGATACTCGTACAGCACCACCACATGGCAATGCCGTGTGTTTATTTTGTAGGTTTTCACACATTTATGATTCAAATATTTGTTTCTATAACACCACTATGCTATTACCACTGACAAACTTATATTTCATTGTCAATTATAAAAGATATGGGTCTTCTCTAATATATTAATATGATAATATAACGCCATGGGGAGTAAGAAACTCTCACTAAGACTCGTAGCAAAATGGCGGCGACGTGGTTCGCCACCCGTCACGGCTCGTTGTCCACAGTGCGAAAAGTTGGTTACGTGTGTGGACTCTGCCTACCCCTTATATGGGAAAAAGGCGTAACTGTATGTAATAACTTTACCGTCATATAAAAATATTCTTAACAAATATTTTTAGAATTAGAATTTAATCCTTCTCCGGAGAAGAACAGTCTCACTATTGTGCCTCCGGCCATCGTCTCTTATAATTCCGAAAAAGCGTATAAAATATAGATAAAGGTAAGAATGTTTCAGATAAAATAAATCTGATAAGTGTGACGGAACAGCCTGCAGCATTTTTCTGACAAGAAAATTTGAGGTCGCTGTGTACTGTTCTATATGTGGCTTGTCGGTACAGAGTGTAACCAAGGTACAGAGTGTAACATGTGATACATATACACAATCACGCCTTTTTCCCATATAAGGGGTAGGTACGGTGAATGAGGGTAATACGTCAATTAGATGACGGGCGCATTGTGGTGTCACACAGAAGTATTCTGGGTGACACAGCATTTGTTGTGGGCGGACGTTGCACTTACCAGCAGGTGAACGTTTTGCTCGTTTCGTCACTTTATACAATAAAAAAAGGTACATCCGTAGCCCGCTTTTCGCCCCCGCAGATAACCAGACGTGACGGATGACGTCGGACGAACCACGTCGCCGCCATTTTGGTACTAGTTGGAATTCTTGCTCCGGCACTACTGCCCGTCAACGGTCTGTGTATTTGAGGTCTGATATTTTTCGAAGTAGTTATTCCACCATTCCACCACCTGGCCGAAGCCATGTTACGGTATACATGGCTGGATTAACTTCCATAGGTCCATTTTATTTGCGGCAAAAAACTTAATAAAAATAAACTATCAGGCAACACTGGAGAAATATAATCCAAGCAATTAGTAATGTTTTTGTTGTAATCAGTAACACGATTATCAAGCATGGATAAACAGTAACAAACTAAACATAATAGATAATAGTTTGTAGAATCGACCCTCGGGATGTATGCCAATATAAACAAAAATAAGTCACTCTTTCCGAAATAAAATGTAAAGACAATTGATCATTTCGATATGTATTTATAAGCCGTTTAGTTGTTAATATTAAGCAACTGCATTACTTAACGGTAAGCGCCTGAGCCGTGGTAGGTCAGGGGCCTAGTGCTCGCCTTTAATTTCATAGTAAGCGAGTAACCTGGGTTCGATCCCCGGTGCCAGCACCTCTAAAATTGTTCTTCAATTTTAAGTGCTGATTTACTACGTGCTTAGCGGTGAAGGAAAACATCGTGAGAAAACCTGCATGTCCGAGGAATAGAAATATTACGAGGTCATGTGAAGTCCGCCAACCCGCATTGGGGCAGCGTGGCGGATTCTTCCTAGCTCTAAAACCCTCTCAGAAATGAGAGGAGGCCTATGCTCAGCAGTGGGACATTTATAGGCTGAAACTTTACTTTTTTTTAAGCGCTCCTGCCTCCTGAACTTTTTTTTGGTTTTCTAGAATACATAAATTTTCAAGAAACTAAAGTTTCTTTGTGCCTATTCGTCTGTTTGATTTTAAATGCCCAACTGACTTGTATCTGATGTATCGTCAATATTCTGCAGTAGTTTATTGCTGGATAAGCCTTTTTCTACTTATAAGAAATCGCCACAATCGTCGCAATTAATAATGAGTTAATCTACTATTGAGTTTTTTTAGAGTACAATTCGTAAATCTTTTTTTATTAAAATAAATACTACTTTTTTTCTAATAAAACACTGTTTTCGAATTAATTAAATTTTAAAAAAAATATTACATGAAACGGTTGTGATAATTCAAATTAAATATTACTCGTATCGCTTATGTTCGAAATTCGACCAATTATGTATATAAACTAACGCTAATGCGAAATTAAAACAACGTTATTTGTTTGCATAACTTTTTTGCAATATTTTACCGTGCAGGGAAGGCAAAGGGGTCTTAGCTCATACAGCCATGAACTTGATTCGAATGCTTTCATTTCATTCGTTATAGCATTTAGTACAGAAAACTCCTGTGTATATATTTACTTAATTTTAACTGCCTTAACGGCAACATGATTTTCTTCTTTGTGAAGTAAGTTTCATTCTAATACTAAGAAAAGGCAATTTAATTTCAGATCATCATCATCAACCTTTTAGCCTATCACTAGTCCACTGCTGAACATAGGCATCCCCCATAAATTGCGACAAAAGTTTGTAGCTCTCATTTTGGGGGGATTTTGCAATAGTTGCCACGCTTGGCAGGCGGGTTGGCAATCGTTTATTTATCC
Organism: Luehdorfia chinensis; assembly: GCA_019845155.1. NCBI lineage: Eukaryota > Metazoa > Arthropoda > Insecta > Lepidoptera > Papilionidae > Luehdorfia > Luehdorfia chinensis. The sequence continues at coordinate 30,889 of JAHVAK010000007.1, read as the reverse complement.
AGATATTCCAGGAAGATGCTGCTGCCCATCTCCTGGTTTTTATTCTCCCTCTGTCAGTTTTTGCGACATCCACGGGATGAGACGGGTGGTAGATTCTCTTAAGCCGCCACCACTCTGCAATTTCAGATGTTAACCTATGAATATAATGATAATTACAACGTACAGTTCTCGTCTATTACCCATAATGTAAATGTGTTTTTATTTTAAACTTTACAATTGACATTCCTATAAGGGGGTTATTCGCTTCCGACAACTTTTTTCTTTTTTTTCTCGGCTTAATTTAAATTTTCACGTGACTGGTCTTTAAATAGAGAATAAGTTTAAATGAGAAAAGTTATCGAGATGACATTTACAAAGAAAAAGTAACTTTTTCACCGTATAGTTTCCAGAAGTACCTATAGCTGGCATGAAAAGTAGATTTTTAAAGCAGTGTCATTATTACGTGAAAAAGTTTTTTTTGTGAATTAGTAGCTCAGGGGCTAGGTGCTCTTTGAATTTCAGAATACGTTCGATTCCCGGTGCCGGCACCACTAAAATTGTTAATTGCAAATTTAAGTGCTGATTAACCACGTGCTCGGCACTGAAAGAAAACATTTTAAGGGAACCTGCATGTCTGAGGAATAAAAAATATTTCGAAAATAAAAATTAAACATCAATACGTTTTGGTTATCTATGGTATGGAACACGATCGGCCATGATGAAATGCATTGTCTAGTGTCTTACAGAATTTCTAAGTTTATTTATTTCTTCATATTCAAAATAGCATTTCAAATAATAAAGAAGTAACAAAAAAAAATGATTTCTCATTTTATATTCACATTGTTCATCTTTAACGGCGTCGTCGTTTCAGCCTATCACAAGTCCACTGCTGAACATAAGCCTCCCCCATAGATAGCCACAAAAGTTTGTAGCTCTCGTTTTGGACGGATTTTGCCTTAATTGCCCCGCTTGGCAGGCGGGTTGGCAACCGCAGTTTATTTATTCAGATGTTCCAGGAAGATGCTGCTGCCCATCTCCCGGTTTTCATTTTCCTTCTGTCGACTTTTACGACACCCACGGGATGAGATGGGGTGGTAGATTCCCTTAAGCCGCCACCACACGTCAGTTAACGGAGTGCACGTTTTGTGTACGTCTATCCTAGTTAATAAATATTTTTTTATTATTATTATTATTTTGGGTCTTAACTATGCAGAATGTGTTTACTATGATTTGCAATCTTGCAGTGGATTGCTCGGTTTTTATTTAATTTTATTAATAAATAGGACCCCGAGCAGGTGGATCCAGGTGGTGAAATCAGAAAAGTGAAATTAGAATGTTTTTAATTTCAATAGCCTAGCGAATCAGCCTTAGTAGGAATGGGTGAACTTTTGCAAGGATCAAAAACGTAGTCACAGACTGCAGACATTCTAGAGCTAAAGCGTCGATGCTTCACGTCAGCTATATTTTCTTCTACGCGGTTTTTTAAATTAATGAAAAAATATATGACTGTATGTCATATATTTTTATTAATTATTAAAACATGAAATCATCCACCATCCACCAGGGACCATCTGTGCATATCGGAGCATTGATCTGTTTATCTATCTTCTACATAAATAAAAATAGCCGCATATGATGATCTTTTATATCATCACTTGAGGACGGCTCGACCGATTTGGCATATTTTTTGTTCGCAATTGTCAGGACAAGGTTTGTATGAAAGAATGCTTTAAGAAAATCTACCAGAAAAGCCGGAAATTTAAATTTTTTTTTATTCCATATAAGTGACGAAACGAGCAAAATCTTCCTGGAACATCAGAATAAATAAACTGCGCTTGCCAACCCGCCTGCCAAATGTGGCAACTATGGCAAAATTCCCTCCAAATTTGAGCTACAAACTTTTGTAGCAATCTATGGGAGAGGCCTATGTTCAGCAGTGGATTAGTGATAGGCTGCAATGATGAAGATGATGATGATGATGATGATGAACGTTAAACAATAAAATTTAACAGACCTAACTCACGTAGGTAAATTTAACGAGAAAATTTTGGTAAACAATATGTGTATACGGCAAACGTGTCGCGACTAATTGATCAGTTCATTTGTAACTTAGAAATGTGAACGTGATTTTTTTTTCATAAAAGTGACGGAACGAGCAAAACGTTCACCTGATGGTAAGTGTAACATCTCATCATCATCATCATCATCATCATCATCATTTCAGCCTATTACAGTCCACTGCTGAACATAGGCCTCCCCCATAGACATAGACATCTGCCCATACCAAATGCTGAGTCACCCAGAAAATTACTGTGTGACACCACACTACGCCCGTCGCCCTGAAACATCAGTTCTTAAGTCTCATATGCCCAGTGACTACGCTAGCTCTCAGTGCCCTTCAAACCGAAACACAGTAATGTTTGCACACTACTGCTTCACGGCAGAATAACTGGCCCTGGGGTGGTACCTACCTAGACGGATTCCTGCATGGGAATCCTACCACCAGTACCACCAGTGAATGGTATTTTTGTATTAAAATCATAGTAAAAAAAGTGATGTTCAGTTTGCCAATTCAAATGTCACGTGTTTTCGGTACTTAATAATTTTTTTGCTGGGCGCACTTCTAATTTCCTTCTTTATTCTATCTCTAGGTCACTTCAACTTCTCTTTTCTTCCATATTTTCCTTCATTGCACCCGTGCGAAGTTGGGGTTGGTAGTTAGTTAATATGATACATACAAAGTTTATAAAGAATTAAACTGCACTGTGCACCCTGCAGCGCATGGGGGCGATGGGCTAACAACCTATCACACCAAGTGCATTATATTGTTTTGGTGAAACGTGGATTTGGCAGTCATCTGTTTTTGCAGTGAGTGCCCAGTTTCTGACTACCCCTTATGGGATACAGTCGTGATCTTATGTATGTATGTATAGTTTATACTTTTACGTTTAAAGTATAATTTTCTAGTATCTAAGTTAATTTTTTATTAATCTATTAAATTGTCTGTTCTCGCTGTCCATCTGGGATAGAATATCAGCAGTAGATACACCACTTGCATGAACAAACTGAATCCTAGACCCTATTGTGTAAACTGAACTCTAAATTCAGTTATTAAAATGTAACTTTTGTTTATTTGTAAATTGACTTTAGACAAACAAACGTATGTATTATTATTAGAAAAAAATAAAATGTTATACAGTACCCGCACCTTGTTTATAAATTAAAAAAAAATGTTTATTAATTAACATTAAACATTCACTGCTGTCAAAATTAACAACGCCATTCATTAAATGCGCAAAGCCTAAATTCTTAACAGGATTATTGAGTGAGATATGGAAAGCGGATGCAATATGCTGATTTAATGTTTCCTAAATGCGGAGTTCTGCTACACGTTTAGTCCTGTACTAGTGCGTGTAAACACAATCCAATATATGCACTGTCGTATGTGACAATTAACGCACGGTCAGTTCATTAATTCAACAGAGCTCACAGAGAATCCGCATATAGAATTGAACTATTATTTATTTATGGAAGAAATCGACGAGACGTGAAAATCGTTCACCAGATAGCAAGTGCATTATGTGGCACCACATTGCACTGGTCACCCCGAGACATCTGTCTTGAGTCTCATATCATCATTCATCATCATTTCAGCCTATTACAGTCCACTGTTGAACATAGGCCTCCCCCATAGATTGCCACAAAACACGGTCCTGAGCCACCTGCATCCATCGACTTCCCGCAAAACCGTGCAGGTCGTCGCTCCATCTAGTGGGGGGTCGCCCTACGCTGCGTTTGCCGGTGCGAGGTTGCCACTCGAGAACCTTTCTTCCCCAACGGTTGTCGGTTCTACGAGCTATATGGCCGGCCCATTGCCACTTCAGCTTGCTAATCCTAAGGGCTATGTCGGTTATTCTAGTTCTGCTGCGGATAACACCGTTGCGGATTTTATCTCGCAGAGAAACTTCGAGCATAGCCCTTTCCATAGCTCGCTGCGCGACTCTGAGCTTCCTCATGCGGCCTGCAGTGAAGGACCACGTTTCGGTTCCGTAAGTCATCACTGGCAACACGCACTGGTTATATACTTTTGTTTTCAGGCATTGAGGTATACTCGACGAGAAGATGTGACGCAATTTCCCGAACGCTGCCCAGCCGAGTTGGATCCGTCGATTGACCTCTTGGTCGAAGTTGGACCTACCTAGTCGGACAATCTGTCCTAGGTATAAATATTCGTCGACAACTTCGATCGTAGTGTTCCCAATAACAACCGGTATAGGTGTGAGTGAGTGAGTCTCATATGTCCAGTAATAACACTAGCTATAAGTGCCCTTTGGACCGAAACATAGTAATGTTTTCACACTACTGCTGCATTGCAGAATAACTGGCCCTTCGGTAGCACCTAGATGGATTACTGCAAAGTAATCCTACCGCAACACAAACACAATATCTACAAAAAGCTACTCGTATTATTGTCCAACTGCATTATTATTGTCCTAGCACAAGCATCCTCTAATTTTTGAGGCTCTAGGGAAGATTCCGCCGCGCTGTTAAAATGCGGCAGTCACATGTCGTCGAAATAATCGATCAAAAAAATATAAAGATATCCTCAGATTCGTAAGGTTACTGATGGTAGTTTCTTTCACGTGCGAGCTAGAGGTAAATGAGCATTTAAAATTGCCATTAACAATTTTAACAACAATTTTCGGTACCACCGAAGTATCGAACGGCGGAGATCGAACCAGAGTTATTTGCTTGCCCCTAAGCTACCGCGGCTCTAATAATTGGTCATTGGTTAATCAACTAAGTCTTTAAATAGGGAGAAGAGATCGACAAAATGCTGCATTGTATCTATACATACACACGCCACATAATTAGGACCAGTCTATTTTACTTGTCTATTTAAGATATGAGAGAAAATAAATATCTAAGAGTAGTGGATACATAAATATTTCGGCATGCAGCGTTGAAGTATAAACAATCGACAATCGAACGTCATAAACACTCAGCGCGGCGCTCCCAACGATGTGCGTAGTTCAAACAAAAACACAAATTGTTTTATTGTGATTATCTTCGTGTCTCTGACACTACATCCTAGCCTACCTCCGATATTATCACATAAGCGTTCCATCGGACGCTGGTGTGTTAGGACGCGTGTGGGTCTTCGACTATTTCGTTCTCGTAACAATGTTCGTAGCAATTGTGACGCGCCGTTTGAATACGACCAATGAATAAAACATAAAAAATATTATTATTAAGAAAATGTCTTCACTAATAATTAATGTTCCTTTCATTCTTTTGAATTAAGTCAAAAACTGGAGATGGAATTGAATCATAACTACTTCTTATGTAATTAATAGTCTGTTTTTTCTGTTTCTGCCTCTGCTAGAGCAGACACTTCTTTATATCCTCCTCGAGTTCTTGCTTGCTGTTCTTATAAACTTATGATAACCAAACATTTAGGTCGGGGGGGGAAGGTTAAAAAGTCGTACATCGATATTATAAACGATCGTTACGTGCACTACGAATGCTGGCGTTATCGTGTTGAAGACAATTTTTGTTTTTGCACAAATTTAGTTAGTCCCGGCTAGGTTTTGAACCCAGGACCTGCGGCGTACAAGTCAGGTACTCTGATCGTCAAACGGAAATTATGATACATTTCCATTTGAACATTTCGGCATTGGATGTATAACTTTCACTTAAATCTAACACAGCGAAAAGAAATACGAACTTCAAACAAATGTTTAGTCCTAAAAGTGACGAGACGAGCAAAACGTTCGCCTGATGGTAAGTGCAACTTTTGCTCGTAACAAATGCTGCGTCACCCAAAACATCTGTGTGACACCGCACTGCGCCCGTCACCCTGAGACATAAGTTCTTAAGTCTCATATGCTTAGTGGATTACGCTAGCTCTCAGTGTCCTTCAAACCGAAACACAGTAATGTTTGAACACTACTGCTCCACGGCAGAATAATTACGTACTTCAATTTACGTATTTTAGTTTAAATTAACTTTTTAATTTATTAATTCGCAAGCATCGTACATGTTTCGTACGTTGTGTAATACCGAGTAATGTAAAATTGACTTTTTAGTCCTAATTTTGAATTAATTTTTAATTTACGTATTTTACTTTAAATTAACTTTTTAATTTATTAATTTCGCAAGCATCGTACATGTTTCGTACGTTATGCAATACCGAGTAATGTAAAATTGACTTTTTAGTCCTACAGTCCTAATTTAGAATTAATTTTTAATTTACGTATTTTACTTTAAATTAACTTTTTAATTAGTTAACTTCACAAGCTTCGAACATGTTTCGTACGTTTTGTAATACCGAGCTCTGAAAAATTGTTCATGTTAAATAAATGATATTTTAAGTGTTGCTAGAGTTTACCCGACAGTGAATTATAATTAAAATCAAATCATTTCACAAATTTAATTACAAGATAAATCAGAACCACGGTATCTGTATTTATACACTGCATAAACAAGACCCAAAACTTTATTTAGTGTTAGGGTTGGGAGTCGTTCATTAATATTTATTGGCCTTAATTCTCATCTGATGCTCGAGTCTTATAAATCAATGCCCTTCAGATCAGCCCTCTCTTATGGTAATAGTAAATGTGTTATTCTTTTTACAACTATCGTCTTTTAAACTCGATCACCTAAATTATCTATTATTGACCTTGTGCCGTGGTAGCTCAGGGGCTAGGCGCTCGCTTTAAATTTTATAGAACGCGAGTGACCTGGGTTCGATTCCCGATGCCGTGCACCACTAAAATTGTTAATTGCTATTTTATGTGCTTATTTATCACGTGTTCGGTTGTGAAGGTAACCTGCATGTCTGAGAGATAAAAAACGCTTATGAGTAGCGTAGCGGATTCTTCCCAGCTCTAAAAACCCTCTCGGAAATGAGAGGAGGCCTGTACTCACCAGGCTTTTATAGGCTGTTACTTTACTTTTTAGTTTTTAGTAGTCTGGTTCTAACTCTCTATTAAAATATTTAAAATAAATCGGTGTATTGGACATTTCGGTGAACTTTGCTAAAAGAAAGCACATTATGCCAGTTTCGGAATCAAGTTAAATATGAGTTATCTTTAAAGAAAAAGTTGTTTAACTGACCTATACGAAAATTTTGTAACTAAAAGATATTATTCAAGTTATCGGGTAGATCGTTCCCAAGAAATATGGACTGAACTGTGAAAGATGAGTCAAATTATCCAGCACTATGCTTCAGAATACGAATCTTGAAATCGTAAGAGGATTGAGGTACAGTCAAAAGTTAAGGTAAGGTAAGGTAATATACCAGCATAAGCTAAGTTTTGAAGTGTAAGATCTTAAGTACTCGTATAAGCCACTATACGTTGCATTTATCTAAACTATTTATTAAACAAATACTTTTTATAATATTAAGGAATACATGGACAATGATAACCCTTGGGAATGACGTGATCGAAGCTATTGAAACGACTGAAAAGAAATGTCGCTGTGTTTCTTACTGGTTCTTCCCAGGACAGGCATTTTTTGCGGACCAGTGTAGCTTAAAAAATTACGTTCAATGACTATGTAAATTATGTATATTTTTCTCGGAAATTAATACAGTATTCTTTAACATTATGTTTAAAAATACAATTTAAAGATAAATTCTGATAAAAACACTATGCACCTATTAGCTTTGATACAAAATTGCTACTGTTGCCAATTCTCGCCAGTATAATCCAAAACAACGTTATCGAATGCACGTATAGTAAATACAATATGTTGATTCAATATTTGCTAAATGTAGCGTCCGCGTCCACTCGTGCTGAATAACGTTGGCGAACTGTATGCAAAATATCAGCTGTCGCGTTTATCACTTTATGTTACTTTGAACGGGTTATTATTGTTGTTGTTTCTATGGATCAGGATCAATAAGGGTTGTCAAAGGCCTAGAGAATATCATCATCATAATTTCAGCCCATCACAAGTCCATTGCCGAAAATAGGCCTCTCCCATAGATTACCACAAAACACGGTCCTGGCCCTCCAACATAAATCACCTACCCGCAAAATCATCAAGGCAAGGGGGGATTTGCCCTACACTGCGTTTGCTTTAGTCAACTTTTACGACACCTATAAGACAAGGTGAGGGCGGGTTCTCTACAACCGCCACCATCCACCCTTTGTTCACACTATACATATTAATGACCACCTGCAGCCTCCTGTTTTTATTTTAACTTGGTTTTTACAAAATCGTCTCGATACGTCCTCAAATAAAAAATATGCCCTATAATCACACTAGATTCATTAGCGCCCTTCAAACTCAAACACAATGGTGTATGCAGATTTACTTACTACGCACTACGGTGGTACATACCTAGGCATATATCCATCAGCAGTAAAATAATAATATATAGTATGTAAGCAATACCAATATTATAAATGTGAAAGTAACTCTCTGTATCCCTCTGTCTGTGTGTTACCTTTTCACAGTAAAACCGCTTCACCGATCTTTCCGAAATTTGTCACAGAGATAGCTCGCATCCTGTACGGTCGCGGGCATCATCTAGTCAGATATAATTAAAACAAAATCCTTTCTCAATTTCAGAATAGTTAATAAAATGAATTTGGGCCTCCGGAGGCCCGTGAGTTATGTTAACGTAAGCGAGGGCCAAAACATAATTAAGTGTTTGTGTGTGTGTGTGTGTGTGTTGGGACGCTTTCATTAATATTTATTAGATTTAAATTATCTTTCTTTGGCGAATGATGTTGCCAAGGCGAAAAGGGTAGCTACCCGCTCGGATAGTTTGATCTGGGGACAACGTTCTCCAATATTTAAATTCATACAAATATTATAAATGCGAAAGTAACTCTCTCTATCCCTCTGTTTGTTACCTTTTCACGGTTCAGCCGCTGAACCGATCTTGACGAAATTTGAAAACAGATAGCTTGCATCCTGGGCACGGACTTGGATATTATTTATCTCGGAAAAATCAAATAGTTCCCACGGGATATTTAAAAAAACATATGTCCACGCGGACGGAGAAGCGGGCATCAGCTAGTCTTGTATATATACTCGTAGTTCGGATATTAGAAATTTTAATAACGCGATATTAGACGTAGTGGCTATTTATTGAGCTTCTCATGTAGCGACATAGATGTCGCTAAACTTTCCATATTCCTTCATCTAGATAACTGATCTTTTGGTCTAGCCCTTTAAAAAAAAAGTAAAGTTACAGCCTTTAAATGTCCCACTGCTGAGCACAGGCGTCCTCTCATTTCTGAGAGAGTTTTGGAGCTGGGAAGAATCCGCCACGCTGCTCCAATGCGGGTTGGCGGACTTCACATGTCTTCGAAATATTTTTTATTTCTCAGACATGCAGGTTTCCTCACGATGTTTTCCTTCACCGCCGAGCACGTGGTAAATCAGCACTTAAAATTGCAATTAACAATTTTAGTGGTGCCGGCACCGGGAATCGAACCCAGGGCATTCGCGTACTACGAAATTTAAAGCGAGCGCCTAGCCCCTGAGCTACCACGCTAGGGTTCGAATCCTAACCGAAGCCGATATTTGTGCAGCACACAAAGTGTAGATTTTCGGGTCTGGTTTATTGTTAAAGCCGCATATCTCTAACTTCCTCCGATCTCAGTAATATAATAGTATATGTCCTGTCCTGCGTATAGTATATCATCTGGTTAATTGTCCAAAATCTGCCATGAGATTATCACTTATGATTAGCAACTATGGGCTTAGTCATGAGTTCTTGGATAGAATTCTGATAGATGGTTGTTCCTCTATCTGTGGGAGTCCACGAGAATTTGTTAGATTTTTCTATTGTCAGGTGTCATAAACTTTTACGACACCCGTGGGACGATATAGGTTGATGGATTTTGTAGCCATAGCGATATCGCTCGCACTATGCAAACGAAGACCCTCAACTTGATTAATTACTAAAGTTGGATTGCTTTTATCAATATTTATTAGCTTTAATGTACGTTCCGTATTCGCGTTCAGAATTTATATGGGCATAGTATATGTTTTTACACTTTTGTCACTGACGACCGTATGGTAGTGGTCAGAGTACCTGACTTCTACTCAGCAGGTCCTGGGTTCGAGTCCCAACTGGAGCCAACTTGTTGGTTTTCGGGTCTGGTATTGTTGTGATTTTCCTCGAGTTTCTGACACTGCATCTATATATATATCATATAGGTAAGGACAAGTGAGTGCCTCTGTGACTGCATGCACAGTAGTGGCACTGTAATATCTCCTGCGCAGTTGATAGCTTCCGAAAACTTTCAGAAGTTGTCGCCGTAGTCGAAATGGAGAAAGATTGTAGCTCTCATTTCGAGGGGTTATTGCCATAGTTGCCACGCTTGGTAGGCAGGTTGGCAACCGCAGTTTATTTATTCAGATGTTCCAGAAAGATGCTGCTGCCCATCTCCTGGTATCCATTTTCCCTTTGCCGACTTTTACGACACCCACGGGATGAGATGGTGTGGTAGGTTCTCTTACGCCGCTAACACACGGCATTTTGAATACAGCCCCTCAACCTCATAGGCCAGTCGTCGCACGCACAATGTTCATATCTATATCAACCACTGCTATAATTAGGTGTTCTTTGAGAGACTCTAAATTCTGATGAGGTTTAGCGCAGCCTTTCTCCTCGAAAATTTGCCATATTTAATAACCCAACAGGATTAAGTCTTGGCTGGAAAAGGACCATTCGTCGTTCCTGATTAAGACTCTTCCATAGGTGCCCGTTTTGCGTGCTTGCTCTTTGCGCTTGCGCTGAATCTTGTTGGAATACACGGGGACTGTTTTCGTAAAAAGAGGTTTCACAACGTTTGTAAAAACGATATTTTGATACACATCAGCACTAGCTCATTAAGATAGCCCTGTTCTCGTCGATAAGCTCGAAGTCTCAGGTCTAAGAGTGCCAAACACTCTTATGACTCTCTTAACCCTAATTGAAGGGTTATTATTTTTTGTTTGCAGACGGTATTTCGTTGAATTCCCGCACTGTGTTGATGACCGCTGGTGTCTTAACTGTACGAAGTCGGCCGCTCCTTTTACGGTCTTCAAAAAAATCTTCACTGAATCGTTGGATAGTACGATATAAGAACCTCAACGTTATTTTAAAATTTTGCAGAATTTTTTCTATGTTTTATCTAATTATATACGTAGATTCTGTCTTTCTTTTGCGTCCACTACATTTTCTTAAATGGATTAAAATTAATTATTTTTTCGTTTTAGATGGCGCAAGAGTTCCTTATTCAAAATCAGTTCAAACATTTTTCGTGAGTATTCGAAATTTAAGTTAAATAATGAGTCGCTTTATAAAAGCGACTGTCCACTGCCTTATCACGATATCTCCAGAACTACAAGACTTATTCACTAGAAATTTGGCTTTCATATTCCGTTCCCGACATAGACACATACTTAGAAAGGATTCTACGAACATTTACTCCCAAATAGGAAAACAAGCTGGACACATAACGCCTAGCGAAAAGACCGCGTAACATCTAAACAAATCAAAAATCAATACTAAGTTTGTCAGGAAGATTACTTCAGATTATTAAATAAAATATGGAAAATATCAGCCTATTTCAACCAATAAAATAATAAAAGGACAGAAAGGTAATGACAACCCTTTGTTCGGACTGGGAACGGTTGCAGTAATATCAATAAAAGACGACCTTACTTTGTACGTTCACAAATTTAGGGTTTGAATCCCTTTTGTCAGCGACTTCCTTTGTTTGTTTTTTGTTTTTACACAAGCTTCATTTGTAAATGAAAACCAGCAAATTGAGTTATTTTTTTCTTTCGTCACATTCATTTCATTAGTTGCCTTTATGTCAATTCATTGTGGGATAGTGACATTTTCATTGCCACAAGTTTTAGAAGAAAAGACTTATTAAAACTCACACTCAACTCAAGGAGAAAATGATACTTATAGCTAATAAGTACAGCCATGATACTTTTGGCGCCAACTCGAAAAGTGGCGGAAGTGTTTTTATTTAATTTTGTAGTTTCTGTGTATATTGGGAGTTTTGATGTTTAGTGTTGATAGTTTATTATGCAGCAAGTGCTCTTGAAAGTTTACAGTGGTTGGAAAATTAAATTCTAGACCAAAATTGTGCTTTTCGTTTTGTCTCCATCATTCCAGCAAATCTTCAGTAAAAGTCAACTATCAATTTACTGTCGATCAAAATTTTAAAGTCTTGCTGCTTGAAGATTGTATACTTGGATATGTTACTTGACACTGGAAAATAGTTTGAGTGTTTCCATTAATAAATAAATAATAAGTACAGCGATTGAAATATTTTCATCGTCCACGTACTCACGTAGATTATTATATCCTGAAAAGTTAGTTTTTTTATTCAAGTAAGGTTGAGAAATAATGTACATATATAGAGTCCACCTAACGTTAAATGGTCACTCACATCATCCTTAAAGAAGGATCGAAATGTAGCTGCGTTATGTGCCCTGAAGACTACAGTATTTAGCTAATATTATTGTCTTACTCTCCGTGAGAAAAGGATAAAAAGTTGGAACTAAATCATGCCCTAACTTATGAGTTAAAATGCTATAGCGGCTACATCCTTCCATCTTTAAACTCCTCGAATTACGAAAAGCTGGAGACATTGACACCTTTGACTTAGTTCGACTGGGATTATTTTAAGCTTGTGGAATTTTCAAAATACTCGTATATATAATAAAAGCTACCGAGCCGTGGTACACACTGCATTTCTGTGGAATAAACATATTTTGGGGACATATGAAGTCCACCAACCCGCATGAGCACTGAGATGAGATGAGAACAGCGTGGCGGAGTCTTCCCAGCCCCAAAGCCCTCTAAAAAAAAGAATGGCGGTGCTCAACACTAGGACATTTATAGGCTGTCCCTTTTATATAGCTACAATGGTTATAGCGTAATCTATCGAAGAAATTTCGCAGAATTTTCATTAGTCGGTACTGAAAACATTCATGAGACCAAATGTTTTACACTACCACGTGTGTTTTGGCAAACCTTTATAACTATAACGTCATCTGTGTCACCATATGAGAGGCTCAAAAAAATAATTCCCTTATTATATTATAAAACTTTTACTTTATGATAATTTCCTTGATCATTTATAATATACCACAATTTCTCATTCGCATCTTTCGCCATAAACTTATTAGAAGCACCTGAGAACTTGTAACTGCACTCCCTTCGTTATTTATGAGGTCTTTAAAGCAGCGAACTTACGAGTACGACGCTCATATTATATTTCAAACTTTATAATTCAATATACTAAAAGTTTTAAAGCAACGTTTCCACGTGTTCAGGATTTTTTTTTTGTCTTCAATTGTTAAATTATTTACGAACAAAGAGTCATTTATCAAGGTCACTTCTATTATTGAATTACCATAAAACAAAAAGAAAACATTTTTTTTGTATGTGTGGTACACTGTTAGCTTGACTTTGGCAGCTTCGTCGGAAGAACTGCGAGCAGAGGGCCCGCGAGTAACAAATATAACGCTGCAATCCGATTTCTGTTGGCGAGTAAAGTACTCAACTAACATGGGCGAGCTCATAGCGATCGAAGTGCTCCACTGAAGGAGGTCAAAACCTCGACTTGAGTCGTCATCGATAAGGTGATTTTTTTTTATTAATTTTTGAAGCCTTGTTTCGAATCCCAACCAAAGTCGATCATCATCATATTGTAACGATATACTATCTATAATTTCGTATTTTTCGATTTAGAAAGATTTAAGAAAATATTTTTAAAAAAATGGTGGTGCAATAAACTTTAAAAAATATATATAACGACCAATCCCAGTAGTGGAATTACATAATTTTCAATTTAATTCTTGGCATAATATTGCATATATCAGTGCCTAAATTTTATTTTAAAACCTATAAAATATATCCAAGAGACCTTATCTGTTGAAGTACTATACAAGTTAATAAATAATGTGATAGTCACGATAATACTTACTGCTATTGCGGTATTGTTTTAGTGGCGGTTATATGATTGAGTCGCGTCTGATTCAATAACACTTATGATTCAGTATGACGGAGGTTTTTGCAGAAGTGTAGATGTCTGCTGAGACCGTGTGGAGGCCCTTGTGTTTGCGTATGTCTGGCGATAGTCGTATTGATGCTTGTTGCACTTGTGGCAATGCGCCTTTGTGGCAGTTGCTTACATATCGTTAGCTATAATGGTTGCGTTTTGCACTTGGTTTGACTCACATTTCTTTAGCTTTGTCCAAGTCGGGTCTACCTATAACGAGACTGCAGACTGTGTGCCCTCCAATGTGTTGAATAACAACAATATTAAATAAACCTGTCAGTAAATTCCCACAAATGAATGATAACTGGAAACTTGGTGGTGGGTGAGACAAACTTGATCGAAATACATAATACTCAACGTCATTTACACAAACAGAAAACGTCAAATGCGTCTACTTCATGCGGATGGTAGCTGGCGGGAGGAGACTCTCAAGGCTGCGACCGAAAGCCGTGCAACGTGGGACCCCATACCCTTTTAGTCGTAGAAAAGACAAACACAAAATGGAGATCGACATGGAGGACATGTACATGTTTCGCGTGCTCCTCGCAGATAACCCGAAGATGTTCGAAGTACTCGCGAACACCGCGGAATTTGCTTCAGCGTGCAAAACGTTTTCTAAGCCTACTTCCAGGGCTGCCTCTTCAGCCGCCTCTTCATCTGACGAAGCACAATCGTCATCATCAGACTCCGAAATGGAGTGCGAAACCTCCAAACCCGACACCGGCTTCACTCTAGTAGAGAAGGCCAAAAAAACAAGCGGAAAAGGGCCGCTTCGCCGGTACCCGCCACTATCGCTAAAGGCTGCCAAAGCCTTCGCCTCCACCTCCAGCCCTGCTGTCTCAAAGCACAGCTCTGACGCCTCACGGATATCAACCGACGTCTCACGGAAAGCACCCGTCGCCTCACGGCAAGCTCCCATTGCTTCAAAACCCTCCGCCGACCCACGGCAAATCACTATTGCCTTGCAGCAAGCTTATGTCGACCCACGACAATCCTCTGCCGCCTCAAGGCAATCGCAAGCAAACCACTGGAAGTCCCCGCTGCTCAATAGCAAGCCCCTGTTGCCTCACAGCAAGCATCTGCTTCGCAGCATCCCGCTGCCTTATCGTCCAATCGTCTGCCTCCTATTTTCATACAGGAAACCTGCTGCAACCTCTCTGGGCTGACAATCGAACGCCTGTTCAAAAACGGCCCTCCCGCTCAATGCCATAAATGTCAACTTTATGGCCACACTTCTCGTAATTGATAAGCACGACCACGGTGCGTAAAATGCCTAGGCGGTCACGCCACCTGCCACCTCAGACTGCCCTAGACTCTCAAAATGCAAGCCACAATGGATTACTTCACAAAAGTTCCGCATTTTTAAGCGTGTCATATGAGGGCACTGTCTTTTTTAAGTTTGGAAGAATATAATTATATCTTTTTAGCATTTTTAAGTATATTCTTTTGATATAAAAAATTGACGATACGAGGAAATCGTTCACCCGATAGTAAGTGTAACGTATGCCCGTAACAAATGCTGTGTCACCCAGAATATTTCTGTGTGGTACTACACTGCGCTCTGTACTCTGAGACATCAATTGTCAAGTATCATGTGCCTAGTAATTTCACTACTTATCAGTGTCTTTCAGACCGAAATAGTGATGTTTGCACACTACTGCTTCACGGTATAATAACTATATGGGACATAATGCTTGTATTTAATCTCTCATTTGTATTTAAAATAGAAATAAAAACTGCATGTTAAAACTGAACTGAATGCAAATGCTTCAGTAGTTTATGAATTATATATATTTAAAAAAACAACCAGAGTAGAGACATTTATTATATTAATTTGTACGCACGATAATAAGTACAAGTCTTATAAATCATGTTTTTTTATTTACTTGGCAATTTAGCTATACAAATCGTGGAGTACATAAATACAAAATTCAGAAGAGCTATTAAAAACTGTCTCAAATATACATAATCAAGAAACAGTTGTAAAATAACATAACAAGTTCACAAGCTTATAATATTAGAAAAAATTTTGGTAAGGACACGCCTAACGGAATTGACACTATTGAAAATAAATCAATTTTGTTATCTTTATAAGCATCATTGAACAAACTGACTCTTATAGCGAAGCTATTTTTACCATAGTTGATATGCGTAAGAGGTACTTGAAATATATTAGCCCAGCAAGATGAATGACTTTACTAAATAATTCTTCCAGTAAATCGCTACAGTCAATAATTGGATTAGCTTCTTTCATTACATTTCGTTACTTCCGTGTGGTAGCGGCATACGAAAATCTACCACCCCATCTCATCCCGTGGGTGTCTTAAAAGTCGACAGAGGGAAAATGAAAACCAGGAGATGGGCAGCAGCGTCTTTCAGGAACATCTGAATAAGTAAACTGCGGTTGCCAAACCGCCTGCCAAGCGTGGCAACAATGGTAAAATCCCCCCCCAAAATGAAAGCTGCAAAATGTTTGTGGCAATCTGTGGGGGAGACTTATGTTCAGCAGTGGACTAGTGATAGGCTGAAATGATGATGATGATGATAACATCGGTAATATCGCCTATGCTCCTATTTAATAGGTAGTCTTATGCAACGTTACTTTTACGGTTCATGACGGATTCTAAGCTTTAATGCCCTGATCGACGAGCGAGCTTTATCGCGGTCTTGTTGGCTTGTCGGTAAAGCTACCTGGTGGATCATGGTAAGACCGCGGTATTGCGAGCCGAAGCGTCGTTAGCAACGTTTCTAATTTGGCACGGCGCTTCACACAATACCGGGCGTCGATCACCGAACGGCGAGCCGAGCCGCCACTTTTGGCTGGAAGTTGCAACGTACGGATGTCAAAATCGATTAACGTACTCTTAGAGTTAATGTTTCAATATCCAATATATGTCCAAGCTACACAGACTTGTTACTTCAACAAACTCTAAAGAACTATTGTTTGGCTCGCTCGTGTAACAGGAACGACGAGCCGAGAGTAAAACCACATGCTTATGGCTCACTCGTCGATTAGGGCCTTAAAATTATACATTTATAGACATGTCAGCCAATACAAAAGTCATAGCGCGAAACTAACTTCATATAAAAATAAATAATAATAAAGTAAACGTTTGTTTCTCATCACAAAAAAATTACAAAACAACTTAAGGTATTTTCAGTAAGTATTGGGAGGAGCTATTGTCTATGGTAGGCCGAAGACCTAAGACGAAGACATAAGTACAATCGAGCGCATTTAATGATTTTTTTTAATTCTTTTTTATTGGTACCTTTAGTTCCAATTCATGCATTCTTTACCAGTCAATCCTAGAGTTTATATTCGTGAGAGGATTGGATGAGCTCACTACGTCTTTTGACTTTTTTAGCGAACCCGACAGACGTTGTCCTGCCCGAACGTTGGCTTGCCTGCTGTTAACAGATTCAGCATACGATTTTTCGATATTCGAATTATCGATAAATTATATACTGAGTGACTTGTCATTTTATTAGAACTCTATCGCAGAAGAACCTACCGGGTTCAATTCTGAATCTAAACCATCCAGGGCACCACACAAACACACACAAAAAAATCATCCACATCGGTCCAGGAGTTCAGCAACTTACACACGCACAGAAGAATTATATATTTAAACATGTAAAGATGTGTTAAAAATACATTAGATTGAATAAAAAAAAAACATTGAAAATTTACGTGCATACTGACAATGTCAATCAGAAAATAGTCTATCGTTTATTTACATTCATACTGACAATGTCAAACACGTCCCTGTAGTCCCAATAGTCCCTGGACAAACAGTTGCACATACATAGTGCAGATTGTCGCCAAATTCAAAATGCTGCCAACAAATAATTACTGAAACCTCAATAACGTTCAGACTTTCAAAAATTGGAATTTCGTTTTTTCGAACAAAAGGGGAACCACTAGTTTGAATAATTCCGATGTGTTCTTTATCCTTAGTTCCTTAGGAATGTAGGTCTCTCTGAAGTGTTTTTACCTCTTGTCCCCGGATTCTTTGTGAATTGACGACATTCACACTCTAAACAAATAATACAATGGCTTTGCAGGTTGACTTAGCGTCGCTAGAAGGTTTATGTTGTTTTTATTTACGCCAACTCTTTTCAACTTTTACTTTACAATAGGAGGGCAGGAAGATTCATTCATCTTCATTTCAGCCTATGACTAGTCAACTGCTGAACATAGACCTCTCCCATGGATTGCTACAAAAATTAATAGCTCCGTTTTGGGGGTTTTATCACCATAATCCTTATATTCTTTAATATTATAATAACCCTTTTTATACTTTGTTTATTATTACACTATCGATCCGCCCCGGCTTTGCACGGGTAGATAGATATTAGAAAGATAAATTAGTACTTTATTTGGACAAATGGAACAACCACAATTCTTTACACCAACATTTTTTGTAGCGACTATTCTCATCAGCGGCTCTGCAGCTGGTCAGATAAGATTACAATGAAGAAAAGTAAGTTACTTTGCTAAGATCCGCATGCAAAATATAAAAATGGTGTATATTACCTAGTTTTTTGAAGTGCACCGCCCGCCCTCTCTCAGTAGCGTGCACAAGCAAACTAACACCGCCACCAGGAACCGCCACCAGGTACCCACCACCAACCACTACAATACTACCACTAGATAATATACACCACTGAAGTCGAGAACACGACACGTGTTTCGCCCCAAAACGAGGCATTATCAAGCGTAATAGACTCTACGACAGACGGCCGCGGCCGCTGTTCTCGACTTCAGTGGTGTATATTATCTAGTGGTAGTATTGTAGTGGTTGGTGGAGGGTACCTGGTGGCGGTTCCTGGTGGCGGTGTTAGTTTGCTTGTGCACGCTACTGAGAGAGGGCGGGCGGTGCACTTCAAAAAACTAGGTAATATACACCATTTTTATATTTTGCATGCGGATCTTAGCAAAGTAACTTACTTTTCTTCATTATAATGGATTTCCGCAAAGTAACGTTATTAGTAACCTTATTTTACCAAAATAATGTTTTATTTATGGGAACATAAGCCATGAAATATAGCCGATATTTGATGTCGTGGTAGCAAAATAAAACGACCGCTCTCGACCGCTGCGCAAGGGGAGCCGCGCACCTCATGATGCCCAAGTTGCATGAAGCCGGGCGGCGGCGCGGTGTTTAAGAGACAACGCGGACGCTGTATTTTTTATAGAGCGTTTCAAAGTTTTAAATAAAAAACATTTAAAATTACGAAAGATTTAAATTTTAAAAAAAAATATGAGTAGGTAAGTAATTAATAGATCTTAGTCTATTCGCGAGTAGCAAGAGTAGGGCTGTTTGCTAACACCACGGCATTTTTCGTACTTTTAGCATTTTTATACCTATCGTAACTTCTAAACGATAGGTCTTATTCGAATAATTTAAAGAGGACTTTACATGTACATAATCAACCTAGACTATGAAACTATTTTGTAGGATAAGGATTAACATCATGATACGAATGTCATCATCTTTCGATTCTACCCGTGTTTCGATAGACTAATTTGAACAAGAAGCGGTTATTGTGACTTAACTATAATAGTCAGACATATAGCCTCGCGGACATTTTTGTGAGTAATGATGAGTACTATGAAAATTACTTTCTTTATTTTACATTTTTTATTTATTTCTTTATTTCATTCTTTATTTCTTTATTTTAACATTATTTTCTTTATCATCAATAGTTTTTGCAGCGCACTCCAAATAATGACTTTTATCAGTAAATTTTTGATACCTTGTTACATCATATCAATTTTCTTATGGATCTCATTTTTTTTTAATTAAATACTCATGTTTTTAAGTTTATTCATTACAACCAAACATACAAAAAATTAAATCTTTCCTCCTATCCTCCTCTTTATAATATTAGTTTAGACTACTGACTCAAAAAAAATCCGCTAGGTTTCTTAATGGTTCTTCCCAGGGCAAAGACATTTATTTGCGAACCAGTCTAGTTTAAACAAATGACGTTTATTGAGTATTATGTAAATAATCTATATTCCGTAAAAATATTTCTATTCTATTCTATCACACTAAGATAACATGAAAATGTCAGTGAGTTTAGTTGAGTTTTACACAATTTCCATTCTAGGGTTGCATACTTTTTTATATGACACCCCACACTAGTATTTCTTCTATCGTGAGTGTGTTTTACAAATATTAATTTCTTGTTGGCTCCGGCTGGAATTCGAACCCAGAACCCGAAGCGTAGAAGTCAGATACAGTGACCACGTAGCCGTGATGGTTCGTGAGACTGCGGTAACTGTGGGTTTGCAATCTATTTATTATTTTATCGCATAAAATCGAAGTTCAACACATATTTCGCAATAAGGCCAAGCAAGATATTAAACTACTAACATTGAAACTCCATTTACTCCGTTAACCATAAACAAGGTATGTAGCTCTTATCTCATAACTCAATATAAATTGTCCCATCATTGTTTATGATCATTCCTCATTACTGGTCAAACGGTGCTTCTGAAAATATTGACAAAATTGGAGTGAAGATTGAAAAATAAAATTTTTCATGGCAGAAAAATCTCCTTTCCTGGTAGGATTTCTATGCAGGA
This sequence comes from Luehdorfia chinensis, assembly GCA_019845155.1. Lineage (NCBI taxonomy): Eukaryota > Metazoa > Arthropoda > Insecta > Lepidoptera > Papilionidae > Luehdorfia > Luehdorfia chinensis. Next base: position 10,279 of record JAHVAK010000007.1, on the reverse strand, counting down.
ATCCGTCTAGGTACCTCCGCAGGGACTTAAACTGTCGTGAAGCAGCAGTGTGCAAACATTGCTATGTTTCGCTCTGGAGGTCATTGAGAGCTAGTGTAATTACTAGTGTAATGAGACTTAAGATCTGATGTGTCAGAGGGATGTGCGTAGTGTGGTACCACACAGGAACGTTCTCGATGACATAACATTTGTTATGGGCAGTCGTTGCATTTACCACCGTTGAACGTTTTGCTCGTCTTGTGACTTATGGCGGAATAATCATCTCCATTTATCATCACCTCAGCCGACACTGACACAATTTTAACATTTTGATTCGATATCCGGCCTCACACAATCCACTGCTAGAAGACCAAAGTAAGTAGAATCCATGATCGCAGATAGGCGATAGCAATATCAGATGTCTTGGACCTTGGACGTTGCTGCCGCGGTCGCTCTGGTTATTTATGGTCAGGCTTAATTGAGATAGCTGACTTTAGAGAATCTACTATCCCATGTCATCCCGTTGTAAAAGTCGAAAGATGGAAAAATATAACCAGAAGATGGGCAACGGCATCTTCCTGGAACACCGGAATAAAATAACTGCGGTAATAACCCGCCTGGCAAGAGTGGCAACTATGTCGAATTCCCCTCAAAATGGGAGCTACTATTTTATGTGGCAATCTATGGAGGTAGCCTATATTCAGCAGTGATAGGTTGAAATGATGATGATTATGATGATTATAAAATTACTTGCTGAAGCCCGCGTCTACGTGGATTAGGGTTTTAAAAATACCGTGGCAACTCTTTGATTTTCCAGAATAAAAATTATCCTTTGTCTGTCTCCTGTATACAAGCCGTGAAAAGGTAACAAAGAGACAGAGGGACAGAGAGCGCTACTTTCGCATTTACAGTTTAGTATGGAAAGATTAGCTAACCGCATATAACGTCACGTAACCTCGACCGTTAGTTATAGTATCGACGTGATACAACATTACGTGCAGCCTGTATTATGTTCTATGTTATAATTTTTTTATGATAGTTTAAGGGTTATAGTAGCTTAAAGGTTTCTCCTCTTATATTTCATGAAACGGTAGTAATCTGGGCTTGAATCTTTGTGCCGGAACCGGTATGGAATCTCCATCTGATAAAAAAATACATGTGGAGTACGTCAACCTGCACTGAAGCAGCGTAGCGGAATCCACCGTTCTTTAAAAATGAGTGGAGTTAATCGTATTTCAATGTTTAGGTAAATTTTACCATTCGGACAGACGATGAAGACTGATCTGTTTTATTTTTTCATAATAATTTGAATTTTCCAAATAAATTATGTTTTCTATTAAAAGAAAAATATATAGTTAAAACAGATTGTAAACTAATGTACGTTGACTGCGATGGGATAATTTATAATGATTTACGAGATTGGAGGTTAGCATGGTTAACGGAGTAAATGGATTCTCCCTGTAGGTGGCTTAATATATCGCACCGGGTTTATTGTGAAATACGTGAACGAAATTAGATTTTATTTAGTAAAACGACAGTCTTTAATCATTTTAATAATACATTTTAGTGAAAGCATATATAATTAAGAGGAAGGCCATAGTTTTCACACAATTATCAGTAAGTATGAAAGTATAGAAGTGCGACCAGTGACCAAAAATATTGTTGTATTACGACACTGTAGTAATTATTTTTGTGATGTGATGGCGATCGCTGCGTTAGAATGATCCTGGGATCTGGTGAGTCCCAGCCGGGGCAACATTTGGATTTGTGTATGAATTATATGTTAAACGCACTCACGAAACCTACTGGTTTAGTACGGACAGCCTGTATTCGTGCAGAATAACACCATAATATGCATTGCTGGGATGGTGATGGGGAGTAAGATTTTCTTCACTAGTACCAAAAATGGCGGTGACGTGGTTCGCTACCCGCCACATCTCGTTTCACGCGGGGGGTCAAAAAGTGGCCTACGGTTAATCTTCGTGTATCCCTTATGGGAAAAAGGTGTGACTGTAATTATGTAGGTCAGAAAATGACAATGTGTCTTACCTAAAGTAAAAGTAACCTTTAAAAGTTTATACATTTCAGTGAGGAGTAAGCTAATTCCCAACTAAAAGCTTTTAAGTAACATGCATAGGTTGTTTTTAGTTTTAACTAGCTGGCCCGGCAGACGTTGTCCTTCCCGTTCCGATATGTGACGCGATGAATTTGCTTCTGAATTACATTTAAGTATGAAATTTTACAGTAAAACGATCACAGCGCCAGCTGTCTGGTCAGATTTTGGTATTTTATTTTTGGTTTTCTACTTAAATTTTTGAATTATATTGAAGATGTGCAAGCGATTAGGAATCTTAACAGTTATATCGACGACGATACATTGAATAACCATCGTTGCCAGTGATAGGCTCCGTCGTCAAATTTCGTGTATAACGCTTGGAACACTTGCCGTCGACCATTCACGGTGATAACGATAGAACTCTCACAACGAATCCGAAAGGAAACGATTTTGTAGTCGACAACACTTGCATTGTTCCGTATTCGCCAATTCTTTCCAAATCAATAAAGGCGCATTGCAACGTGAAGTGTCGTAATTTTCATTTGCAGTACTCGTAGATTATTTCTCAATATTGCAAAGTCTAATTTCATTACGGCTTCGATGTGAAAGATTACATCTTATGACTCGCGGCATTGTAAATAATACGGGAAAATTGAACGCACAATTTAAAATTACGTTTAACAATTATCAATCACAAATTTGATAACCTCACAAAGTTTGATAACCTCTCAAGAACATCTTTGAAGGCAACTTACCGTTTGACTTACAAATGCAATTACGATCGCAAACTAAATTAAAATAGCTACACAGAACCAGCTCTATTGTATGCATTGAAAGGACCGCCCAGTTGAGTCAGCTGTCAGAGGATAATGAAAGAAAACAGAAAGAAAGAAAAAGTATTTATTGTCACAGAACCTTCATGCATACAAAATGATATAAGTTTTATTTCGTGTATCACAGATGGCGTTGTATTCGGAAAATATATGAGAAAACGATTCCTTTTGGGTTTTTTTTCGATGCTTTATTAGTTATTATGTTATTCGGGGTGAAGACAATTCCAACATCATTAAAATTAGTCCAATTGTTCTAGAGTTATAAATAGTGTAACTAACCCGACTGTTTTACGTAAATTAAATTTATTCATGCTTACATTTTTAAAACTGCAGGAATTAAGTGAGTCATCGATTAATTCAAACGAATCACCTCGGTTATAACTAAAACTTATAAATTAAATGATGAAAAATCCTCTTAACTCTTCACCGCCGCATTGGAAGATGCTACTAGACTGGAAAGGATATAGTATTAACATCAATGGCGAATACATCACTTACCTTCGATTTACCGACGAGATGGTCATAATATCTTTGGAGCACCTTAGCACGATGCTCAATGAACTCAATAGACAGCATAGACCAAGTCTAACGACCATGTCACACCAAATCGGTTATTGTTGGGAATACTAGATTCGACGACGTCGACGAATATGTATACTTCGGACGGATTGTCCTACTTGGGAGATCCAACTTCAACCAAGAGGTCAATCGACGGATCCTACTCCGCTGGTCAGGGTTCGGGAAACTAGGTCCCATCTTCTCGTCGAGTATACCTCAATGCCTTAAAATAAAAGTATACCACCAGTGCGAGTTGCCAGTGATGACATACGTAACCGAAACGTGGTCCTTCACTGCAGGCCGCATGAGTAAGCTCAGAGTCGCTCAGCGAGCTATGGAAAGGGCTATGATCGGAGTTACTCTACGGGATAAAATCCGCAACGATGATATTCGCAGCAGAACTAGATAAACCGATATAGCTTTAAAGATAAGCAAGCTGAAGTGATTATAGGCCGGCCATATAGCACGTAAAACCGATAACCATAGAGGAGAAAGTTTCTCGAGTGGCAACTATGTACTGGCAAACGACGACCTGCTCGTTATTGCGAGAAGTTGACATATGCAGGTGGATCAGGACCGTGTTTGGTGGCAATCTATGTGGGAGGCCTATGTTCAACTATGATAGGCTGAAATTATAACGATTAAGTACTTAAGGTAAGACACATTGTCATTTTCTGACCTACATAATTACAGTCACACCTTTTTCCCATAAGGGATACACGAAGATTAACCGTAGGCCACTTTTTGACCCCCCGCGTGAAACGAGATGTGGCGGGTAGCGAACCACGTCACCGCCATTTTTGGTACTAGTGAAGAAAATCTTACTCCCCATCACCATCCCAGCAATGCATATTATGGTGTTATTCTGCACGAATACAGGCTGTCCGTACTAAACCAGTAGGTTTCGTGAGTGCGTTTAACATATAATTCATACACAAACCAACAAATTGTATTTTTGTCCAAATGTTGCCCCGGCTGGGACTCACCAGATCCCAGGATCATTCTAACGCAGCGGTCGCCATCACATCACAAAAATAATTACTACAGTGTCGTAATATAATAAAATTTTTGGTCACTGCTCGCACTTCTATACTTTCATACTTACTGATAATTGTGTGAAAACTATGGCCTTCCTCTTAATTATATATGCTTTCACTAAAATGTATTATAAAAATGATTAAAGACTGTCGTTTTACTAAATAAAATCTAATTTCGTTCACGTATTTCACAATAAACCCGGTGCGATATATTAAGCCACCTACAGGGAGAATCCATTTACTCCGTTAACCAATCTCGTAAATCGAAACCGCGAGTGCTTCACCACTATTCTCGAGGGCCTCACCCCATAGATGTGTGGTATAAACTAGAAGGTCCCCAGTCGACCGATTTCGGCGAAACCCGTACTGTCGATCGCTAAGGAGATCGTTATGTTCTAGGTATGCCAAGAGGTGCGAGTTTAATATACGCTCCATAATCTTACAGAGTATGGAGGTAATCGAAATAGGTCGATAATTGACAGGGTCAACACGGCTACCTTTTTTGGGCACGGGCTGCACGTTAGCAAGCTTCCAGGATTCGGGCACTATTCCAGTCTTCAAGGAGAGGCGATACAAGCGTGTCAGAACAGGAGACAACTCGGGTGCACAGGTCTTAAGCACTATGGCTGGTATACCTCCAGGTCCACTGGCTTTGTTCACGTCCAGATGTCGCAACGTTTTGAGGACCTCTTTGTTAGTAATGTGGACCTCTGACATTAAAGTACCACAGGGAGGTAGGGAAGTTGAAACTGTGTTGCTTGTGTCCAGACGTGAGTTGCTGGCAAAGAAATTCGCGAACAGTTCTGCCTTCTCTTTTGCCGCATGAGCCAATGTCCCGTCGGGCTTAACCAGCGGAGGCAGTGAAGGTTTACAAAAACTCGTCTCGACCGCCTTGGCAAGAGACCAAAAAGCTCTACTGCCAGATGGTTGAGCAGAGAGCTTCGCGCCAATATGCCTAATGCGTTCGAAACGAGCCTTCCGTAACACCTTTTTGTAAGACTTGGCGGCTATATTAAAGGCTCTCTTCTTGGATCTGACATCCGGAGTTTTACGGTTTCGAGCGTCAACCCATGAGAGGTACGCCAAATGTTTAAGCTTTTCGGCTTGGGAACATTCGGCGCTGAACCATGAGCGAGCTTTGCCACCAACGGGTACATCAGCAAAAGGAATAAAATATTCCATAGCTAAACATACCACGTCAGTTAAAGCATCCGCGCATCTCGATGGATCTCCGGAAGAGAAGCAGACCTGCCGCCAAGGATAAGATGCAAAGAAGTGTCGCATTTCATCCCAATCTGCTGACTTGTATCGCCACACTCGCCTAGTACCATGTGGGTCGAGGTCTGTTGGCGTGTAAGACGATACAGATTTCACCAGACAGTGATCAAAGGTTCCTAGTGGAGAAGCCACCTCTACCTCATATCTGTCAGGATCAGTGGTCAGCAGGAGGTCTAGACAATTGGCTGTATGACCTTCAACATCTGGCACCCTAGTTGCTTGCTTTACCAGCTGGGAGAGGTTTAGCGATAAGGCGAAATTCCTCATTTCCCTCCCAGCATGGTCAGTCTTCTGGTATGGGAACAGCCAATCCTGGTGAGAGGCATTAAAATCTCCCAGAAAGACTAGTTGTGCAGAGGGGTACCGATGCTGGGCCATATCAGCAGCCTCACTTAGATATTCGAATAACCGGGTTGTCTCCTGGTCACCGCTGTGCGATCGGTAAACACATGCATAAACGATCTTATCGTCACCTGTGTCTACCAACACCCAAATGGTTGAAAAAGTGGGGTCTTCAAGGAGACGGAGACGCTGGCAGCAGATGTCATTGCTGACGTACACACAGACTCCGGCACGAAGGTAAAAGTTGTGCTCCAGCGAGAACCCAGGGTAGTCAAGGTACGCCACATCCAACGGACATCCAATTTGCGTCTCCGTCAGAAAAAGTAGGTGCGGCTTCTCAGTCTCAAGATGGTGATGGACTGCGTTAAGATTTGAGTGCAATCCTCGGATGTTAGAGAGGTGCACTTTCAAGGAGAGGACGTGCAACCGCTGTTTAACCTTACTTTTCTTTTTGGTGCTTTTCATAAGTGATAAGGAGTGAATAGGGAAGGACGATAGCAGTTGAACGAGGCGTTGCGTTGATGACCCAACGACACGAAAAAATTTGTGTGTCACCCGGTCGCTAACCGGCACGATGGAGCCACCCTGGGATTTTTCGCTAGTTGGCGGGGCAGACTTTCATGAGTGGCTAGTTCACTAATTGGGCCCCCTACTACCTGCGGTCGGCCAGCGGAGCACCGTGCTTCGGATCCCGCTACCCTCCTCAACCAAGCACCCGACACAGCAAAAGTTGACGCGTCGTACCCGGTTCACATACGCAACGCAACTGTTCAGACCCAACTTCCATAAGGCTTCACCTAGCATCTTGCCGGAACACGACCGACGTCATTTGGCGGCATGGCTTTGCTTAGCCTTAAGCCTGCGACCGAAGCCTACCACCGGAAAGTGGTGCTGCTCGTTTAGCACTACCCAGGGGATACGTGTGAGAGTCAAGATTCAAGTGTTTCTTACGGACGCGAGCAGCATCATCCCCCAAATTATTATTAAGACCGAATCATTATGTAAAAATTAATAGCCTATAAATGTCCCACTGCTGAGTACAGGCCTCTCTCTCTCTCTCTCTAATTTCTGGCAGAGTTTTGGAGCCAGAAAGAGTCCGCTACGCTGCTCCAATGTGGGTTGACGGACTTTGAAATGTTTTTATTGCAGATTACCCACGATGTTTTCCTTCACCGTTGAGAACATGGTAAATTCAAGAACCTCTAAACTTAGAGGTGCCGACACTGGGGATCGAACTCAGGTCACCATCTTCTGGTTTTAATTTTCCCGACTTCGACTTTTACGTCACCCACATTTGAGGTGGAAATGGGGTGGTAGATTCTCTTTTTTTTCCTATGAAATACTCGTAATATGTTATTTTATTTTATTTGTTTTGGTACAAAAGCAGTTAACAAACCATATTTACAAACAATAGAGTAGTCTAAATTACACAATATGACACTATACATTTGCTAACCAGTACAATGTACACAACATTAACTTAATTATTCTAATATGTAGTTAACAACGTTAAAATACGCAGAAAGTATTCTCAATCATTATTTATTTCGAAAATTTTGTTTTTGTATACATAAAAATCTTGATGAAAGATGTCAAGTTCTGTACTGATGCTGTTATAAAGTCGGCACATACGACAGAGGGGGTTGTTATGAGAAACATTATTATTTGAAAGTGGAATACTAAATAGCCTGGAGTTTCGTGCGATACGTTTAGAAGTTACAATATATAAATATGAAAGCAGTTCATCGCTTAGCTTACCGTTTGCAATTTTATGCAGTAGGCACAGATCTGTAACTTTACGCCTAGATGCAAGACTGTGGAAATTAAATGCCTGAGTCGATCGTCATACTCTGGTAGAGAGCGCCTCATTCCCTGTTTAATGCTTAGTTGTCTTAAGAATTGCATCTGTATAGACTCGATCTTGTTCTTGTCAGTCTTGTAAATTGGTGACCAAACAGAGGAAGAATATTCCAACTGGGTTCTTACAAGAGAATTGTATAGAACTTTGAATGTTTCAATCTTTTTAAAGGGTTTGGTTATGCGCATTATAAAACCTAGCATTCTCCTAGCTTTACTTGCAATAGTACTGTAATGTACTTTAAAGGTTAACGAGGAATCAAACCACACATCCAAATCTCGTATTATTTTAACTTGTTCTAGATATATGCCATCAATATTATAATTAAACTTTTTGAGATACTTTTTTTAGTGAATGTGATGTATTGGCATTTTTTATATTTAATGACATGTAATTTTTCTTACACCATTCGTTTAAAACATTAATATTGTGTTTAAGCAAATTACAGTCATCAATGTCCGATATCTCAGTGTAAAGCTTTATATCATCAGCATAGGCCAGGGTAATGGCAGGTCATCTCTTCCAAAAGGTCATTGATAAACATCAATAATAGGAGGGGGCCTAAATTAGAGCCCTGCGGAACTCCTGAAGATGGTTCAAACGGAATAGATTCAAAGCCATACAATGCCACGAGTTAAGTGCGATTCATGAGGTATGAACGGAGCCAGCGATGAAGATTGCCATGAATTCCAAGGTGTTGTGATTTTATTAGTAGTGTATAGTGATTTACACTATCAAACGCTTTGGCGAAATCTGTATAGATAACGTCTACTTGAGATTTTTATTAAAAGCTCTTCATAAATAATTAGAGTATGTCAACAAGTTAGATGTAGTTGATCTCCCACTAACAAAACCATGTTGAGTGGAACTCAGCCTGTGTTTTAAGTGGTTGTAAATTTGATTGTAAATCATACTTTCGAATATTTTAGCAAAGCTGTTCAAACACTAATAGGCCGATAATTGGTGACATATTTTTGTCACCAGATTTTATATATTGGTGTTATTTTGCTGATCTTCCACAAATCTGGAAAAACTCCTTCTTGTAGAGACTTATTAAAAATAAGAGTTAACGGAGTAGGTAACGCAGGGGCCACACAATCTAATAAATATCGGCGGGATCACATCCGGTCCGCTGCCTTTCTTAATATCTATTTAATTGATATGTTTAAGGACTTCATTTACAGTAAATTTTAAAGTATTTATGGTGTAGTTTGATGGTGGGAAATCAGGAATGTATGTCACAGATGCCTTATCAGATGAACTGTAGACAGAAGAGAAAATTGTTGCAAACAGGTTACAGATATCTGTTCCAGAATCAGCTGTATGTTGTATGTATCTTACAGACCTCGGGATATCATTAGTGATGCGTTTGGCTCTAATATACCTCCAAAATGATTTAATATTTTCTTTCAGGTTGCTTTCTATTTGAGATATATAAGATTTAAACATTTGTAGGCTACCTCATACACTAACACCATATTCGTCAACTTACACACATAAATACATACACACGAAGACACACATAACATCTACATTACACATACCTCAAAATACTAACATACATACCAGTTGGCCGAGTCATCGAATGTTTAATGTCCGGCATCGAACCCCGGCCGTAGCGGCTGCATCGGACAGCTCGCGACCGGACGATTATTATTTGTTTTACCTCGATGACGTAGTAGCTGCCGGCTGGTTGCGCGAGAGCACATTGCGCCCGCCAGTCGCTTACCGCTTACGACGCCAGGTGCATGTCGCTTGCTATCGGTCACGACCTACTTTCACATTACGCTTTCGCTAAAGACTTATTTTATATTTTATCGTAATCTAATTTGCTCTGTTTCTGCCTTCTGCTTTAAAGCTGTTATCTTTGTTCTGTGTTCTCCTTCTGTCTGTGTTTTGTGGACAATAAAGTGTGTAAGTGTGACATTGGTGACCCTCGGACACTATGAGCAACGTCGAAAACAAGGAATTCGAAGATGCTAGAACGCATGAAGGTGACCCCGCTGAGCGGCATTATTCGCCTACCGCCCCGTCACAAATTATTTCCACAACGGAAATTTTTAAAGTCGGAGCACGTGTTCCACCCTTCTGGCCAGAAGAGCCTGAGATTTGGTTTGCTCAAGTGGAAGGGCAGTTTGCGATATCCGGAATTACCAGCGACGCAACCAAATTTAATTATGTGATCGGTCAGCTGGACAACCAATATTCAGTGGAAGTCAAGGACATAATTATTAACCCACCAGCGACAAACAAATACGATAAGCTGAAAGGTGAGCTTATAAAAAGGTTAAGCGCTTCAAAAGAGAAAAAGCTGACGCAATTGTTGATGCACGAAGAA